>JAFIRS010000368.1:0-600000 GCA_018342105.1 Gonioctena quinquepunctata | reverse complement strand
AAAATTATTACATATAAAGAAACAAATTTTATGTACTCCACAAACTTAAACCTAACAACAATTTTTTTTCTATAAAAACTTTTCTGTTTTTTTTGTTGCGTTCTCATCAATGGCATCATTAAAATTCAGCTCTAATAACAAGTCACTGTTGGTATTCAAAATCGATTGACTATTCAAAGTATCCTCTACAATCAAATTCCTAAGATAATTTTTAAAAGATGAGAACGACCTTTCACCCCTGGCATTACCAATCAGGGATAGGAACATTGTCTACGTTGCAAAAAGTATCTTTTCCGACGACCTCGTATTATCGAGTCTGTTTAATCTAGACGAAATCTATCTTAGTGACTCCTAGTAACGTTCAATTTCTTTATTAATGCAGCCAATCATACACCGAAATCGACCATTAATAACCTATTAATGGTCGATTTATTTATTAATGCATCATTGTGGTATAGGCAACTAAACATAAACGAATTCAAATACTATTCAAATGTCAAATCATATTACCTTCGCGCCGTCAAATTTATGTATTTTAAAATCCGAATATTGTAAGTTTCCTCCTAGTTGAAGCAAGTTTTTGTAATCAACTCGTATATTAACATGACGATTAATGATCTCGAACATTAACGCGCTCGCGTTAAAATATCTCGATCATTAATCGCCACCATTAATACACTAGTTGATTAAATAACTATTTCCCCAAAGTGAAGACCATAATTCATTTGAACTTTGAGAAACGAACAAATTATAGGTTCAACTCCCAGGTACGGGAATTAAAAATCGAAACACTTTCATTCAAGTGATAAAAAATATTTTCGGTTGCTCATATACAACTAACCTCTCAAATCTTGAAAACACTGAATATCTATTATTTTCCAGACCTATTCCAAAGGCGAAATAAAGTATCACCTTGAATTTGTTATTCAATGCCAAAAACGATGAAAATAACGGTCAATTATCATAGAAAAACATAAACATCCTTATTTTTCCTCATACCCAATCAACGTTTAATTACAGTGCATAATTAACAACAAAAAATAAATACTAACTATCGGTTACTTATCCCAACAAATGCAACGTTTCTAACGTCACTTGTGCGATAATTTCACCTGTCACAAAGTCGCTGAATAATCAAAATAATGAATTACATTCCAAGTAGTCTGTCCGAGTTAATTTCAGCAGATTTACCTTGAATCTAGCCGAGCGCACGCCACTGCCCGCTTTTCCAAAGACAGACTGAGGTATATACTGGCAAACAAACGCAAGAAGGAGACGATAGATAATAGGGATGCACGACGGCGATCTAGCTGGCGTGGGGAAGGGAAAATGCAAGTGCATGTAAGAGCCGAGTGGGGTCGCACTTGTTGCACTCCACAATATGACGTTAGTACAGTAGTGATACCGACCACCATTCATACAACACATTACTGCAAAATTCTAAAACAATCGCAACGCGCCAACATACAAACATGTAACTTTAACATTGAACAAAGTAAGCCGGTTTTTGCGTTTACGAACGCGACGAGATAAGTGATTTGTTTCCGCGCTGATGAAATCTTCTTTTTTCCAGATACTGCAGGAACGATGGCGAAAAAACACCGCTCTCACTTCCTGAGATGATCCACCCCCGGCCGCCCCTCAGTTCACAGTGAAACGCACTTTTGTTTATTTTTTAGTTGCAGAGTGCGATTTAAACTTTCAATCTCCGTGTTTGTGTGACAATTTTAAAATAAACCCCGAAACTGGTGACTTGGAAATAGTTCTGTGCGCGGAGCGAGGAGTTTTAACCGCTAAAATTTTGGTGTAATGAATTTGAAGCGATGGGTAGAAGGAGATTTGCCGGAATCAGTGTGACAAACTTGCCGTCCGTAAAAAATGGCGGAGTGTTCTTATGCGCGGTGTGTTCAACAGAGAAGAAACATTAGAAGGGAGCTTCAAAGATGGACAAGAAACATGGTTCATATTGTGGGTGAGTAGACGATTTTTTATCCCGATTCCGCCGTAGCGATCAATATCTCTGGCGCATCGCTAGTGCCGAAATTACAAGCGAATTTCCTCGCCGAGAATTCCTGCTAACCTGTTGCCTGTGCATAGTTTATTTTCCCCTAGACTAGACGTTCAAATCATTGTTTATCAACCGATGTATGTCACATTGCCGGTGAATTCAGACGTGGATGCATCCGGGAAAGTCGTTTCCTGGTCCTTTGCCGCATTTAATGATTTTCAAGATGCACTTTTTTGTATGCGTCGTAGTCGCATTTTTCCTCTGCGGCGCCGAAATATTACTTTTCTTTTACTTTTTCTCGAATTTCGCCATTTCCTTCATTAAAATATTTCCGCATCGGGACGGTATTGATCGGGCGGAAGAGTTTGAAGTCGTTTTAATTCCAGTGTGTTGGAAGGTAGAGACTACCGAAATCTCTTTCGGAAAGGTAATTTACTTTGATGGGGATTTTAAAAATTTCTTAGTTGGATGTCCATTACCTACCCAAACAATGTTTATAGAGTGTTTTAATGTTTTTTGTACAACTGCCATTAAAAATGACGATTTTAGTTTATAGGTATGTGAATTAAAAACTGACGCTTTCCACTTAATGTGTCAAAATAACTTTAACACTAGTGTTGATAGTAGTTTTATGTAACAAGTATGCAAAGTGAGGCTTTAGCCAGTAAGTCCGCAAACAGGGTTGAAACGATTTAAATCAATCGATGTAAATACCTACATGATTTAAAACACATGATTTTTTCAATTGAAATCATGAATAAAATAAAAATTTCTAATAAGTTATAATTAAGAGAAAATAAAAACTTAATTAATGGTTTATTATATAAAAAATTATACCACTGTAAATAAATAATGTTTAAAGTGAGTTTATACAGCACGTAAAATGAAATAAGAAATAAAATAAAGTAAAATAAGAAATAATACCTAATTTGTTTATAGAATTGAGCAAATTAATGTAAAAAGTAATGGAAATTTGGGATTTTATGTTGAGGTTACCTCAATTTCAATGATGTATACTTGCAAAATTGGTCCCTGTTGAAAAGAGAAACATTCTCAATTGGATATTGATAAAAATATTTTTCTGTGAATTGAAAAATCCACGATAAAAATGAAGTTATTTTTTGTGAATGTCTAACAGAAAACAACTACTAGTTCAATGTCCAGCGTGGCTTTAGCCGGGGAAGTAGTTGTTTTCTGTTAGACATTCACAAAAAATAACTTCATTTTAATCGTGGATTTTTCAGTTCACAGAAAAATCTTTCTATCAATATCCAATTGAGAATGTTTCCAATTGAGAATGTTATGGAATATAGTGACTAAAGTTTATCTTTCAGTCGCAAATGATTCCACATCTGATTTTATGAACATCCTGTTCATATTTTCAACAAATCAATGGTCCCTGTTATTGTTTATTAAATAAAAAATAAGCTACTGTTGACAACACTAACAATATTATTTATTTATTTTCGTCATCTTATTGGCCAAAAACGAAATTTAAAAAAATGCCACTGAAAACCCCATTTTCCAGTTATAGTGGGTTTTAGATTCAATTAAATAAGAATGAAACTAACAATTAAGAACTAAGCATGTTGAATACAAAAGAACGTATATGGAGGTTTATACATTTACGTCTGTCATTTAAATTAAGCATTAATAATTACAAAGTTGGTTAACTTTCAACTTAACAACTAAGAATTTAGGAATTTTGTTGATGAAACGCGCAGAACGTGACATATGAGAATGTCATCAATGTCATTGTTGAATTTGGCGGGCTTGGTATAAATAGTGAGATTTTGGTGAAATTTTAGGTCCAATTTTTCGTGTTAAATTGATTGTTTCTTTAAATATTTTATATGGATTGTGGAGATCAAGAAGTTCTGGAAATGATAGGCGCTTTTCTGATTATTGTGACTACAACAGTTTTATTTATATAATTTTCATATAATGCTTGGGTTTCATCCATCATAATTCTTAGTTGATGTATATAATTCTTAGTTGATGTATATAAACACATTCTGTAATGATTATTCTTAATTATAAACTCATAATTGTTAGTTTAGTTGAATCTATAAACTCACTATTATGAAAACAAAAACATATAGGTACTAGGACTGATTAGCTATTATATCATGTCCTCTATGATCAACTTTCGTCAATTGTCTGAATTATTCACTATGTACATGTGCCTAACAACTACCTAGTCAAAGTAAAATAAAATAAAAGATAAAAGTTGACCATCTTTTATTTTACTTCTTATTTTTTGATTACTTCTTAAAGTGAGTTTAAACAGCACGTTAAATAAAATAAAGTGAAATAAGAAATAATAAGAGTGTTTATAGAGCTGAGTAAATTAATGTAAGAAGTAAGATGCTGTCAATCGGAATTTGGGATTTTATGTTGAGGTTACCTCAATTTCAATGATGTATACTTGTAAAATTGGTCCCTGTTATTGTTTATTGAATAGAAAATAAGCTACTGTTGACGACACTAACAATATTATAAAATTTTCGTCATCTTATTGGCCAAAAACGAAATAAAAAAAAATGGCACTGAACACCCCATTTTCCAGTTATGAAAACAAAAACATATACTAGGACTGAATAGCTATTATATCATGTCCATCTATCATCGATTGTCTGAATTATTTACTATGTACATGTGCCTAACAACTAGTCAAAGTAAAATAAAATAAAAGATAAAAGTTAACCATCTTTTATTTTACTTTTTATTTTATATTACTTCTTAAAGTGAGTTTAAACAGCACGTTAAATAAAATAAGAGATAAAATAAAGTGAAATAAGAAATAATATAATTATAGAGCTGAGTAAATTAATGTAAGAAGTAAGATGCTGTCAATGGAAATTTGGGATTTTATATTGAGGTTACCTCAATTTCAATGATGTACACTTGAAAAATTGGTCCCTGTTGTTGAATGAGATAAATAAGCCACTGTTGACAACACTAACAATATTATAAAATGTTCGTCATCTAAAGACATTATTGGCCAAAAACGAAATTTTTTAAAATGGCATTGAACACCATTTTCCAGTTACGAAAACAAAAACATATATTAGGACTAAATAGCTATTATATCCTGTCATCTAGCATCAACTTTCGTCAATTTGTCTAAATTATTCAGTATATACATGTGCCTAACAATTAGTCAAAGTAAAATAAAATAAAAGATAAAAGTTAACCATCTTTTATTCTGCTTCTTATTTTATATTACTCCTTATTTTATTTTATTTTATTTCTTAAAACTTAAACTTGTTATGGATGTTGTGTGTTTTAACTTTTTAAATTACTTCATTTTACTTGCTGAATAAACTCACTATTAGTGCTTGTACAAAAAAACTAATTTTGCAGCTTTTTCCGTTCCTAATCAGTTTCTGAGTTTGGAATGGATCCAACCAAATGAAAATTCTCTCGACTGATGCGGAATAATCAACAGCACAAAATAATTGTCTAATTATGAAGAACTTTTTTTGAATAATGGGTATATTTTGTTATGACTTCCACCAATCTAAGGGGTTTTACATTCTGGGGAATATCATCATGGAACATAATATCAATGAATGGTTCTGATCTAGCAAGAAACTTGATTATAAGTAGGTAGTAAACCACTATTTTGATATAATTCTTCAACAGCTTTTAAAGCAACATTTTTTCACTCTCTGTTAGTGTTCGATGAGTTTTTGTTGAGTCAAGAAGATATGCCAACAAATGATATGAGGTTATTATACACTGTTCATAACGCCTCTCAAATGTTTTATGTCAGTATTGTCAAAATGGGTTTCTAATATTTTAAATTCTTCCACAACTGAAAGACTGACACTGTTTCTTTGTAATATATCTATTGCGATAGAGATAGGCTTAAGTATTGTTAGGTTATGTTTGACTAATTTTTTTAAGTGAATGTTTGAAATTTTTCATTTTATAACATTGTCAATTTCGTTTTTGTTTTCCTCAGCAATTTTGAAAAGTATGAGCCATGACTCAACGAAACTCTATAAACAGTCGGCAAACGAATTCTATCTGACATCATTTGGCAAGACTAGTTTTTTGCCTCCTGCTCTGGCACATGCTGTAGCGGCAAAATGGTTGTTAAAATTTTCTCAGTTGGCTGTCCATTACCTACCCAAACAATGTTTATCGAGTGTTTTAATGTTTTTCGTACAACTGCCATTGAAAATGACGATTTTAGTTCATAGATATGTGGGCATACAGAGCAACGACTCATGTAAACCATGGTTCATAAAACTTAAAATAATGACACTGCCATCTGCATATTCTGTATTCTGTAATCCAATCATCCAATAAACTATAGAAACGATATGCAAATACCGAAACAAAGACTTGAATCAACTAGGGAAAAAAAAAAGAAAAAATCTTTACAACTCATTGTCAACACAACTGAAAAATATGAATTTAAACTGACCTTAAAAAAACATTTCCTAGCTAATGTTTACTACGACATGTCAGAATTCAAGTTTGACATTTAATTCTCTGTTTTTTAAATTACCTATATGCTCAAATTCAATTCAATTTAAATTCCATATTGTTTCGTTATGTATACATACTGACCTGTCAAAACACTATGGTGTATGTTAGACCAATTGAAATTCTATTCTATTAAAAACTTACGCTTTCCACTCAATGTATCAAAATAACTTTAACACTAGTGTTGACAGTAGTTTATGTAACAAGTATGCAAAGTGAGGCTTTAGCGGAATGTTTGCGGACTAGGCATCAAGAATTGAAACGATTTAAATGAATTGAAATCATTGATGTAATCATGATTTAAATCAAAATTTCTAATAAGTTATAATTAAGAGAAAATAAAAACTTTGAGTTTTAACTAATGGTTTGTTTTATCGAAAAAATTATAGCACTGTATATAAATAATGTTTATTTTAGTTAATTATAGTGCTTGTACAAAAAAAAAACTAAATTTGCAGATTTTTCCGTGCCTAATCGATTTCTGAGTTTGGAATGGACTAAACCAAATGTTGAGAAAATTCTCTCGAATGCGGAATAGTAAACTCGATCGTCGGTTCATTTCATTCATTCAACTGAATAAAGTTTCTAATTCTTGTCTGCCATGTTGCCAACTTATGAAAATTAAATCAAGTCAATAAAAAAAAACTGATAAAATCGTCGGATACTATGTTGTTGAAATATTGATGTTTTTTTTTAAAATCTGATATACGAAAGTCACGCGTTCCGATATTCACGTATGTTGTTACAAACAATTTAAATATATGTAGGTATATACTTTTTATGAAATACTGATTACAGAAAAAAATTCTATCTAGGAGGAAATTCAAACTGACTGCAATGAAACTATTGATTTCAGTTGAGTTACCTAATGATTTTCATAAACTGAAAGTTGGAATAAGTAGGTATATTTTCAATGAAAAACCGGAAAATGTATGAAACACGTTAGGAAATACATGCATAATATATTGAATATGATCCATCGCATATTGATCGAAATTTTTTGTTTCGATGGACTGGCCATTATTAGGAAGCATTTTATTGATTGTAACAATATTTTTCAGACAGTGTCGGATTAGAGAATTTGCTGCTCTACCAATTGTTTCCTCAGTGATTTTTTATAGTCTAAGTCGATAGGTATGGGTCCAGAATCAATATTTATTGTTTGGCCGCTTTCTGTGGCCCAATTTATCCAGCCTCCTGAAAAACATGGCTGTCAATGTTTTTCAGGAGGCTGGCCTGTCATTTTATTAAATAAATGTCAGTTATAGTTGCTTTTGGCAATTAGCTTGCTCACTTTGTGTATAGGGAAAATCCGGCACTGTTTCAGACACTTGCTGCATTTTTTAGATCAGTTTAGAATAGCCATTTGAGACGAATTGCATTTGTTGAATGACAAGTTTAGCAGAGCTGATTACAAAAGCTATTTCTACGGGATTATTTGCAATTAACTCGAATTGCAAATTATATAACGTCACATTCCTATTGAACAATAGTTTTTATTGTCTTTTGCATGGCTCTCCTTACATATCCTTTTTAATTTCCCCATATTTCATTCATAGATAATTCGATTCAACATGATTTTCTCGTAAAAACAAATCAGTCGACTCTTAGAATTTTGAATACACTTAATAAGTTTATATAATTTTAATTCTGGGAACTTTCCGTAGAAGGAAGTGATAAAACGATGTATCATCAAACATTCAGTTAGGAGGGGTAACACCTTTTAGGTGATTGAATCATGCTCATGACTTTTGTATTTTTGGAGTCATGAAACGGTCAACTTTAACAGCTGTTAAACGTCATATATTAACGTTTGATTAACATTGTTTTTCAAATAAACTCACTCGATATATATATATATATATATATATATATATATATATATATATAATAATATATTCATTGAAAGATTCAGTCTACCCAAATCCAAATTTCGGAACAACTTACAAATGATCGAATGCCTATTCTCTACGAAGGTATTTGGTTCCTCCCATTTCTACCTACCTTCTAGTTATTGTGGTTTTCGACAAAATGGCTGCTGGGTTAGGTTCTAGTGGAAGACATTGACCGGCTTGGTGATACACGATACCGTTTAGATTGACTCACAGACCAATTCAATCACTTGTGAAGTTCTGTTATATAAGTGGATGAATCTGGAAAAAAGTTTTTATGCAGATTTTTTTTTACCTCAAATAATGCAGGAGGAAGTAGGAAGACTTCTGAATTGAATCTTGTTTTGGTTCAGTAAAATTCTTTAGTTCGATATTATTTCAATGTTCATTGCGTCAAATAATATGAATTGTTATATCGTTTTTGTGATTTTTTTTGTAACTCAATGAAGTTTATTAAGGAATCGAAGAATATCCAAAGAATTCTTAAGGAAAATTGAGCATATTGATTATTATTTTTGTTTTGTATTTACGTCCACAAAGAATTCGAACCAACGTATGCCATCACATCTTTTGTTTGATTAAATAAGTGAAAAACAATCTGAAAAGATCGAAAATATTCACGTTTTATTCGGGTTTTCAATTTTTTACTTTATAAAACTATGAAACTACAATCGCTAGTGAAACAAAATGAAATTATCAGTTGATTACCTATGATCTGTCCAGGAATGCAAAAGAGTATTAATTATTATTATATATATATATATATATATATATATATATATAATTATATTATATATAATAATATATATACCCATTTAAAATGAACCACCCTGTAAAATACGCATTTTCAGTCATTCTCAAAAATTATTTTTTTTGAAAATTAAGCATCAAAAACTGTATCTTGACACAAATTTTTATAACTTTAGTTTCATTTCCAAGGCACTCTATGTTTTTTTTTCTTTATCAAAAACGGCAAAAGTTTATTGGGCAATTTTTGTTTTGAAATTTGACTACACCACTGGATTCGTAGTCGTTATAAATGAAAACCATGAAAATTTCATAAAAAAATATTGGTTGGCAACGAAGTTACAACAACTTTAATTTTGGAAACAAAGTATTTGATATTAATTTTCATTTAGATTATAGACATATTCAAAATCTGGCAACACTGCCGATACAAAGTAGAACACCAGTGAATTTGTACAGCGAAAATCCGAAGTCAATAGCTCATTCCGTTCTACAGTTATAACTCCTGAAAGTATGGTAATGTGAGCGATTTCTGGTGGAAGCGATTTTGTAATAAAAATCTGACTACGCCGCTGGATTTGTAAATTATATTCCCTTAAAATCATTTATTTAAGTTCAGGTTATAAGTGTATTCGAAAATAACAGAAAATATAAAATTCATATTCAAGTTATGCAGTTTTCAATAGCCGATAAAACCGAATCAAGTTTCATAGTATCAAAATTATTTATTCAATAATAAAACAGAAAGCAGGATAAAAAAATGTTCCTTTTTTATTCTGCAAAACTCAACTGAAACAAGCTTTTAGAGAAGGTATCAATAATTTGATTAAAGCTGAACTAATACATTGGGCATAGGTATTGTACTAAATCAATAGTAGGCTGTGATTTAGTACACCACAAATCGCTCACATTACCATACTTTCAGTAGTTATAACTGTTGAACTTCGGATTTTCGCTGTACAAATTCACTTGTGCTCTACTTTGTATCGGCAGTGTTGCCAGATTTCAAATCTAAATAAAAATTATAATCAAATACTTTGTTTCCAAAATTAAAGTTGTTGTAACTTCGTTGTTAACCAATATTTTTTTATGACATTTTGATGGTTTTCATTTATAACGACTACGAATCCAGTGGTGTAGTCAAATTTGGAAAAAAAAATTGCCTAATAAACTTTTGCCGTTTTTGAAAAAGAAAGAAAAAAAACCATAGAGTGTCTTGGAAATAAAACTAAAGTTATGAAAATTTGTGTCAAGATACAGTTTTTGATGCTCAATATTAGAAAAAAATATTTTTGAGATTGACTGAAAAATGCGTATTCTACAGGGGTGGTTCCATTTTAAATGGGTCACACTGTATATAAGAGATATTTGTTACGATTCCAAGAAAGCCACCATCCTCCTACAGCTGTTTCATGATTTCCCAATCATCAGGACGGCTTGTGGTCTTTTTCAAATTTGTACCAAATCTCTCAGAGTGCTAATACCTACCGGCAAATATTAAAAGTGAAATGCACAAAATTATATAGGTGACACCTATAATTTGTGGGGTGAAGCTTAGACCTAATGACGGGGAATTCAATGACACGAAATTTTTCGTGCACATTAATAGGTCACCAACAGATGTCAGTATAGGCCAATCCACGACATCAAAAGGCGTACTCCTAGTACTCAACTGCCGTTGATGTACCTGGTCGCAAATCGGGTGTTTTTTCAGCACTGCCACACGTTCTAAACACTTTATTAGCTATTTCTGTACTGTGTGCTACCGAATCATCAACATACCCTTCAGCGACCGTTGATAACTTCCAACCGCCATGTTGCTTCAGTGTCATCAAGTCTCTCCCAGATGCAACAAAAAGTGTAGCGGACGAACTTCGAAATGAATGACCTGTATATGAGTTAGCATTTTCGAGTTCAGGTACCCTATAAAACTGATTTTCACCCACAACCTGATTGATACATTTTCCAGTGCGATAGGCAAAAAACAGGCGGCGATCCTTTGCTGCTGCTGGACGAAGGGCTAGGTATATTCGGTAATAGTATATTAAAGTATAAGTGGATAAAAAGGGGTTTAAAACACGCGCGATTTTTCGAGCACGAGTGCGCAGCCGGAGTGCTCGAAATAGAGCAAGTGTTTTTAAGACCAGTTATCCACGAATACTTTACGTTATTTTTTTTTATTGGTGCACTTTGAAATCATATATACTGGTATTATTACTACAAAAAATAGAAATAAGAACTAATAATGCAAGAAGGTTGAATTCGTGATGTGACATCAGTATACCTTTCGTTGTCATGGAAATGAGAAAAACATTCATTTGCAATTTGTTACCAAAGATCAATATTTGTTGTCACCAGAGCTCAAAAATGAATGATTCTAATATCGATTTTTTGAATGGTGAGGCAGAATCGCGGTTAATACCGCGAAAATCCAGTGATATATATAAAAAAGAATATGATAAGTTCATCAAATGGATGGAGGCTGCACATATAAATGAACGAATTGTGAGTAATATTTTATTTGACGTTACAGGTACTCCTGTCAGATCAATAATCAAAAATTTGTCATTTAGACTTCACGTTTGTCGATTTGTTGATGTTGTCATGGTTACCTTTAAAAAACGCGCGTTTTTTAAAGTTCGATTTAAACACGCTGAGGCTTGCTTTAAATGGGTAAAAAGGGGCACCAATAAAAAAAAAAAAATATATTCTTCAGTAACTACAAATCTCCTGTTTACATCATTCTTTGTTTGCTTAAGTTTCACAATTAATAACTTTACCGAATCTTCAATATCATCTAATGTTACCTGGCCGATTTCACAAATTCGACAAGCTCCTGCAATCCCAAATACAACAACAACCTTGGCCATTAAATAAACTTCATCGGGAGCATTATTTAAGAAATCACTAATCTGTGTACTCGGAAAAATTGCATCTTTCTTGGGCGTGTAACCTTTCCCATTTTGTTTCTGAAATGTAATTAGTTTGAAATATTTTGAAATGTCCACATTATTATTGGATTGTAACACTTTTAATCATTGAATAATTCGACAACACTATTGATGGCTTTTGTTGTTGTGCCAGTTCCGAAAAATAAGCCAATAACACCGTCTCCGAGAAAGAACTTCACGTCTTTTTCATCTTCCATTCCATAAATCTTGAATACGCGGTTTCGTAAATTTTCCGCGATTTAGCTGGCAATAATTTTTGTAACGCTACTTTCGCTACATCCTCTAACTCCGGTGGAGTCAGAAAAAACTCGGAATCAGACATTTTTTAACTTTATATCATTCAAAATAACTACTGAACAATCACTAAGTTGCAATTTTTAAATCAAATCACAGAATTAAATTGACAGATATTTGATTACTTTAAAGGTTTCCTTAGCAACGCAGGTCTAATTGTCGCTATAAGTACAACAGCCTACCAGTTTAAAAATTCAAATTTCACATCGATAATTTTCTGACTTCAATATATTGTAATAATATGTTTTTTCAATATTAAATCGTCGTTTTTCCCGTCACAGAAAAAAATAGTGTATTATACACGGGAAAAATATTAATTTTAGCTCTCGTTTTTTGTTTCAACACAACCTCGAGCTAAAATCTAATACCCCTTGTATAATAAATAACTATTATATATGTCTTTCTTTTTTCATTTACAAGTATTCTTTGCCTTTTGTTAGAGCATTAGAAAAACGTTTATAATCAAGAATGTGAGTTTTATAAAGGGACAAATACCTAAACAACTATTACCTAATGAATGAGTGTCATTTCACTCAAAGCTTAAAACAATCTAAATATGCCATCTATCATCATAAATAAAATATTCAAACTCTTCTAATAGTCAACGAGTCATATCATTCTTTGGAAACGCAAATAGCTTCGGTGAAGCCATCAAGTACGTACATAAAACTCCAGAGCATTATCTGATAAGTATTGACTGCAAGTACGTATACCGTTTCGATTCAGTGGATTATTTTTACTCTGCGATCGTGAATCCTGTTAGCCTTGGTCTTCACCTTCACGTTTTTGATAGCATTATTTTCATTTTAAAGTTCGATTACACCGATGAGATCGATAAGGTTTCGTTTGCATATGGTTTTACACTATATATTCGCATTTTATCTTGTCAGGGGCGTGAAACTATCCACATCCACGAATATACACTGAGAAAAATCCTCTGAATGCATATTAAAGTATTTTTTCAGTCTATCGAAGGGGTTGTTTCGGAGGGTGTAATTGAAAATAAACATCAATGCTTTAAGTGATGCTGTCGTGTTTTGTCGATAGCACTAATCGTATGAACACCCCCATAAAATTATTTTTCCAGACCGTCGGAAGAGTTGTTGAAAGAAAGAGTATAAATTCTGAAATTCGAAGTTTTTTTTTGAGGTAGCACTAATCGACACAACTCAACACTCCTAATATCGCTAACCAATTTTTTTTCGATGTCGTCGGAGTGGTTGTCACAGTGTGGAGTTTTCCAAAAAGTTATAACTTCGTGAATTGTTTTTTTTTCGAAAGTACCGATCGAAAAGAATTCGTTTCTCTGCCCTTGATATCAGTATCTGATTGTTTTAACAAGCTGTCGGAGGGGTTGTTGAGAAGGGCGAAATAAAAAAAAAATATGTCAATTAAAGTTGTCAGCTCCAATTTTCGGCGTTATGTTGTAACAAAGAGAGTCCTTCGATATAAGAATTTGCTCAGGTAATTTCTTGCAAGATAGACGCCAATATGCGAAACCTACTACTACAGTCATCAACGAAAAATACCACGGTGGTTTTCCGCAAGGATCTATCCTTGGCCCCTTGCCATTTAGCATAACTTAAAACACATTATACTTTTACGTTGATGTTACAGAGCTGTACCACTCATTTATTCCTGACGATCGGTTGACAGCTCAAAGTCAGTGTGTCTTATCTTGATCCGGAACATCATCTTCATTCACTAATTTTCGTACACCCCACATCTCGCTTACCCCTAAATATCTATTGAACACTTTTCCGACTGTGCGTTTGACATTGTACAAAATGCCTAGGTGAAGCATGAACTGAATAATATTTTATACATTGCCCGAATGTTTTAGATATTCTACAGAACGCCTACTAGGAATTCTAGGGAATACCGAATGATATAGATTATCGGTAACTGTTCAACCCAGTTTGACAAAAAATTCATAATATTCAACCCCGAAAACCTCCACATACCAATTTTGAATCGTATCGCGCCATAATTACAAAAATCGTCCGCTATCTTGGAGCCGCCATCTTGAATTTGTGAATTTTGAAAAAAAAACATAATCTTCGACCTTAAAAAATCGGACCATAATCACAGAGATCGTCGGCCATCTTGGAACCGCCATTTTGATTTTATGAATTTTGACAAAAAATTCATAATGTTTGTTTTTTCCATAATGCATTGTCACGGGAACTATGAACACCTGCCAAATTTCACGTTAATCGGACAACTAGAACATATGGGAAATTGGCTCTCGGTCGAATTGGCTAAAATTTAATTATGTTATAGTAGGATGGGTCATTAGAAAAAAGTGTGAGTTCAAATGATTTTAGTTTCTGAGATATAAGCGGCCAAAGTTCGTAAAAACGTCGTTTTGGGGTAGGATTGGCAAAAGAAAAAACTGTTTTTTAGGCGAAATGAGACAAAGTAAGGATGAAAATGTAGTGATCGGAACTCATAAACATGTTCAATTATAATCTTATTGATGATAGTACATTAGGGTGTATACGGGGCATAGTCAAAAATCGTTTTTCCGGATTTTTTTTCCAGCACTATTTTAGAACCAAAAAGTTATATTTTGTTAAGATATCATAGTTTCAGTCTATTGTAGGCGAGAAAACGTGTTTAGTTTCTTGATGACTCTCTCTGTTTGAAATATATATATTTTTTAATTTTCGAGTATACCCCTGTACTGAAAACAATTGACAGATCGTTTTTTATTACAAAAAAAAGGAATTAATTGCTACTGCATATTGAATAAGAGATAGGGTAACATTCTGATGAACTCAATTGTTTAATATTACCTTTCATTTAGATAAAGGGTGCGTTACATTTTTTTTCAGGTCATTTACAATGTTTTTACTGAATATCTAGAAAACTGTCTCGTTAATTTGGACCATATTTCACTCACAATATTTTGAAAATGTTGACTATCATATACGATAGTTTTATCAACTTTGTATGTTGCGTTTCTAAGATATGCATTTTTGAAGTTTACGGTATTACGATATATCGATTTAACAAAATTTTATGGAACCTTTCGACACATTCAATTCTATTATAAAACTTTTCGAAATTAGTTATAGGATACTATAAACAACACAAACCACACTCAACAACAATTTGGAACTCAACAGTATAGACTCAAAAAAAAATCGAATTATACATAACGACTTCTAACATAAAAAGTCAATCAATATTATGGAAATTAAAACATTGGACAATTACGTACTAACGGACATGTACTATTCACTAGTATACTGCCATCTTTTATTCAACGTCATTTTATGGGGAAATTGCACCAATTCTGAAAGAATTTTTGTTTGTCAAAAACGCATGCTGAGACTTATGTTCAGTATGAAATCCAAAGATAGCTGCAAGACTGTAATCCTAGACAACAAAATATTGACTTCTCCGTGCATATATATCTATAAAACATTAATTTATGTAAAAGATAACATACATTCATTCAGGAGAAACTCATCCTTCCGCAATTATCCAACAAGAACTGCAAATGCCTTGAGCGTAACTCTACATAGACTGACAAAATTTGAGAAAAGCCCGGGATATGTCGGAACTAAGTTTAACAAGCTACCGGCCAACTTACAGAATATGATTCCCAGAAAATACAAACAAACAATTAAGAAAATAATGCTGGAGAAAGCATATTATATTTTACTGATTCTAGATGGCTGCTGTAGCAAATACAAATAAATATGAATTTGAATTTGAAAACTTGTTTTCATTTGGCAACAAGTTTTCGAAAATCTGTCGAATTATTTTCACTTTATTCTCACTCTCTTGTGGTATTACAACTGAAAATAATCCCAGATTATAACTGTCTATTTTTTAGAATCAATCTATAACTCTGGCTGTAAGTTTATTTGAATTTGAATACAATACCTATTCATAAGTTTATAAAGCAAGTTTTTCTCCAATTTTGCACATCCTGAAGTTGGGGGATTTCCAAAGAAGTTACTGCCATCGGCAAAAAAGCATGTTTCGGGTAGTTCCAAAAAGGATGGGTTCCGAAACAGATCCTTGGGAAACTTCAAAGATCTCTTGATGAAATCCAGAATGGTTCTGAGCAACTCTGAAAAGAATGCGGTGTTAGAGTCGAGCAGCTGTTCTCGAAGACCAAAGTGTTGAAGTTTCTGGTACCATTTCAAATGACCTCGAGGTGAATGCTATCGATGGGTGGAGCAGATTCAAGGCATTGGTTCCATTTGTACAAACGATGAGGCAAGTTTGTTGTTTATCTATTAGATATAAAGCATGCAAAGTCTTCGAAGCAAAAATATGGGACGATGTCTACAATTAGCCTCTGCATAATTTCAGAACATACATTACTAAAGTGATTGGAATACACACGATATGAATGAGAATAAAACCCTCTGCTCACTTGACCTGACCGTGCCATGACCGTAATCGTTCCGACACGTGGAAAAAATTGTTGTTTAGGTTTATTTATAATGGGACAACACTCAACCGTTCCACAACCGACAATACACGGGTTTGTGTTGGTCAGGTTACGGTCAGGGCATGATCAGGTGTAGTGAGCAGAGGGCTTAAGAGTGTTTTACAAAAAAAAACATTTTAACTATCCGATTGGTCAGTAGAACCCAGGTTTGAGGAGAGAAGAAATAAGAATGAGATTTATAGATAAAACGTTTAATTTGACCAGAGCTCATTTTGCTAATTTGATGGCTGCAGTTCTGACGTTATTTTCGAACACCGACCTATGGAAGGGAAGCGTCTTTACAAGATAGAATCGCGTCAACCTAGCTTTCGTAACCTCGCTCTAGACATGCTTATTGCATAAATATCACCGCGAGAAATGTAAACCATGACACCGAGATTTCTTGTAATAGCTCCCAGTGCTGGGAGATTGTAGAACACTCATTAGTAGTGTTTACTGAATACGTCGCTCCTTTGTGACGTTACCGTGCTGTCAAACGTCGGAATTGCGAGATCGAAGAAGGATACTATAGTACGTTCGGTTATGAGGAGGACTGAGGTATCGCAGCGAACAACCGAGTCTGGGTTATCATTATCTTGATATACAGGGTGTTATGTAATGAGTGTCCGATATTTCACAGCACGATTCCTCAGTTATTTATAAGGTGAAAAGTTCATATAAGCATGGGTCCGCAAGGCCTTCATTTTTTATATACAAAAAGTTAAAAATTTATTTTGGTTTTTCGTAAATATTTTTTAAAATAATTTCGATATTTGGACAAAAAATGGTATTTGGGGATTTTTTAATATGCAAAATTCAAATTTGATCTTAGTTTGGCTCTTAATTGTAGGGGGCGCCGCCTGCAGATCTTTGTCTCTTTTGGGGATCACAACTTTGTCGTGCATGTATGTATCACATTTTCTAGAAGAAAAATCGATTCCTCTATCATTTTTACGTGAAAAAGGTATGTTTTTCAAAACTCGCTACAAGCAGCCGTTTTCGAGATATTTTGATTTAAATTAATCGATACATTTTGTCAAAAAGTGAAACAATTTTGAAAACTTTTTTTGAATTCAATATAGAACCATTTCAAACGCTCATTTTTAAACAACAATAAACAACGGAACACGGGATATAAATCAAAATCACAATAAATGTCCACCTCCTGCCTGTATGTACGCATCCAATCTTCTTCTCTCTTTGGAAAATTCCTGGAGTATTTTGAATTGTTCTACAAGAGTTAATTATTCGATTACTTAATTTTTCTTCATTTTGGATAGGTGTCTGGTAAATTAAGGATTTTAGATGTCCCCTCAGGAAAAAATCCAAAATTGTCGTTTTCGTCCAAATATCAAATTTTTAGCAGCTTGTATATAAAAAATGAAGGACTTGCGGACCCATGCTCATATGAACTTTTCACCCTATAAATAACTGAGGAAGTCCATAAGTTACGGATAAATTCATTTTCTACGTATTTTGAAATTGATGAGTAAAATTAATAATCTTTAATTGACTGAAAGTCGTATTTCTCAGTCAACGGTTAGTAGAATAGAAAACAGATTTTGTGAATTTGGAAATGTTACAGATATTCCTGAATCTGGTAGGAAACGCATTTTATCCGATGAAAAAAAATTGGATATATTGTTAAATATTCAAGATAATACACATAATCAGGATACCAGTAGTTAGGATTTCAATTCTTTGGATAACCGAAAGACTCATTGTTGAAATAATGATTAACGATAAATCAGCGATAAATAACTAGAATGATAAGTTTGCACATAGGTAGACAATAAAAAAATTAAATGTACAATTTTTTCTGATATATAAAAAGAAACCCTTGTTACATCTTTCTTTGTTGGGTATTTTGCCACCTGCGTATAAGAAAAAACGATACATTTAAATTGGATAGTTATGACGTAAAATCAATAAGAAAAGTCAGAATTGATGGATATTTGTCACATAGTCGTAGTGTAGGATACATTTCATTATATACATTTCAAATACATTTTAAATTTTCAAATTAAATTTTCTTCATGGAAAATATTCAAAATTAAAAAAAAAAACATATATTGCTGGATAGAGAATTCACATGCACCTTCGTTCTATTTAATTTTTTGCTGTCACTCCAAGGGGGTTGAAGGGGGTGGTATTGAATGGACGTGTTTCAGGCTTAAATTAATAAATTGTAAATTGCATAAAAAATTAATTTATCTATTACTTATGGACCTCACTGTATTAATGGAAAATACCTCTTTATCTTTGGTATTTTGTTTTTGTTTCATTTCATACTCGGTCGGTTCTTCATCCAAATGCTGAAAAAACATACTTTCAACCATACAACAAATGACTTTCAAGAATGTTATCGAAAAGGCTGTTATTTGTGATTGCCCACTTATTTTCGAAAACCCAAGTTATTCCATAAATTTCCGTAATTACTATACCGGGTGTCAAAAATCTATTAGACAAGTCATAACTTCTACAATATTAGGTGTATCAAAATGAGATTTGGTATAGGTAAATGGTATGTGAAGAGGAGAGTTTTCGCATATTTTTCACTTTCCGGTCACTTCCGGTTTCACCGGAAATGGCTCCGGTTTTGAATTTTTAAATGGAATTATTTTTTTAGAGTCACTTTTAGAATTGCATCTAGGTGGCCATGATCGGACGTAAACTAATCTAAGGTCTTCAGGTGATGTCAGAAAATTACAATCGCAAAGTTCTAGTGACTAGTATGATAGATAGGAATAAGACAAGTTGGCAAATTTACATTTTCGTGTCTAACTATAATTTTTCAAATGGCGACCATTTTTTACAAGCACTTTCCGAAAAAAGGATTTTTTGAATAATGTTACGATACTAATTTATTCGCAAATTGGATTAAAAATAAGATTAAATATTGCTGAGGAAAATACTGGATAATGATTAATTTACTTATGATTTAAGTGTGCCATGGATAGCCATGATGCATAATATTTTGAAGTTATTTTTATCAAGTCTTCTATAAAAAAACAAAACACTCACTTAGGTAATGACAGTGACATAAGCTTCATGAGCAGATAGTAAAAGTTTTTTAATTTTCGTTAAATTTCAGTTGAATTTCTCTTCAAAATAATGTATACTCAAAGCGAAAAAGTGGATATGTTATTAATATTTTGAGAATGTCATAGAAATTCAGGGAATGCTGCTGAGTTGTATGCTCAGAGATGTCCCAATCGGCAATCCAGCCCATCAGTATTTTCCGTATGTTGAGAATCGTTTTAGGCAACAAGGAAATCGAGAGGCGGAACAGAGATTTATCAAAAATGAAGAGACTGAGATTAACGTTCTTGCTATGGTTGAGATTGATAAAACGGTTTCTTTAAGTCAAGAAATGTGGATAAGTCACGAATCAGCAGGAAAAATACTGAAAAAGCACGGATATCGAGCATTTAAATATCAGTTACATCAACATCTGTATGCTGACGATGGCGATAGACGGGTAGTGTTTTGTGATTGGCTCCTTCAAAATCATAGAGTTAACCCAAATATTATCAACTTTATTCTATTTTCCGAAGAATCACGATTTATGAATAATGGTATGTTCAATAAGCATAATATTCGGTACTGGGCCCAACAAAATCAACATGCAATGAGAGAGGGCAATTTTCAAGAAAGGTTTGGCGTCAATGTCTGGGCTGGTATCGTTGGAAACAGAATAATTGGGCCAATATTATTTCAAGGTCACAGGGGTTAGGTACTCAGGCTCAGTTTCACCAAACAGCTGATCTCAGATTGATTTAACTCCGCTTGTTAGTCAAGCAGGCTTAATAGTGTTTTCTGTTTCACCATACAACAACCCGTCCAAAGATGATCGCGATTAAATCGTCAAACCACTTGGCAACATTGTGAACAAAAAGTTATATAGTATTCTGTGACGTATTAGCAGTAATGACCACCCTTGGCGTTATTGTCGTCAGTCACATATCAGGTGTCATTCATTCATAACATAACCAAGTTTGGCAGTTTGACATGTGTACCGGTGTATACAAATTTGTTTTTGCCGAAAATGTCGAGTGATGTGCCACGAAATGTCGATGGAAATTTAAAATTTTTGGTTCATTTTTATTATGTTAGCGAACCACATTCATAATATAGGTTTATAATATAAAATAAGGATTTTTATTTTATGGCTTTTCCATGTTATGGACAAATTTTCATTTAATTTTTGAATGTAAATTATAGTTTTCTCTGATGACTTTTGCCTATATGTATGCGAAAAAGATTTATATTTAATTTTTGAACGTTAATAACCGAGTTCCTGTTTGTTGAGTTTTGTTATATAATTGAAGTCAATTTTGTACATCAGCAGCTTTTATTATCTGAATCTCATTTCACAGAACCACACATACTGAAAAAAAACTATATAAGTAATTTATCAACTTGTTTCTTTTTATTAACAAATTTAACTCTTTCACAAATTATTTCATTCAAACATTAATTTGCACTGAATTCCATAATTTCAATACTAAAACATATGTTTCTTGTGAATAATGAACGTTATTATTATTACTTGAAAATTTCTGTATATTTTTCACAGTTCTTGACTATTGAGCCAAAAAAAAAATATCTGAAATATGGCCTCTTATTAACTGCTATTGATCCTGCCTCACTGCTGGACGTGGATCTTCCACAATCTCTTTTTAATGTTCTTCCACTATGACCCTTCCAATTTCCCTGCGTTGTCGCTCTAGCCTTACCAGCCTAGAATAAACATATTAGCATTTGCTTTGCTATTATAGAAATGCCATTTTCAATAATCTTCAGGCCGCACACAAACCTTGTAAAGTATTGATGAACAATATCAGTAACCAATTCAAAACGAAAATGAAGTAATAAAACTCACTTGTCGTTTGCAAATTCTATTTGTTCCTCAATTGATCCCAGTATTTGAAGTACAGCTTCTTTTGAAAGTCGGAATATTGTCTCAAAATCTGCATTGTGCAAATTTCGGAAATGATCTTTTCCTCGGATCTATCGAGGATGTCGAACGACAAATTCATCATCACTATCGTCTTCAAAGGAAAGATCGTACACCCGTCGAAATGCCATTTTAACCAAATGTCACATTAATCTAAACTTAAAGTTATAATCCTCCCAAAATGGACGGGTGTGAAGTTATCCACAACCACAAAATACACTGAGAAAAATGTAACTCGGATCTGTTTCTTGTTAAAATGACAATGGAGGGCTTATTTCAGTAAACGATCAAATTTTGTAGGTTGATAAATGTGAGAAATGATATTTAGAATGCATTGTCCCCGGGGACGGGGGTGTAATCGGGGTGGATATGTTGAAAAAATTAAATATACATTCAAACGGCACTGTAGAGTATTTTAGTTTACAGAATCAAATTCAGGAGATTGAAATACATAGCTTTCCCCGTCGGAGGGTGAGTTTTGGGGGTGGGAATGTTAAAAAATAAAAATTCAAATTAACAGCAGTATAGAGTTTTTAGTTCAGAATCAAATTCCGGAGGTAAAATACATAGCACCTGATATATGAAATCATTTGTCGCCCCGTCGGAGGGTGAGTTTTAGGGGTGAGAATATTGAAAAAAATCAATATTTAGTTTAAACGACGGTGTAGAGTTTTCTAGTATGCAGAATCGAATTCAGGAGGTCGAAATAAATACAACCTGATTTATGAAAACATTTGTCGCCCCGTCGGAGGGTGAGTTTTGAAGGTGATGATATTTAAAAAAATCAATATTAAGTTTTAACGACGAAGTAGAGTTTTCTAGTATACAGAATCGAATTCAAGAGGTCGAAATACATAGCACATGATATATGAAATCATTTGTCGCCCCGTCGAAGGGTGAGTTTTGGGGGTGGAAATGTTGAAAATAATCAGAATTCAGTTTAAACGGCAGTGTAGAACTTTCTAGTGTGCAAAATCGAATTCAGGAGGTCGAAATACATACCACCTGATATAGAAAATCATTTGTCGCCCCATCGGAGAATTAGTTTTGGGGGTGGAAATGTTAAAAAAAATCAGAATTCATTTTAAAAATTTTATTCTGCGTACTAGAAAACTCTACACTGTTGTTTAATTTTGATTCTGATTTTTTTCAACATTTCCACCCCCAAAACTCACCCTCCGACGGGGCGACAAATGATTTAATATATCAGGTGCTATGTATTTTGACCTCCGGAATTTGATTCTGCATACTAGAAAACTCTACACTGCTGTTTAATTTGAATTTTGACTTTTTACAACATTTCCACCCCCAAAATTCACCCTCCGACGGAGCGATAAATGATTTCATATATCAGGTGGTATGTATTTCGACCTCCTGAATTCGATTTTGCATAGTAGAAAACTCTACACCGTCGTTTAAACTGAATATTGAATTTTTTCAATATTCTCACCCCCAAAACTCACCCTCCGACGGGGCGACAAATGATTTCATATATCAGATGCTATGTATTTTGACCTCCGGAATTTGATTCTCCATACTAGAAAACTCTACACTGCTGTTTAATTTGAATTTTGATTGTTTACAACATTCCCACCCCAAAAAACTCACCCTTCGACGGGGCGACAAATGATTTCATATATCAGGTGCTATGTATTTCAATCTCCTGAATTTGATTCTGTAAACTAAAATACTCTACAGTGCCGTTTGAATGTATATTTAATTTTTTCAACATTTCCACCCCGATTACACCCCCGTCCCCGGGGACAATGCATTTTAAATATCATTTCTCACATTTATCAACCTACAAAATTTGATCGTTTACTGAAATAAGCCCTCTATTGTCATTTTAACGAGAAACAGATCCGAGCTACATTTTTCTCAGTGTATTTTGTGGTTGTGGATAACTTCACACCCGTTGTTTCACTTGATATTTCTGCAAAAATTTTCGTGGACTCTAATCGTAACAGTAAAAAAAGTCGACACATTCTGCCTTAAACACCTGAATCGAATACAGTAATATTGTACAACATCATAACCACTGGACCTTCAATTGACTGGGAGGTGCAGAGCACGTTCTTAATCAATTTATTCAATGATCATTTTCAGCTAAGGCTTCATAACAATTTGTTTGCTTATTATTTGATTATACTTCGAAAGGTCGCCTAGGACTTGGATGATTTATTTTCTGCTTGAAAAATGTCCTTGCGCGTTTTTATTTTCCGAATGTTCTTTTGATTGTGAATTTATAAATTCGATTGATCGACGATTCGTTGAACGGCGAGAAAGACCTTAAACAGTATATATTTTCAAAAAGATGCTGAAAGAAAAATAAATGGTTTATGTTTTTTCTTTCAGCACCAAATGATAACCAAATTGCTATGTATTGAATGCAAATTTTGAAGATGCCCCTGGCCAGGGGCGAAACGTCTGATTTTCGTAGTCCTGATCTAACGCCCCTCGATTTTTTCCTGTGGCATACAAAAATAGACCTGCAAATTCAAATGAGTTTGAGGCATGCATAAGAAACTTATTGGATACTTAAATGCCGGACAATTTTTTACAAAATTCTTTTTGGTTGCAGACTGTTTAAGATATTATCAGTTAACAGAAGGGCGAAGTTTTGAACATTCAGTCTAGACTGAAATTCACTGTAATTTTTGTGAAAATAAATGGATTGTTAAATTGGCGAGTTTTAAGGACTTGTTTTTGGAAATTAGCTATCTTTACAATGAAGAATATCACAATTTTTTTATCTTTACCTTACAGTAAACTCTATTAAAAATTAAAAAATATGGTAAAAATATTTTTTTTATACGTCTTGTAGTTTTCGAGATATTTAATTGTTTAGCTAGGCGTGCGACGACGCGGAGTCATGGCCGCTGTGACGTCACTGTACAACGGTCGTTTAGTGCGTGCTCTGCTTCCGAGCTTGCGTCGAAAATTGACAAAAATGTCGAATCCAGAAACTAGAAAATCGTGTATTGTGCCAAAGTGTTTAAATAAAACTACTAATGCACCCGAAAAGTTGTTTTTTATTGTTGCTTTCGAACCTAAAAGTCGAAAGAAATGGATGCAAATCATGATGTTCTGGGGTGATTCGGCATTTCACTGTACAAATATCTCTTTTAACTTTTACATATCCAATAGCGTCGTCGCCGAAGCTCTTTCTAGCCGATCTAAAATAAAATAAACATAAGTTGATCTAATATATAAAAAATAAAATACGGTAAATATAAAGTTACTCTACACATGCACTCTGAATATAGGGAAAAACTTTTCTTACGTGTTTTTGCCTCCTGAACACGAAAAATGCGGCGGTCTCATACCGTTCCCGAGTAAGAAAACTTAAAAAAATACTTCATTTTCAAGCACCGTTTTCTCGCACAAAAATCACTCACAATTTTTTTACCAGCATTAACAATACACCCTAAATCACTTATTTTCGGCACAACTTTGCACAAAATATTGTCGTTTTTATCGAAAAAATCCTCCTTCTTACACAGTTCCAAATGAAGAAATGTCATACTTTGACAGATGGAATTTAGTAACTTTGCCTTATTTTCATGTTGGTGATAAATGAATCCCCGCCAACTTTTCGAATTCAAATGTGAGCAATAGTTTCCCTTTATTTATGTGTGCAATTGTTGTGGCCGGTTTAAAAAAAAAAAGAATTTATTTTATTTGAAACTGTGTAAGAAGGAGGATTTTTTCGATAAAAACGACGATATTTTGTGCAAAGTTGTGCCGAATATAAGCTATTTAGGATGTATTGTTTATGCTGTTAAGAAGAAGGAAGCATTTTGATTGATTTTTGTGCGAGAAAACGGTGCTTGAAAATGAGGTAATTTTTTTTTTAAGTTCTAACTCGGGAACGGTATGAGACCGCCGCATTTTTCTTCCGGATTCGTGTTCAGGAGGCAAAAACACGTAAGAAAAGTGTTTTCCCTATATTCGGAGTGCATGTGTAGAGTAACTTTATATTTACCTAAAATACATAAAATGCACCTATCCACGATCACATTAAAGAGGAAATTAATATGAGAGGTTTTTCATCTTAGCTTAATAATATTCAATAGGTGTAGTTGCGTGCATCCTAAAAATAACCTACTTTTGAAAAAAATATTTCAAATTCAAATTTTAAAAAGTTTTGTACCTCTGGTACATAATGTTCAGGTTAGGTTTACTATGTTAATTTTTTGTTACATTACATATTAAAGAAATACAAAATGTTAGTCATGAAACTATGTAGGCATTCTTCCTTCTCAGGAACTTAATGTCAAGTAAGATGTTCATAGTATCAATATGACGTATGACGTACATTAATAAAACACTAGTAATGAGAAATATGTACTTATAGGGATCAAAAGATTTATGATAAAAAGTAAAATGTTATTAAGTAATACTTACTTTTGCATTTTTACTCCTCGCATCTCGGCGGCCAAGAAATCGGAGTTATTTGAAAAATAATGGGCAACCATTAACCCGTCTATTTCAGGCAAGATATCAGATTGTCCTTTTTCAAAACCGTCATCCATATCTAATATTATACTTATAACACTATTGTAACACTGATTCACATAAAAACTTAAGTTAAAAACGTTATTGTGGTCGAACATTCGATAGCAAAGCAATGATTGAGTGTAGGGTGAGAACGTTGTGTTGTGGAATGACGTCACGCGAGCATGGGGCGCTCACCCGAAATATTTGAATAGAACGGAAACTAAAATTGTCGTAACTTCAACACTACTCGCTTGATCGGAATGACACAAAAACATGTGTATTTCTAAACATTTAGTTTATACGGTCATAAAGTTTCAAGTCATTTAACAGACCCAGTGACATTCTTCATTCATTCATGGCTTATGATGTTACTAATGAAAATTATTTCCAGTCGTGTCACAATAGTTAATATATGGGTTCGTTGTTCCCAGAATTTTATTAATCTGAAAATTTTTTGACAGTTCTAACAACCATTCAAATTTTGTCATTTTGTGTCGTATGAAACAAATTCACTCAATCATGTCAACATTACACTGACTATTCCACGCACCTTGGAATTTTCACAAAATCTGACCAATCAAAAACCAGAGACAGCTTGTATTATCGCGAAAACACCAGCTGTCTTTCAATTCTGATTGGTCTATCAGCATGGTGTTTTCAACGACGTAACCATGGATACGGATCGCAATTCAAAGTTTGACAGTTTGACCAAAAATAATTGTAGCTGCAAACGTCAAAATGAGTCGCTTCGGTGCTACTTCAAATGAAGTAATAAACCAAAATTTTGAAGTAAATATACCCAGTAACACAAAAAAATCAAAATCTTATATATGGAGACAATTTATGACGTTCTGTGCGGAACGCAACTACAAATTAGATGCAGAAAATAGCAACGAAAGATTAGCATTCATTCTAAAAGACTGGGCAATATGCGAAAAATTGATGGTAGTGATTACAAGGAGAGTGTTATCAAAACCATATGGAACACTAATGCAAAATTAGTACAAGAAAAATATTTTTGTGAGTATCAGAGACATATTGATCCCTTCAAAAATATAATGTTCAAGGAGGCGAGGGCGGCTCGAGATAGCAAGATAAAATATAGAAATATGTGCTTACAATGGGACGAAGACACGCCAGAGGGACTCCAAAAGAAGTTTGTTCACATAGCTGCGTAGAACTAGCTTGGAGAGGTAACGAAGCAACGTTTTCCAAGTTACATTTTTTTAAGGGAGAGACTGACAACAAAGGCTGTTTAACAAACAGAATTGCATATAACCCGATATTCTCCAAAACCCGCCACGGTGGTGATAAAAACTGTGCAGATACTAAATGGCTTACTCAAAATATGAAAAATCCTGAAATGTGTCCTGTGAGATTATACCGGAAACTTATATCGAAAAGGGGAATTATTACCAATGACAGACTTTTTCTGACAGTGAATGGCAAGTGGAATAAATATAATAATAATAATTGGTACAAGAATTGCCCTATTGGTATTAATACAATATCAAAACTATCTGCAGACAGGATAGGATTAGATACTAGAAAACTAAAAATAAGAAATCACTTTAATCGTGCCACTGCAGTTAGTCAGTTACTACAATCCGGCGTTAGTGAACAACAAGCTATGGAAATTACTGGACATGGAAGTTCGAGCTCGATGAAACCGTATTTACATCTTAGTGCTGAAAATCATCAGAATATAGTGAATACTTTTAGGAGTACTTCAAGTACATCAAGTAATAATACCAACAATACATTGTAGCCACCTAATAACGGTCATACTCTTCAAATTTTTTTCAATTGCACCATTTATAATAATTATAGTCGAGAATAATATATTATGTTCGTGTTCATAAAAAATTATTTATTGTTATAGGTAACAAATTATAATTGAAACAAATAGTTTAAATAAATATTTCATGCTTATAATTAAATTTGAATTATTTATTATTATTAAATTTCTTCCTCTCATTCTGTCAAATTTAAATTTTTTGACCTTTCATTTTGTTCGTGAAATAGTCTAATAAAATATCACTCGTGATTGAATTTATCTTATAAGTCTGTCTTTTATTTCTAAACTCAACTGAGTTGCTTGAAGAAAACACCACTCGTCCTGCGGACTCGTGGTGTTTTCAAGCAACTCAGTTTCGTTTAGAAATAAATCGACAGACTTATCGCGAAAATTCAGTCACTAGTGGTATTACTACTGATAATTGCATTCAGTGCAATTATCAATCACTATGACAACACACACGATTGAGTTTGACAACTTCATTCCAAATAAATTTCAAAACGTCACGTTTTGACAATGCGAATGTTCAAAGTATAAATGCGCTAATCAAAGAAAAAATTTCCAGAAGTACAACCTACAGTCACAAATATATTTAGGGAAAATTTATGGAATTTTGCTGCGAACGAGAATATGAATTAAATGAACTAGAAGCTTAGAAGAATTGGCGTTGATACTAAAAGATTGGGCGGTCAATATGAGAAAGAAAGACGGGACCGAATTTAAAGAAGCAACGGTGAAGACAATGTGGAACGTTTCGTGCAAACTTTTGCAAGAAAAGTACTATAATGACTATAATATTATGATTGACCCGTTTAACAATACAGTATTTAAACCAGCCCGAGATGCCCGCGATGCAATCAGGAAGAAACTACAAGCAGATCCATGTAAACGTAAGTCCAGTTCAGTTTCGTTAAATTTGTCTGAGGTTAACAAAATAATATTGTAACGAACCTAGGCCGGACCTGTCGCCTCACATGTTGCCATCGACAGCGATGAGATCATCCCCGGAGATATTCGAGAACCATCCAGTCACTTTTCCGCGGAGAGCAACGGTCGATATTGGAAACGATTGGAACATGCTGGATCGCCAACTGCCGGAATTCGAAAGATCGGGAATTCTGTGACGGAGATAAATAGACAGCCCTCAAGTCTCACGGACAGTCTGAACGAGCCCATACCATCGAGCTATACAGTGGCGTAGTAATATAAATTAAGTTGTAGATTCAGTGTGAAATAAATTATTTAAACCAAGTTAAATTTATTTACGTTACAATTGGTGTCGGAAGTGAGATTTTGAAAATAAACAAGTGATCGTGGAGTGGATAGTCAGAAAAATAAATTGATAGACCTTTTTGTACGCCCAAAATAGACAGTGGCCCGGTTTTCGCGAAGTGGACAATTGTGCGTGGGAATATAAACTGATACACTGTTCGCGTGAAACAGAAAATAGACAGTGGCCCGGTTTTCGCGAAGTGGACAATTGTGCGTGGGAATATAAACTGATACACTCTTCGCGTGAAACAGACAATAGACTGGTGGCCCGTGGAAAAGAATTCGTGAAGTGAATTTTTAACAAACTGATAAACTTTTCGTGTGAAACAGACTGATACCTCGTCAAAGACAAAATGTGTTCAAGAAAAGTGCGTCTTGCGGACTTGAAGGTAGCGGAATTGAAACAGGAATTGGAGGAAAGGGAACTGGAAACAACGGGTAAAAAGCAAGTACTCCAGGAAAGACTTGCAGAAGGACTTATACAAGAAGGTGAGGACCCCGAAACATTTTTATTCGAAGTTCCCGGAGGTGATTTAAGTTTGGTAATGAATAAACTCGAAGAAACTACTAAATCCGTGAAAGAAGAACTGCAACAAAATTCTAGAAATCTGGAAGAGAAGCTTCTAGAAAATTCAAGAAGCCTGGAAGAGAAGTTCCTGGAAAACACAGAAGGTCTAAAAAAAGAATTGTGTGGCGTGGCTAATTTTCTAGAAGAAAGAATGGGAACCGTTGAGACAGAGATAGATAAAATTAGGGAGCAAATGAACACGGAGGTAGATAAAATCAAAGATGGGGTCGAGGCAGAAATGGACAAAATAAAGGAAACAATTCGTAAGCTGGAAAAACGAATTAATAGTGCGCCCTCCACAGAGATGGTTAACGAAAATGCAAAGCTGGACTTGAGTTTGAACTTGGATAAAGTTCAAGAGGGAATAAAAGATGTCAAGATCAATTCAGAAATAGGGAAGCTTTCCATGAAGCCGCCTCAGTTCGACGGAAAAACTCCATGGGCAAATTACCGCCGGCAGTTTGAAGCAGCGGCCAAAGCAAACGGATGGAATGCAGGGGAAAGAGCTGTAGCACTGACACTTGCATTACGTGGAGAAGCGACAAATATTCTACAAACTCTCACCGCCCAGGAACAGAAGAGAGGAAGTGCTGCGGGAAATCCATGATGGAGTCGCCGGAGGACATCTGGGAGTGACGAAGACCCTGCAGAAAGTGAGGCAACGGTTTTACTGGGCCAATTGTCAAGCTGACGTCCAGGACTGGTGCAGGAAGTGCGCTGTATGCGCTGCTAGCAATGGACCTCGAATACGCCCCAAGGCCCCGATGCGTCAGTACAACGTAGGCAGCCCGTTCGAGAGAATCGCCATTGACATCGCCGGCCCGTTTCCCGTATCCGACCACGGGAATAAATACATCCTTGTGGCAATGGACTACTTCAGTAAGTGGGCGGACGCCTATGCCCTGCCCAACCAGGAAGCCATCACCGTCGCCGATGTCTTGGTGAAAGAATGGATATGTCGATTCGGTATTCCAATGGAGCTGCACTCGGATCAAGGCAGAAATTTCGAATCCAACCTTTTCCAAGAAATATGTCTACTGCTGAACATCCGCAAGACAAGAACCACGGCCCTACATCCGCAGTCCGATGGAATGGTGGAACGGATGAACAGGACGATCAACCGCCACTTGTCCAAGGTTGTCTCTGACCATCAAAGAGACTGGGACCAGTATCTTCATTTGTTCCTGATGGCCTATCGATCCGCAGTACACGAGTCAACCGGTCAAACTCCTGCTAGTATTATAATGGGCCGAGAACTGCGACTGCCTTGTGACCTGAAGTTTGGGATACCGCCAGGACAAGACACTGCGGGAGAGGACTACGTCAGCAAACTTCGACAGAGAATGGACGACATCCACGAACGAGTCCGGTTGAACATCCAGAGTGCCAGCGATAAAATGAAGAAGACCTATGACATCAAGGCCGACGCTGGAGGATTTAAGGTTGATGACCTGGTTTGGCTGTACAACCCCAAACGTCGTCGTGGACTATCACCAAAGTTGCGGAACTCGTGGGAAGGCCCGTATAAAATTGTGAAAAGGATAAACGACCTTGTGTACCGAATCCATAAGCCACCCCGAGGGAAACCAAGGGTCGTCCATTTCAACAGGTTGGCCCCATACGCTGGAAACCATGACCAAGTTCGCACCCTCAAGCCACCGGAGGATGATATGACGTTCGAGAAGTTTATGTCCTTGTATTCAAACGGGCAGAAAGTTCTACATGGGGTTACTAGAGAGGAGTCACGAGACCTTTTCGAGGTGCCTGCTGACTACGCACTAGCGCACTGTGTGGCAGAAGATCTTCGAATGTCCAGGGGCATCGCCGTAGTGTTCTCCAAGAAATTTGGTCAACTCCAAACACTGCGGGAGCAGAATCCAGAAGTTGGTGGGACCAAGAGGCATTCCCAAGATAAACCGTCCTATGAAGATGTCTGGAAGAGTCTCACCAAACTAAGAGATACTATGGTGGACCAGAACCTGGTGGATCTAGCAATTCCAAAATTATCCTGTGGTATTGATGGGTTGGACTGGAGAGTCATAAGAAGTATGCTGGAGGCGATATTCAGATCCAGCGGCGTCAGGATTCTGGTTTGCTGTAACCCTCTTCCACGACCGATCATGAAGACCGTGGAGTGTTACTTCCATCGAACTTCACGGTGCAGATATGGAGTCATGCAGATATCGTCACACTCCAAGGATGAAATTTCGGGACGAAATGTCTTTAAGAAGGGGGCAATGTAACGAACCTAGGCCGGACCTGTCGCCTCACATGTTGCCATCGACAGCGATGAGATCATCCCCGGAGATATTCGAGAACCATCCAGTCACTTTTCCGCGGAGAGCAACGGTCGATATTGGAAACGATTGGAACATGCTGGATCGCCAACTGCCGGAATTCGAAAGATCGGGAATTCTGTGACGGAGATAAATAGACAGCCCTCAAGTCTCACGGACAGTCTGAACGAGCCCATACCATCGAGCTATACAGTGGCGTAGTAATATAAATTAAGTTGTAGATTCAGTGTGAAATAAATTATTTAAACCAAGTTAAGTTTATTTACGTTACAATATTGACATGGGATGAAAATACTCCTGAAGGTCTTATGCGTAAATTTTACCATATCGCTGCTGTAGAATTAGCATGGCGAGGAGAAGAGGCAGTTGCTTGTCTGGTGGATTTTTTTCAAATCGAGCAAAATAACGATGACTCCAACAAATCACATTGAATACAATCCGGTGTTCAGTAAAACGTGCCAAGGTGGTTCTAAAAGCTGTACAAGTAGTAAATGGTTGGTTTCCAATAGTGAGGAGAGTCAAAGCTGCCCTGTACGTCTTTTTCATAAACTGATATCAAAACGAGGCGACAATATTACCTCACCACGACTGTTCTTAAAACCAAATCGACACTGGAAACATGAAACTGACAAATGGTACGATAACGTACTTGTTGGAAAAAATACAATAAATGGATGGACTAAATCTGCTGCTGAGGCAATTAGCTTGAATGTAAAGGACAAAAAGATAACAAATCACTCGAATAGCTCAACTGCTGTTAGCGAATTGGCAAAAAGTGGTGTAGAAGAACAACAATTGCTGAAAATTACTGGTCACAGCAATCAAAATTCTATAAAACCATACTTAAATCTCGATCAAGAACACCACAACAAGATCATAAATATGCGTGGTAATAGATCTTCTATAGTAGAGAACAGCAACGAATCTAATGTTATGTTAAATTTTAATAATTGTACTTTCAGCAACTGTACTTTTAATAAATAAATAAATGTTTAATTGTGTTGAGTTATGAATTTTTTTGTCAAAAAATTTTTCGCCGAATATGACAAATTTCTCAAGCTCGTTGCTTGGTGACAGCCCTCAGCCTTCGAGTTACGTTACTTATGCTACCAAAAGATATTTTAACAAATGGATGAAAATGGAAAACTGAAAAACTAAAGGTGTGATTGGGTGTCCTCTTGCTCATAGAAGAGGACGAATGCTTCTCCACTTATAAGGGATTTTGGGGATATCGGTGATACTCTGGAGTCATTGTACTTGTACCATGTGCATGCATAAGGGTGCCTACAGTAAGATGTGTAGTGTCCGCTATAGATTGTTCCACTATGGTTGGACACAGCATATAAGTTGTAAAGACACGGTGTTACGTTATCTGCTGCAAAATTTCTCAAATATAAACCTTCGAGAGGAAAGTCAATGGTGGCATTTAGTTTTCCCATAAATCTCCCCATCGGCGAGAATCGTTTCAAGTGAATTACTAATATTTTGGGGAACTTATGTATAGATAATGACTTTGTGCATTTCATCATTTCCTTACAATTACAACAAGTTGGTTTCTCTTCGCCGTCCAAAATTTCTTTCCTGGTAAACGAGTCTAAACATTGTGAAAGACTGTGCTGGCAAGTATTCTGTGGAATATGAAGTGAAAGGTCCCAGAAGGGGTCAAAAGATACAGAACAATAGCCGCATAAAATACAATTCAAACATCGATTTCTTTCAAGGTAGGTTTGGGCTTTTCTGTCACTCTGTTCACATCTTCATGAAGACCTTCCAGTAAATATCTGATAAATTCTTGAGCGTCCTGTTGAGCGTACCCCATGAAACGAGGTGCAAATTTTTGTATCTGGCTTTTAAAGGTAACAGTATTTACCACCTTATCAGATGAATCTTCCGACAAAAGATCTTTTATCACTAACGCGAATTGTTTTATCAACGCACCCTTCATATTTGATATGCCTCATATACTCGTCTTTTCGCAGATACTCGAGCAACCATTTGGTGTTCGATAAACATTGTATAATGCTGTTCATGAAACAGGTATTTCCAATGTTTTTCAGACCATTCAGGCCAGGAATTTTGGCATTTCCGTGTACTAGGGAGTTGATGGTGTTATAACTAACAGAGCTGTGCTCTCTGATACGATGATTTTACTGGCACTGGATCTGTGTGGAAGGGAGATGACGCTGTTCGATGAAGAATTACATGGAGATATGGAAGGTCGTGTTGATTTTGACAAGTCATCATCAAGAACTGAACCAAGGGATTTATATGAACTCTCCATAGGAAAAATCGTCCTTTGAGGATTTAAAAATAATTCATTCAGTTGACGTGATGAAGGAATAGTTCCCAAAACAGAAGCGGCATTACCCCTCTGGATCGCAATGCTGATTCTTTGGATCAAAAATGAAGTTGCTCTTCTATCATTGGTCACTTCTGTTATTCGTCTTCCTATGTCTCCAATGAATTCAAAAGCATTGGGACCGAATACTCCAAAAGTCTCAACGGCAACAGGATAAAAAATATAAAGTTGTTGTAAATTTTGGTATTTTTTACTTTTAATTTTCTCCCCATTTACTGCGGCTGCTCCGGGACACTTGGAGGAAGCAACTACGTGTGAAGTGGCAACCGTGTCAACGCAGGTAAAATCCCAAACAGCTGGTTTCCCGAACTTCCATGGAATAAGTGTCATGCCGTCGGGGCGGTTACCATCGTCTCTACTGACACCTGTAGGCTCTAAGATCGAAGGGATATTGGCTGTTGTTAATGCACGTTTCAGTAAATCATTGACTGCGTGATGACGGGATTGACGACCTGCGCTGAATTTACAGCTCAAACCATGGGTTCCTTTCTCATCTACAAGAGCACCACATTTGCACGTGTGAGGGACACCAATAGAAGAACCTAGTCGTAGTCCTATGGAAATTCTGAAAGATTCGTTATCTAAAAGAGACCCAAGTGAAGCGGCAGGTAGAGCATTGAGCCAAGCTCCTGAATGGTGGGAAGTAACTGCTTTGATTCGAGCCTTTTCTTTTGCGGACATAGCTGAAACAAGCAAATCCTTAGCAACCATCTCGATGAGTGGGCGGTCCCAAGCTTTTCGGAACTTTTTCATTAGTTCAAGTAATTTAGAATTGTCATAAAATTATCTCGTCTATTATCAATGTCCCAGGGATATTACTACTAACAATCAAACTAACTTGGTGCAAAACGAGAAATTATTTATTAGCGCATCTCCTCTTCAATAAAAGTATAAATTTGAAGTTACATTGTATCCAGAATTCAATAACGAATTCAAAAACTAAAAAATATACAGGGTGTTCCATTTAAAATTACAAAGTAGATGACTATTTTATAATCGGAAGTGGCACAGTAAACCTGATAAAATTTTTCGACTTCTTGGATCTTTTTAGGGTAAACCCAATTTTATTTCATAAGAATGAACCGTTGTAGAGTTAATTGAGAGTTCCATACTTTTTACTACTTCCATAGGATCTAGATCCCCGTCCCCCTATGATTCATTTTTGTGGCCACTGAGCCACTGATTCAAGAACTCCATCAATTCTGTAAAACAATAAATTTACAAAAATTCCTTGGTTTCTGACTCGCTTAGTCTTTCCTTTAACATTATCATCAATTATCCAGGCCGCTTAGATTTCAATATAATTTCTGGTTAACCAAATTCGATTCATGGGGAATCCCGAAAAATTGCGATACTAGTTTACTGGAAATTCATTATTTTGGGTTTCACTTCTTTGTCGTGCGGTTTTGCCTGGCTTCCACATAAAATGTAATTTTTTATTTCCATGAATATTCAAGATACCACAAAAACACGAAATTGTATTTATGTTGCAGTCAAAAGTGGATAATAAATTGCAAGCTCATTTCCAGTGACACGTAAGTAGTTACTTGTAAGTGATAAGATTTAATTAGACGTATTGCATTAGTTATAGATATGAGTATATACAGGGTGCACAAATTATAACATGAATTTTACCTTCTCCAAATCGATTGCAGCCCTATTGGAATGATCCAAACACTATCGAAGATGTTCGTTGGGTGTACAAAACGTAGTCTGGTTCACAAGAGCCATTTTCCGAAATTACATTGTTGGAAAAGAGTTGTTGAAATAACAAATAGTAAGAAACCCAGGAGGTCCACTAGTATTATTGGTGAAATTGGCAAATTTCGATTTTGACGATGTTCACATTTACACATTTGTGGCTTTCACACAAATTTTTGCTATTTAACAAATTCAGCAAAGTAAATGCCACAATTAGACTGTAAACGATTTTACAAAATCAGTAGTGCATCAACAACATTCAGTTGCTATTTTTTCACCTTTTTTTGTTAAGCTGACCTAAAAATTTTTTACCAGTAAAGTGATTCATTTACTTTTTTCAATGAATTAACATAATATTTCAGTGAAATTAACATTGTAATATTGTCGATTCCTCTACTAGTTTTCATCATTTATAAACTGACAAGAAGCAATTTGTAAACCTCATGCTGTTGGAATCTCATTCTCTTTATATGGTTGTTGAAATGAAATTTGTCGATTATTTTCTTTTAGTTTTTTATATTACAAAGAAAAAAAGTTTTATTGTCTTTTATTTCTTGTCAAAACATAAATAATATTTTTTTCAAATGACGTCAATTAGTATTCACTATCACTATTTTTTTTGTGAAAATATCTAATATTTGTTGGTAATATAGTTTTTCAGGGAGGATGGTTTAATAAATTAAAGATATATAACATTAGAATATTTTAATGCTTCTATTATAAAAAAATAAATACTCTATTATAATAAATAACAGTTGAATGTTGATAAAATAAAATTCCTCTTTCTGAAAATTCCAAAAATGTCGGGAAGAAATCGGGATTGATTTTGGCCTCCGATACATCGGTGATATGGAATTCTTCTTGAACATCAGGGAATTTAGTCCTAACTGGAATAAGAACAGAAAATGTATAATGCGACCTATATATTTCCTTTCTTATTTTGTATTACATTAAATGGTAAATCTTCGTTAACACGGGGCACACGAATTTCAATCAAATGTTTTGTGGAACTTTCGTTTTTCAGTCTCTGACAGCTCGAATTTCTGTTATTGAAAACACATAAAATTCTTCCTTCTTTTAATCAAAACATAACACATGCTTTCATTTACTTGTTTTCAGCACTTTTAGCGAAAGAAAAGCCCTATTTAAAAAAAATCACCCTTCAAAACGTAAACATGCGACGTTGCCAAATTGTACCAGACAATCAATGTTAAACAATCAAAGCATTTGTTTACGTTCCGAAGAAGGATTTTTTTTTTCGGACCTAGTAGATAGTTTTTTTTTTCCTAAAAAGTGCTGAAAACCAGTAAATAAAAGTTCCAGAACGAAATGAAGCTGTATCTTCGAAAATAGTCGTGATCACCAAAAATTTCATTGGGATTTTTTGTTCAGAAGACCATTTTTTTTTAATTCGTGTGCTCAATGTTAACAAAGTTTTACCCAATAAATATACTTCCTAATATGTTTCATAACCCAAGAGGGGTTAACAACTGGGTTGAATTTTGTACACCTTAATTGAATATCAGGTACTGATAAATTATTGAAAGACTGAGTGAGATACTAGATTTTTTTACTGAAAATGTTTTCGTTAGACTGAGGTACTGAATCAAGTGATGAAGAGTTTTGATAATTGGTTATAATGAAAAACTGTTGAGATGTACACCTACTGAAAGAGTTGTTAACCCCCCTAAAACTCATAAGTATCTTTGATGTGATCAACAAATACTTATATAATAAATCAAACATTGAATCACAAATCAAAACAAATCACTTAAAAATGTTATTCATTTGGATTCAGAAAACTTCAATATTGGGAATTCATATTGAGATGACACCGCCAAATTGGAATTTTGAATGACAAGCTGTTTGTCAGTTTTTCATTATCAACATTTTCGTGGTCTTCTCTTCTTTCAGATTTGCTGTGCATCTAAATGTTTATATTTTAATTAATTTCGAGAGCTGATTCAGTTATTCAATTCCCAATCATAAAAACAAGTTAAGCCATTTCTCGAAGTATAATATACACATTTGGCAACAATAGACAATAAATAACAAACAATATCATAGAAACTGGTGATGATTCAGCCACCTCAGAACGTACCTTTCGCTTATTTTGTGTTTTGACTTGAGTTACTAAAACCAACAAAAAAGTTTTAAAAAACGTAATTGAAAAATACAACGGTCTAGTCTTTCTCATTTGGAATAAAATCAAATGAAATAGAATGAACAAAATAAATAATAGTTCAAAAACTAAAGAACACGCTTTAATAGAAAACTAAACTAAGAAGTAGAAAATAATTTTAAATGAGTTTGAGAAAAGAATACAGTGATTAACAACAAATTTATTTCATCGTAAAAAAGCGTGGGATGCTTGATTTCAATTGTTGTTAATATTTCATGGACAGATATTGGTAAAAGTAGAATCATTATGAAAATATCTTAAAAAGCACCCCATGCTCAAGTTAATAAGTAAAAAAGTTTTATGCGGAAACACCAAATACATTTAGACTTACTCATTTTTATCTGCTCTTTCCAAATTTGTAAATAAAATATTGATATACAGGGTGTTGTTTCGATTCGAAACCTGCTTATTAATTTTTTTAAGGTCGGACCTGGAATAAGCCTTTTTTTATTATGTTAATCGACACCACTGTGGACAAAGAACATACGAACCAAATATTACAAAAATGTATAGGCTGGTTCATAAGTTATGATTAATTGAAAAAATTGGGAAAATTAATAAATCACCCTGTATCTTGGTTATAAAGACCGATAAACCCATAAAATATAGGTTATTTAGAAGAACATCGGTGTCTTCCATCTACCCTTACTGTATGCGCATTTCCCAAAGAATAACCCTGTATAATATTTTCTACTCATCATTCATGTTCATCAGATTGATTGAAGTGGGACCAACGCACTCTAGATGCAAAAATAAAACTGCTTCTGAAATATCAAATGTAGGGGAGAGTTCCCTTGAATCGGACATTTTTATTGGAATGGCTCTAGCGGCTAAGCCTTTCATCATTTAATTGAAATATTTATATCCATACGTGTCAGAAAGTCCGGCATTATATTTCTACACTCAAAAGTTATAAAAAAATAAGTCAAATTGTTTTAAAAAAAAAAAAATTGTTTACTAAGTGTCCGATTCATGAACAGGTTTCTATGAAAAGGACGGCTGTTCCGATGAAATGGACACTAGATGATTTTCATAAGGTTTTCATAATATACTGACTACAATACAGAAGGAAATTTCAAAAACAATTATGACAGAAAAAATGTAATTTTCCCATAACTCTACAAGAGTTGAGAGCCCATTTCGTGCAAAGTTTTCACTGGAGCCACTCTTCTTTACTGTCTTGATATTCACCTTGACAGATTGGACAAACCGAATCATCTTTATTCTCTTGCACCATTTCGTCATAAAATTCTTCCAGGTTAGCCGTTGTCGGAGACTCGTCGTGTAGTGATATTTCCGAGTACATATCAGTGTCAGAATCGTAATCATATCTAGAAACTTTTGGTGACTTTATATTTTTTTTAGTTTTCTTTGCTAATAATTTTGCTTTTTCAGAGCTTTCATTTGTTTTTTGTTTCTTCGCCTCTTCCTCATATGCTTTCATAAGATCATCTTTTTCAGGAGTGTCAGTTATAATAGCACTTTTTCCTTTTTTTCTATTAACTTGGACCGATTTCCGCGGCATTGCTTTTGGATAGGGTCGAAGAACTTCAGGTGAAATTAAATTTAGTTCAGCTCGACCTTGTATTGTTATCGATTCATCTATGGTCTCCACACTTTTAGAACAGCAGGGTCTAGAAAGGTCAGAGCTAGTTGAGGGGATAGGTCCGAAACAGGTGCTGTTATAATTGGCGGTCTGCTAACAGGAATCTGAAGGTTCACTTTCAGTGTTCAAATTAGCAGAGGAAGTTGACTGAGAAACTATGTCCAATCCTCCAACTTCAGGTAAATCATTGCACTTCTTTGTTGCAAGGACTTCTTTGTTGCAAGGATTTGGCCTGTCGGTTACAGATGATGCCAGAAAGTCGTCTTCAGTAAATATGGACGAATTGAATGGATATATTCCTGTTTTCAGAAAGCTTTTACAAATATTGTGTATTGGAAAAGATTCACTAAATGCAGCATCAACAGATCCTGCAACTTCGTATATACTAACGGTTCTACCAGGATTTGAGACAAGCCAATTATTTAATGCCACCTTGTACCTTACCTTAAAAGGGCCGTTAACTGCCACATCAAGTGGTTGCATACGGTGACTACAGTTGGGAGGGAGTGTTAAAATGATTATATTATGTTTCCTTGCAAAATCAATTACTTGTATATTCACATGAGTAATATGGTTATCCATAATAATCGAAGCTTTATCTTCACTCGTGGGTTTAACATGGTTAACAAAATGCTTTGGGGACTCTACAAATATGTGTTCAGTAATCCACCCAGGTGGATTTGTAAACTCTTTAGACCCTGTCGGTGCGTCTTCAAGCATAATGTCTTCAAAATAGACCAGAGAAAACACGAATACAGATGACAAGCGTTTCTCTTTCGGCAGATTCAATTCGACCAACCTATTTGGAACCCCTTACCGCTATAACTCTTGGTGATTTTGTAACAGTCATACAACCGGTTTTATCCAGGTTCCAAATCATGTTGGCTGGAAACATTTTTCTTGTACAAACTTTCTAATTTAGAAAAAAAGGTGCCTACGTTTGATTTATTGAAAGTGGATGCTCTGCTTAGAGACGTATTTTCTGGCTGACGGAGCGACATTTTTTTTTTTTTTATGTTCTGGTTCCCACGAAAAGGGATATCCTGTAATGTTCAGAGAACATCGTGGGAACCAAGGGAAAGAAGGTAGGAGTTGGTGTTCTTCTTAAATTTCTGGAGGTTGTATGCCTCGGGAAACACCTCCCTAGGCAATGAGTTCCAAAGCCTCGCTGTTCGTTGGATGAACGAGTCTTTGGAAAGTGATGTTCTGCAGGTCTCCAAAGTGACCACGAAGGGGTGTGATGACTGAACTTGACGGGTTAGTCTCGAAGAGACTGCCAAAGCAGGAACGATTGTTGATATTTCAGAAGAGCATCGCCCATGAAAATATCTATAAAATAGAGACAAATCGCCAACTTTTCTACGGTGTTCCAGACAAGTGAGCGAGTTTGTAAGCGAGGCATCACCGACGAGACGAATTGCCCTTTTTTGGACAGAATCCACTAGCCTCAGGATATGTTTAGGTGCCGCGTTCCAAATATGGGAACAGTATTCCAGGACAGGTCGGATCTGTGCCTTATAGATCATAAGCAGCTGACGAAACAAAAAACCAAGTTTTTGGGACGCACTTTTGGCAATGGACCTCACGTGATTTTCCCAGGAAAGGTTATTGCTGATAGTAATACCAAGCATCGATATGGATGACTTCAGTGGTATGGTTACTCCTGATAAAGTTATGTTAGGCACAGTGAGGTCGGCTTTTTCAGAGAAGAGACATGCTTGTGTTTTGTTTGCATTGAATTCTACCAAGTTATTAGATCCCCACTCGAGAATTGTTGCTAAGTCCATATTTATATTATTAACATTTCTTCCTCGTTCATTTCTGGTTTCACGGGCTGATATAGGGGCCCTGGAAGAGAAAGCGGTATGGAGGATACTATCATCGGCAAAGCTGTGTACTGGACATGAAGTTGCTTTCAACAGGTCGTTGATGTGAAGTAGAAATAGTGTTGGTGCGAGAATAGATCCTTGCGGAACACCAGCATTTATGAGTAGAGTGTCAGATGAAACTCCATCGACCACTACATGGAGAGACCTTTTTGAGAGAAAACTAGCGAGCAGAGAACACAGCTGAGGGGGCAAGCCATAAGACGGAAGCTTGGCGAGGAGTCCCTGGTGCCAAACTCGATCGAACGCCTTGGAGATATCTAATGCCACAGCTAAAGTTTCTCCATACTTTTCAATAGATAGCTGCCATATATGTGAGACGTAAGCGAGCAGGTCACCAGTTGATCTCTGATGGCGGAAGCCATATTGCCTATCGTTGACAATTCCTCAGTCTTCCAGATATTTCATGAGCTCGATGTTGATGGCTTTTTCCATGACCTTTGAAATAATAGATAGCAGTGCGATAGGTCTGTAGTTGCTAGGTAGGGCCTTTTTGCCTTTTTTAGGGACTGGCTGTACTCTTGCAATTTTACAATTGGACGGAAATACCCCCAAATTGTAAGAGTGGTTGAACAATTTGCAAAGAACAGGTGTTAGTTCGGGGGCACATTTCTTGAGAACAATCGGCGGGATTCCGTCAGATCCACAGGCTTTGTTGGTGTTGAGACCCAGCAAAATCTTTCTGATAGTACGTTGGCGAAAGGTGATCTCGGGCATATGACTGTCAATAGGTGTATTGTTCGGGGGTTGTTTTCCCGATGAATCCAGAGTGGAATTTCCAGCAAATAGGTGCGCAAAGATATTGGCTTTTTCCTGGGCAGTCGTTGCTAGTGTTCCATCTTCTTTGGTTAGAGGAGGAAATGAGCTGGAAGTGAAGTTTCTTCCCACAGCTTTGGCGAAAGACCAAAATGAACGGGATCCGTTGGGACATTCAGCAAGTTTTGATCTTATTTTGGCATTGTGGGCATCTTTTGAGCATTCTATTGTCTCTTTGCATATGCCTCTAGCCTCGACATATGCTGCTCTGGTCTCAGGGCCCGGATTTTTTAGCCATCGATGGTATGCTGCCTGTTTGGAAGCCACAGCTCTAGAGCAGTTTCTGTTAAACCAGGTCTTATCGGATGATGTTCTTCTTTCGGTATTCGGTATGTAGGTTTGCATCCCCAACATGATGATTTCAGAAATTGTCTCAGCACATCGTGTTGGATCTACTGAAGAGAAACAAACTCTCTTCCATGGAAACGCTGAGAAAAACATACGAAGACCTTCCCAGTCGGCCGAATTGTAATGCCACATGAGACGGGGTGGTATTGTGCAGCTCGATGGTAAATGGAAAGAGCATGTTGTGGAGATGAGGGTGTGATCAGAGTTTCCAAGTGGGGCACAAACTTCTATTCTATACGGGTATGGTTTATGGCGAAGGCCTCGGCTTGACGACCCGCATCATCTGTTTTGTTAGAGAATTTGAGCCAGGCAGCGTTATGTACATTAAAGTCTCCCATGATTATGGTTTCAGCTGTTGGATGGTTCTCCTGAATGTAGTCCAGTTTGAGTGATAAAAACTCAAAGAGGTCGTTATATGAAGGTTCATTAGATGATAGGTAAAGGCAGCAGAGGAACTTAGTCAGTTTGGTATCAGATAGCTTGAACCACATCACATCAAAGTCTTTCGGTTCCAAACTCTCTTCACGCTGGCATGAAAGGTTAGCCTTAGCGTAAAGGCAGACTCCACCTTTGAACCTGAATCGAGAATGGAGTTCGTAACCAGGACAAAGCATATGGACCTTGTTGGTGGACGAGTTTACTTGTGTTTCTGTTAGAGCCAGAATATCCGGTTTTTTCGTCTGTAGGTGATGGTGGACGTCATTGATGTTCTTGTTGAGTCCGCGGATGTTGCAAAAATTAATCTTTAATGTTGAGTCCCCTCGAGTACCTCTCGCCCGGAAATCCGAATGGAGAGGTATTTTGCTTCCGGAGTGTTTTACTCTAGGAGACTTTATCATTATTACTATTAGGATGCACCTGAAAATAAAGGAGGAATTGGGGAAAAGGAAAGAGGGAGACCGGAAAGTATCGACCGAACACTGAAACATGGAATGATCCATTTCACAGCACACAAAGTCGATATGGTGGTATTTCACCGGGCGATGAGACCATCTTCCACCTACGGTTATCCTTTTAGTCGCCTCTTACGACAGGCAGGATTTACCATGGGGCTATTCTAAAGCCGACCCCATACAGTGTAAATCCTTATTGCGTTTCATAAACCCATGAAACCAGTGAGATCCAGCTTTATAATTTTTATGGTGGAATAGATATGTTATTCGCCAATGCAAACTGGTATGCAAGCTGTCTTGTTTGCGTGGTGGTTAAGCCATGACACATTTTCAATATGTTTTAAGGTAAGAAACTAATATTTGTTCTTGTTCCGCCGAAAAAGTTTTCGCTTTTTTTACAAGCAAAGACTTTGAAATGCCGGAGTTTTTAGCTACACTCCGAATCGACGAACTTTGATGTACAACTGTATCTACAGCTTCACGAATTTCTTCGTCAGTCTTTCTTGTTCGCTTCGACATAATAAGCCAAAAAGAAAAGAGATTTCTGGGGTACTTTGTTCATACCTTTTTATATAATGTTTCCTATTTCCTTGAATCGGACACTTCAGTTCCCATGAATCGGACGTCCGATTCAATGAGATCGTTGGTGTCCAATTCATGGATTTGTTTACTTTGAAGTAAACCTGGTTTGATCTAGATCCAGTAAGCAAACGACCAACACAAAAATATTTCGGATATCTTCAAAAATAGCCACTCTAGATGAATTCTTAAAACACGTGAATATTTACTTTGCTTGCCACGGAGTGTAATAATACCAAACGATACCACCGATACCAGCGCCAACACGTGTCATACGTTCAACTAATATACAGCAAGCATTAGAAATAGGAATATGCAAGCAAACATGCAGAAACCGAATGTGTCCGTTTCATGGGTTGTCCACCTCAAGGGAACTCTCCCCTACCCACCAACTTTTCGTCCCAGAATCGTCGCTAGAATCCAAAAATGTAAAAATATACAGAGTGTTCCATTTGAAATTCCCAAGTTGGGGTCGTTTCCCCTGCCACACCCCTGCCAAGTTTGGATTTCATACCCTCATAACTCCGGACACCCTAGCTTGACTATAGAAAACGTTGACCCCGAGAAGGGTTCGTTTGATTTCTGGAAAGTATAGAGTTTCCCGTTCGAGTACAAGTTCTCAGACACACCCTGTAGGCCAGACTGTTAAATGCACAAGGTTGATTTTTTATGCGGAAAGCTTTATATAGCCTAGACTAGAGGTGGAAATCAAAATGCCAATTTGCACCGGTGATTATTTTAAATCGAAAATTGGACAATTACATATACAGTTCATGGAAATTTTCGACTGCGCAATTCTTCTTAAAACCCAATTATATCAACGCAATATAATTGGAATTGAGGTAATTCATGAATAATCTAAATAATTAACGACTACCTTGCACTTTTTACTATAAACAAATTAATTTCTTGGGATATTTATGTTTTATTAGCTAGCCTCTCCGTAAAAAACCCGATGCGGAGAGATTATTCGTTCTAGCCTTGAAAGAAATAAGTAGCTTGTGACGTAAGCATCTTCGATATTCGTGTGTTCCTCTATAGCGCCCGGTTCAACAAAAAAGTGGAGAGAATTACATAAGAAATAAGGATCTACTTGATGTGAAACAATTATTTTGAGATTGACGTTCATATAAAATGTTTAAAACAGTAATGCAATATCATGTTTTTGCAACCAATATCAGTAGAAGAAATCATAATTATTGTTGAAACCTTGATAATAACAAAGCTCCTGGAATAGATAACATTACCTATCGGTTATATAAATAAATGTGATATTTATATGATATTTTCGAAAAAAGTTACAAAATGGAGAACAAAAAGCTGAACTGTTATGTTTATTTAAAACTAAATATAAAAAAACATGTAAAACTAAAAAAAAAGTATGCTAGTAAAATGTTATAGATATTACGTCAAAGCGAAAAACCAAATGATGCTAATAGATAAGGAAAAATAAAATAACCTGTTAAACAAAAACATAAATTTATTCTTAAATAAATTTATACACTCTTAAATCTTCAATAAATCAACATCAAAATAGAAAAGCAATTGAAGTCATTATTATAAAATAACTTAAAAAAAATAGTTCTCGTCAACGTCAATAAAAGAGAGTCTAGGCTCTCCAATTTCTTTATTTTCGGGTTCCCAAATACTCCATTTTTTGTTTTGAGGTTGAATCCTTATCTAAATATATGAAAAAAAAACACTAGTTTGCTGGTCTTTTCCGTTCCTAGATTATTTCTTAGGGTTTGCTGAGTCGGAAATGTCGGAAATAGAATAATATCAATATTCTATTTCCGACTTATAAAAAACCAGCAAACCCTAAGAAATAATCTAGGAACGGATATCTTGATATTTATTAGTTAAATATCCGGATATATATATATATATATATATATATATATATACAGGGTGTAACTGAATAAGTGTAAAACATTTAAGGAGGTGATTCCTCATCGAAAAAAAGATAGGATCTTTCATATAAAGAAACTTCATTGGAGCATCCCTTGTTAAGATACAGCCCCTTAAAGGGGGTACATAAAATTTGTATAACAATTTTTTTCACAAGCACTGAAAAAGTTACAATATTGAAATTAACCTGACGTTTTGTACTACCAAAAGACACTTAGCCAGTAATTTATTTTGTTTACCTTATGGTTGTAAGCGGTGAAAACGCAACCCCTAAAATTTATTTCCAATGTAACTTTTTGTCTTATTATTTGTTTACCATTTATTTCCGATAGCCTGTTTCATTCTAAACAAAAAATGTCTCTTGGGTTTTTTGCCCAAAATAAACCAGTAAGCAGCAAAACATTATTTTACGAACAACTACAGAGATACATCGTCATAAATGCGAAAATACGAAACTAATCTATCTAGTAGGTCGCTATTAGCGATAGTGACAATTAAATTGGTATGACGATGTCAGTTTGGGAATTTTCGAAATTGAATTAATACTAATTGTGTGTTGTTGTTCTGTTCTTAATTTGTTACTTTAATAATTCACTTGTTAATAAAATGGCATACACAAATGAGGAAATGGCTGATATGCATTACGTTTACGGTCTGTCGCAGGGGAATGGGTTAGAAGCTTCTAGAAGATATGCTGAAATGTATCCTCAACGGCAGCATCCTTCACATAGAATATTTGCTCGACTTCATCAACGATTACGAGAATATGGTTCATTCGACAAAAGAACGCAGGATTGTGGTCGTCATCGAGAAATACGAACACCACAGCTTGAGGAAGCAGTACTTAATTTGATTGAGGAACAACCTACTACCAGTACTAGAAAGATTGCTTTCCAGCTAAATGTTGATCATATGACGGTATTTCGAATTTTAAAGGAACAACTCTTATACCCTTACCATCTGCAACGAGTACAGGCACTGTTACCGCGAGACTTTCCGAACCGTCTTGAATTTTGCAATTGGATGCTGGAAATGATTAGAAGAAATTGTGACTTTCTGAAGACGATAGAATTCACAGACGAATGTAGTTTTCTCGGACAAGATTAATAATTTTCATAATTACCACATATGGGCTGATGAAAACCCTCACGCTATTGTCGAAACTAGCCATCAAGAACAGTTTTCTCTTAACGTGTGGCTCGGAGTTATTGGGGATGATTTAATTGGGCCTCATTTTCTACCTCCTCGATTAAATGGTGAGGCATACGTTCAATTTTTAAGAGAAGTGCATCCAGTACTGCTGGAGGAAGTTCCTTTGGGCGTCAGAAGGGATATGTTTTTTATGCATGATGGGGCTCCCGCCCATTTTAGTCAAGTAGCACGTCAGCATTTAACTGAAACATATGCAAATCAGTGGATAGGTCGAGGAGGACCACATAAATGGCCCGCTCGATCCCCGGATCTCAATCCTCTCGATTTCTCTATTTGGGGCCATTCACAGCATTTGGTATATCGTACTCCTGTTCGCGATGTAGAGGACTTAAGAAACCGCATCATCGATGCGTGCAGGGTAATCAGAGAGACTCCAGGAATATTTGAGCGAATACGTGGCTCAATGCGCCGACGTCTAGACGCATGCGTAATGTTTGAAGGTAGACATATTGAACATTCACTATGATTTCTACATGTTGTGTGTTTTGTTATTAATAACTTAGTTTTGTTTATTACCCTTTAATCGTTTAATGCAGGTACTAACTACAAAATAACAATAAATCCAGTTCGCATTTATGACGATGTATCTCTGTAGTTGTTCGTAAAATAATGTTTTGCTGCTTACTGGTTTATTTTGGGCAAAAAACCCAAGAGACATTTTTTGTTTAGAATGAAACAGGCTATCGGAAATAAATGGTAAACAAATAATAAGACAAAAAGTTACATTGGAAATAAATTTTAGGGGTTGCGTTTTTCACCCCTTACAACCATGGGGTAAACCAAATAAATTACTGGCTTTTTGGTAGTACAAAACGTCAGGTTAATTTCAATATTGTAACTTTTTCAGTGCTTGTGAAAAAAATTGTTATACAAATTTTATGTACCCCCTTTAAGGGGCTGTATCTTAACAAGGGATGCTCCAATGAAGTTTCTTTATATGAAAGATCCTATCTTTTTTTCGATGAGGAATCACCTCCTTAAATGTTTTACACTTATTCAGTTACACCCTGTATATACATGAAAAAGGAAATTGTGGAATATTGGTCAAATTATTAAATTAAAGAAAAAAATCTTCCTCAAGTGGGAGTCGAACCCACGACCTTCTCATCTCTAGTCTGACACTCTACCAACTGAGCTATTTGAGGACATAGGAATCGATACACACTCGTGAATCATTTCTTCCCATAATTTAATTGTAGTGTTAGAATGAATAGAAGACACAATGTTTCACTTTCGTATTATATATTTGGCAAAATCTTATCAGTGGTTGGAGATCCTCTTCCTAAATATCTTATTAAAATCGTCACATCGACGATGATGTTGGAATGATAGGTAACGGGTCTTGACGGCCATTGATAAGTGCTTTCGATCTTCTATTCAGCCATATATAACAAAGTACTGAAAAAAATTGTCTTTAATTTTTTATAACATTTTAAATTTTACAATTTTTTTCAGTACTTTGTTATATATGGCTGTTTTTGTATTTTTTTTACTTCCACGAAAAAAATAAACCGAGGGTTGCAAATTGTTTATAACAAATTGTTAAATTAATAAACAATTAAATTATTGATATAATTTTTTTTATCCTATAGAGAAATACCATTTACAATTTTAAAAGAGAAAAAAATTCTCAATTAGTTGTTTAAACAAACGAAATATTAAAAAAAAAATATAAACAATTGAAAAATGTCTTTAAGGTTTTGTTTTTTTTTATCATCATTTTGTCTTGGCAATAAAATGGTAAGAAATAATTTAAAAAAAATATTATATTCGTCTATTTGTTTATAAACAATTTCTTAACAAATGAAGTAAAAAAAATTTTTCCTACGTTAATTAATGCCATTGTTAGATGCAAAAACAGGTGTATAATAACATTTGTTAACTTTTTTTAATATTTCTTTTTTGTTCATTTAAAAAATTATAATAAACAGAATATAAAACTTTAATAAACTTTTATCACTTGATCTTGTTAAGTATATATATAAGGAGGGCTCCAAGGAGCAAAACATTTATAGGTCAATTATTTAAACTTTTATGTCGACTTTTGTAAAAACAGAGATGGGATAAAAATTAGTTGATTAACAATCGTATAACTTTTTGAAAAATCGACATAATTTTTTTTCCAATTAATATCTAATGTGAAAGTGGGAAATTATTGTCCGAGAGAAATCATGAAAAAGGAAATTGTGGCATAATGGACAGATTATTAAATTGAAGAAAAAAAGCATCCTCAACTGGGAGTCGACGGCCATTGATAAGTACGTTCGATTTTCGATTCATTTCAACATGCACATTAAATTGTGGAAGGAAGGTATTCGCGAGTGTGTGTCGATTCCTATGACCTCGATAGCTCAGTGGTTAGAGTATATGTCTAGAGAACATAAGGTCGTGGGTTCGACTCCCACTTGAGGATGCTTTTTTTCTTTAATTCAATAATGTGTCCATTGTGCCATTATTTCCTTTTTCATTAATATTTAATACTAAAAAAAAAATTTTGTGTGATATACTGTTTCCAGCGGTGTTGCGCTCATGCCATTTTTTCAAAAGTTCTCAAATATTAATATTCTTTGAGTTATTAACGAAAAACTGAATATCTTCTTTTTTTTCATCTTATTTTGTTAATAACAATTGCAATTTTATATGTGCTAATAAATGCTCGAGATACATTCTTCTAGACGTCATTCCGAATCGAATGAGAAGAATTAACCCTTTTTTTAACTTGCTACTAATAGATTTAACCCCAACGCAATAAAAATAATTTACCATTTCAAACGAACCCAATATTTTTAGTTGAAGGTAAACTGACATTGGAAATACTTTACCATTTGTTGAGACTGAATGCTTTGTTCATGTTCATATCAATAATATACAGGCCTTTTTGAAATAATTGATAACTTCAGAAGACTTTTATTTTTATTATCAAACGAAAAATAAGACAAACTGAACAATAGAAGTCACCGCTGTCAGACGATTAATCTGATTTTAAAAATTTATTTATGTTTCATCGAAATTCGAAGCATTTCATCGGGAAATGCAAGATTGTAATGTTGGATACAGAAAATTATAAAAAAATATTAATTCCTTGAAGTGAAAAACCGATACCTTTCGTTTCATATGAACACACGAATCCTTTATTCGAGACATGCAATCATGCAATTTTTTATCAAGTCAAGTTTACCGCTGCACTCCAATAGAATGATTGCCTCTATTATCATTAAAATGTCTACTTTCCCGACACTTTTGATGTGTTCGCATATTATATGAAATATTATTCCCAGATAAATATTCTAATTCCTAGCGAGACCACCATAATTTATAAAATGGCTCTGCATTCTAGCATTCTTTCGAGAATTCGAAATTTAAATGCGCATTTCGCAACGGTATTCGTGATGATTATAACAATATTATGTTAATTTCACGAAACAGTACCAATGTACAGTTTTATGTGGAATCAGATCGAAGAATCGAGCCTAAAGCGCGATTAGATTGCGTTTCCTGTGTTTTTTTTTATTGCGGCTTCCTTTTGTCCGTTCAATCGATGTGTTGCTGGCTTTTCTGAATCATCATTCAATATTTTGTCGGAACTGCTAACAGTGAGAAGCATTCAAAAAACAAATTGTACACTGGAAAAAAAGGATGTTTCACATTGTTTTTGTGAGAACCGAAAAACTCCCAAGTGGAAATAAAATATAAACTCACGACATAGCTTAACCTCAAATTTGAAATAAAATAAATAATAAATAACCTTTTTGAAGACAGGCTTTCATTCAAATGCGCTAAAAAGTAAAAAATAATTGCTTTGGATGTGTGACGTACGTTATTCCGTGAGTTATAGATTCAAGAGTTTGTCGCGCAAAGTTTTCAATTCGAAAACAAAAGCGACAAGGTTTTGAATCTATAACTCACGGAATAACCTACGTGACACATCCAAAGCAATTGTTTTTTACGTTTTAGCGCATTTGAATAAAAGCTTGTCTTTAAAAAGTTTTTTAATTAATTATTTTATTTTGTGCTTTTTAGTACTTAAGTACGCCTTAATCTATGCATTTTGTTAGAGCATCGTTATTATGAGCCTTTTTTTTCCCGTAAGTTCTGAGCCATCTAGTCCTTTAATGAGGAGACCATCTAAAGATTAACTCATCTCATCTTGGAGTTGCCTTCTTCAATTTATGAATTTTAACTGAAAATCAATAATCTTCGACTAAATTCATAATCTCCGATCCCAAAAACCCCGACATACCAATTTTGAATCGAATCGGGACATAATTACAAAACTCGTCCGCCATCTTGAATTTGTGAATTTTTATAACAAATCTCCGACTCCGAAAACCCCCACATACAAATTTTTAATAGAATCGGACCATAATCACAAAACTTTCCCGCCATTTTGGAGCCGCCATCTTGAATTTATAAATTTTGACAACAAATTCACAATCTCCGTTCTCGAAACCCCCCAACATACCAATTTTAAATCGAATCGTACCATAATCACAAAACTCGTCCGCCATCTTGGAGCCGCCATTTCATTTTTTTCTCTAAAAAAAATGTCGTAATGCATTGTCGCTGGAATTATGAACACCTGCCAAATTTCAGCTCAATCGGATGTCGACAAGTACTCCAAAAATTGATTACAAATTTTGAACCGGAAAGAATGACATACAAACATACGAAGAAAGTTAAATAAAAGCTTGTAAAAACAGACGCTTCTCCACGGATCAACTATACAGAGAAACCAAAACATTAAACGGTAGATCCTAGATAGATGTATAGTCAGGTTACTCACAAAACCAAAACACAAAATTTGCGAATCAAAATTCCACCTTTCAAAAAGAGCCATATACAGAGATTCTTTTCTTCTTTGGACCAAAGCTGTACAATCTACTTGCAATATCCGTGAAAAATATCAAAATGATTCAAAAAATTCAAATATTTGCTAAAATGTACATACACGTCATCTATAGATAGATATATTTATTTGGTTCTACACAAACGTTTACAGCTCCTCAAAGTTTACAAAAAAAAGTATTATCCTATAAGGATAATATATTGAAACATTCAGTTTTTCAACATAATAGTGAATAGTGAAGCTTAAAGAATGAAACTAGGTTAAAAATATTCTTAAAATAATAATACTGTCAGTGTTCTATGGTTGAATCAATTAATTATGTTATTTAGATCTGATTCTGACTTGTTTTTGAGTTTTCCCCATAAAACATCAGTATATACAATAGCTGTGTCATCTGCAGATATCAGCAATCTTTGAGATGAGACCGCATTACCCCAACAAACTATGTTATAGGATAAGTGGGGATATATGAGGGCATACTAAATGTTGATAACTATCGTTTCGGACGTCCATCGTCTTAATGTATTTAAAAGGTTTTCACGACGTTTCGAATGCTTGTATCTGCAATCGTCTTCAGGTGAATACTGACAAGTTTAGGTGCTACTTACCAATTTATATGACTGTCGGCGCAATGATGCGTGCAATTCCGCCATGTGCAGCGGTGCGTGTAATTTCAAGCGGTGTGGTGGCGCGAGAAGTTTCGCGCCTCTGCAGCCCGCCAGAAAGAGCAATCAGGGGTTTCCATACGTTCTTGATCTCAACGCTTGGTTGACTAAAGGCGTTATTGGCTTCGATGTAGGCGGCCTCTTTGAACTTTCGTTTGAACCAATGCTCCTCTCTATGTAGAACACTTGCGTCGTCCCATAGAACTCGATGGTGCTCAGTCCAGGCGTGGTCAGCGATTCCCGATTTTGACGTTTCTCCACGTTGAGTCCATTTCTTGTGCTCATCCAATCTTACCGATAACGATCTCTTTGTCTCTCCAATGTAGGAATCTCCGCATTCACATGGAACTTCATAAATGCAATTCCTACTGATTTCATTTTTGTTGTCAGGTTTGGTCTTGGTCAGGAAACTCCGTAAAGTACTGCCGGATTGGAAGCAGCTCTTGATGTTAAACTTGTTTCCGATCCTTCTGATCTTCTCGGAGACACCTCTGATGTACGGAAGGCAGATCACTGTGCTTTGTTGTTGCTCTTCAGATGTCTTCGTTCTCCGGAGTTGTTTCAATACTTCTTCTAGGAGTTTCTTGGGATATCCATTCCGGTGGAGGTCCTCTCTGATGTGGTTTAATTCGGCATCTAGTGACTCCACGTCGTTGCATATGTGCGTCGCTCTCTCTACCAATGTTCTCACGATCCCTCTCTTTGTCGAATTCGGATGGTTGGAGCTGTAACTGAGGTACTGCCCCGTATGTGTATTCTTTCTGTAGGCGGAGGTGCGGATTTCATTGCCTATTCTCCCAACATTCACATCGAGGAAGGGTAAGGTACTGTTGGTTTCCATTTCCATCGTGAATTTGATCGAATCCCTGATTCTGTTAATTCTTGAGAAGAAATCCTGGAGATGTTTGTCTCCGTGATTCCATATAATGAAGGTGTCATCCACGTACCTCAACCACAGCTTTGGTTTGTATTCTGCCTCCCGTATAGCCAATTCCTCGAACCACTCCATGTATGGCGATGATTGGAGAAAGGGAAGATCCCATCGGGAGTCCGTCGACTTGAGAGGATAATCGGTCCTTTTCCTGGAAATATGAGTTCTGTAGGCAGCACTGCAGTAATTCTAATATTGCGTGGGTAGGAAGGTCAGTCCTCTCGTGCAGCTGGTCATCCTCTCGAGTTTCCTTTTGATGATACTGAGAGATTCCTCTATAGGGACATTGGTGTAAAGGCTCTCCACGTCGAAGCTGATAAACGATCTTCTGGTCCAAGTTCGACATCTGTGACGGTGTCAACGAAGTGCTTGGAATTCTTGAAGTATGAACTGCTATTTCCTTGTAAGGGTTGTATCGGTAGGAGGTATTTCGATAACTTGTAGGTTGGTGAGTTCCGTGAACTTGTCAGTATTCACCTGAAGACGATTGCAGATACAAGCTCTCGAAACGTCGTGAAAACCTTTTAAATACATTAAAACGATGGACGTCCGAAACGATAGTAATCAAGTTACCACATCGTCTACAACCTTCAAACAAATGTTGATAAGTTGAGGCTTATCAAAGATATTTTTCATCTGTAGAATAGCATAATACTTTCTTACTGATATGATCAATGCAATTTCTGGAGGATAGATTGGAGTCAGGGAATGTGCTGTAATCAGTGTAGTATTGCGTAGGTATATTGATTTCTGGGATCATACGGTTGTTTTTTATATATTACTGCATAAGGATGGTTTTGCTATGATTAATCGATTAGAGACGCACCAGTTGCTGAATTTGTTATGAAGTTCGTTAACTTTCTCATCGAATTCGCGTTTATTTTCACTGTGAAATGCTACACATACATCATCGGCGAATAATACCAGACAATCAGCATTCATGTAATCCGGCAGATCATTGATGAACATAAGGAAAACCAGTGGACCTAGAATAGATCCTTGTGGTACTCCTAGATTGATGTTATGCAATTCGGATCGTGTCCCATTAAGTTTCACAATAATTTTTCTGTGTCTCAGAAATGTTATTTCCACACATTCCTAACGAGTACCTACAGTTTGGTTTCAGTATGATCTAGGTCTAGGCAATCGAAAACTTTCGTCAGAAATAAAAATGGGAACCTACAAGTTTTTTCCTATCAAGATTTATATTTATATATATATATATATATATATATATATATATATATATATACAGAGTGGCCACTTTTTTAATGGGATTGTATTGGTAACTTTTAAACCATAAGAGTTAGAAGGTCGGTCAAATGGAGAAAAAGTTGCATTCATAGAAGCATTGTCAAGCAGTTCAAACAAATCGAGATTATCAGGGCCGGTTATTGAGATATCATAAGAAAAGTAAATTCTGTCATTTTGATTTTTCTCTTTTTCCCACTTTATTTCGAATATTATAAAAAAATGTCACGGGAGTTTTTTATTCGACAGTAGATTATCCTCAATATGACATAATCAGATTTCGTATCCAACGTTTTGTACGCTCTGGGCCACCCTCAACCTCATTTTTTTCAATACGGACCTGCATATTTTATGACACTTTACGAAATAACTTTTAACGCTGAATTCAACGATATATCATACAATGTCATTCAAAGTTGATTTTCAGGTGATTTTGACCCTTATCCAAATTTCTTTGGGTCGGATCTGTATTACATTTAGGTACCTTTAGTTTAATTAACAACATGCAATACATTTCGATAAGAAAATCAACTTACTCATCTTCAACTGAATGGAACTTAACAGAATCAAAGCAAGAAACAAGTAATAATTATTCACAAATTTCAAGAGGTGAAAACCTAATTCATAATAATTAAACGAAACTATCATTTAATGAAAGAAAAATCAAATGATTATTCGAAAGTAAATGATGAACATTAATGAAGTAAGTGTTCGAAATGTCCACCATTTTCTGAAATGCACTTTGCGGTTCTGGAACCCATACTTCTTATACATTTGCTTATTTCGTCTCCTTGAATACCTTCCAATACATTCTCAATCTTCTCGCGAAGAATCTCTATTGTCGGGTTCGTAGTATCATAAATTTTATTTTTGAGATATCCCCACAAATAAAAATCCAGCGGATTCAAATCCGGAGATCTGGCAGGCCATGCTACTGGCCTCTTGTTCCAATCCATGAATCGGGAAAAGTTCGATTTAGATAGTCTGTGACTATTCTTGAGTTGTGTGGACCACATCCGTCTTGTTGGAACCATGGACTATTACGTCGATACCGTATAGGAAGATCATCAAACATTTTGAAAAGGGAAACATTCTCAATTAAATATTGATAGAAAGATTTTTCTGTGAATTGAAAAATCCACGATTGAAATGAAGTTATTTGTTGTGAATGTCTAACAGAAAACAACTACTTCCCCGGCTAAAGCCACGCTGGACATTGAACTACATCTGATAGATATTCTGAAAAGGCCCTAACTCAAAAGAAAAAATCTGAAATTGAAAATTTGCATTTTCATTCAGATAGTAATTTGATTTTCTATTCCAGTCTTAATTAAGAACTCATAAAGATGAATGAGGCAAAGAAGAATGTTTTCCAAAGAGAGTACTCACCAGAAATCATTCGTAACATTGACGCAGGAGAGACATCGCATTCACTAGGTCTTCAATACATTTTGTCGACGAAAATCTATTTCACGCTTCCACGATCATCAGGAAGACCGGAAGAAATGGGAAACACATTTTCAAGAAGCAATCTCACTTTGCAAAGATGGAAAAAGTTAGAATCATTTCTTTTGGAGAGACACTTTGAAATTAGTGTTTTCTGACATTAAAACCTGTCATGGGGTATGATAGATTGATTTGTTGAAAATATAAACAGGATGTTCATAAAATCAGATGTGGAATCATCTGCAACTGAAAGATAAACTTTAGTCACTATCTTCCATCGTCAAGATAACCTCTTGTGGGGTATTCATGTTGAAAAGGGAAACATTCTCAATTAAATATTGATAGAAAGATTTTTTGTGAATTGAAAAATCCACGATTGAAATGAAGTTATTTGTTGTGAATGTCTAACAGAAAACAACTACTTCCCCGGCTAAAGCCACGCTGGACATTGAACTACATCTGATAGATATTCTGAAAAGGCCCTAACTCAAAAGAAAAAATCTGAAATTGAAAATTTGCATTTTCATTCAGATAGTAATTTGATTTTCTATTCCAGTCTTAATTAAGAACTCATAAAGATGAATGAGGCAAAGAAGAATGTTTTCCAAAAGAGAGTACTCACCAGAAATCATTGACGATGGAAGATAGTGACTAAAGTTTATCTTTCAGTTGCAGATGATTCCACATCTGATTTTATGAACATCCTGTTTATATTTTCAACAAATCAATCAAACATTTCTTCTATAATTTCTACATATTTTGCTCCGGTTAGGTTGCCGCCAATAAAATAGGGTCCCAGTAATTTATTATTCAACAAACCGCACCATATGTTCAAAGATAAACGATATTGATGTCTAACTTCATGAATTAGGTGAGGATTTTCTGTGGCATAAAAATGTTTGTTCCTTCGATTGAACATGCCAGAATTTGTGAATGTCGTTTCGTCTCCTCAAATGATATTGTGCGCAAAATTGTTGTTATTCCGCACCTTCCGTTGAAATCAATTACAGAATTGCAACCTTCTCTCAGGATCATTGCGATATAGTTTTTGCACGGCTTGGTATTAATAGTCATGGTATCCGTGTCTCTTGAGTATTTTATTAACAGCACTTTTTGATAAATTGCATTCACTGGCCATAGTTCTCGATCCTATTCCTCGATTCATTCGAATTTGGGCCAGAACATTGATGTCATTGATAGGCTCGTTTCGTCGTACATAAGGACCTCTCAGTTTGATGAATGAATTATGTGCAAGTAACGTTGTAGATAAACGTCGAAACATTTTAATATTTGGTGTTGTTCTTTCAGGATATAATTCACAATACCTTTGTTGTGCTTTGAACGAATTTCTATCTAGTTTTATGTACACTTCGTACATATCTCTCTTCTCTTCATTTGTGTATCTTACCATATCGAATGAGTTAAATTGAAATTACTCAGAAAAGTATTTAATGACAAGTTCTTGTGACACAATAATAAACGAAGTGACAAATAATATGACATTTCTTGTTATGTTCTTTTTTATCCACGGCCTACTACTTGTGTGTATGTAAGAAAAAACAAGTCTATCAACGATATCAATGTTCTGACCCAAATTCAATTGAACCCAGAAAAAAAATCGAGAACTGTGGCCAGTGAATGCAATTTATCAAAAACTGCTGTTAATAAAATAGTCAAGAGACGCAGTACAATGATTTTAAATTTGAATACCAAGCCTTGCAAAAATTATATCGTAATGATCTCAAAATAAAGTTCGATTCTGTAATTTGTTTCAACGGAACAAATGACAAATCCAACAATAATGATTCCTCGCGAGAAGATTGAGAATGTATTGGAAGGTATTCAAGGAGACGAAATAAGCAAATGTATAAGAAGTATGGGTTCCAGAACCGCAAAGTGCATTTTACAAAATGGTGGAAATTTCGAACACTTACTTCATTAATGTTCATCATTTACTTTCGAATAATCATTTGATTTTTTTTCATTAAATGATAGTTTCGTTTAATTATTATGAATTAGGTTTTTCACCTCTTGAAATTTGTAAATAATTATTACTTGTTTCTTGCTTTGATTCTGTTACGTTCCATTCAGTTGAAGATGAGTAAGTTGATTTTCCAATCGAAATGTATTGCATGTTGTTAAACTAAAGGTACCTAAATGTAATACTGATCCGACCCAAAGAAATTTGGATAAGGGTCAAAACCACCTGAAAATCAACTTTGAATGACAGTGTATGATATATCGTTGAATTCAGCGTTAAAAGTTATTTCGAAAAGTGTCATAAAATATGCAGGTCCGCATTGAAAAAAATGAGGTTGAGGGTGGCCCAGAGCGTACGAAACGTTGGATACGAAATCTGATTACGTCAAATTGAGGATAATTTACTGTCGAATAAAAAACTCCTGTAACATTTTTTGATAATATTCGAAATAAAGTGGAAAAAATCAAAATGACAGAATTTACTTTTCTTATGATATCTCAATAACCGGCCCTGATAATCTCGATTTGTTTGAACTGCTTGACAATGCTTCTATGAATGCAACTTTTTCTCCATTTGACCGACCTTCTAACTCTTATGGTTTAAAAGTTACCAATACAATCCCATTAAAAAGTGGCCACTCTGTATATATATATATATATATATATATATATATATTTATATATTAGATAGATAGATATTCAACAAATGTGCAAATAGCAGTTTCAGAAGATCTCCCGGGATAGAACCCATTTTGTTAATCCTCATTCAATGTAAGATATTAGTTTATTCTATTATTTTATTTATAATGCTGGGTACTGTTATGTGCCTATAGTTGTCCATTGAGAGGGGATCGTCCTTTTTATGAATTGGCGTTACCATGCCAAGTTTTATTTCTTCGGGAAATATGCCCAATTCAATAGATGAGCGGTTCACCGATTCGGAAAGCTATGCTTTTCATTAATATTGTTGAAATGCAGTCAACTCCTACTGAATTTGAACTCTTCAAGTTTTTTATAATTTCTATAATTTCTTGATTACAGACCGGGTTGAAGTAAAAGGAACAACTGATATTCAAATTGCACTTAGTATATGGTTCAACATGGTCAATGCCAAAACGATGTTCTATTGCAAGTTAGATTTTTGAAAAATGTTCGAAGAAACTATAAAAAATAGGATGTTCCAATCATTTCTGCGATCAAATTTAGATTTATATTTTGGGGTGTTTCACAGCACCTGTTAAAATCGTTTGGGTTATCATAAAATTCAGTTTTTCTCAAAATTATTGTCGTGTCCTGGTATAGTCTCCGAATTAAAATAAATATCATTTCCACCCTCCAAAAATACCCACTCATATAATAATGACGTCACTGGATGAATCAATTGTATAATTGTTTTTTTTATTTCCGAATACTAGACACTCGAACTAATTGCATTTAAGAACAGTTAACGACTCTAACCAACATTTCATGATGGCGGAAAAACATTACATTAAAATGTATGAATAAATGGGATATTGGTAATATATGACTTAAAATTAATACTGTTAGACGAACATGGCGGACGCGTACTTAAAAACAGCTGCTCTTTAGCCTAACGGAAGTGCTTAGTTTCCTATTCGATTGGAAGCGGTTCGGCCGGTTTTTTTCTCCTAGAAAAACGGTTAGACACCAGAAGAAATATTCGTGCGAAAATGTCGAACGTTTGCTTCGATGCACATCGCAGTTTTAGTTTTATTTACATTGAATCTGCGTTATTTAATGGCATCCTGCTTCACTACGGATACGTATTCTGAGTGTTGCCTTTTATAGTCCAGTCCCCAGAAGCAAATTAAACATAATTAGGATTATTTCAAAGTTAGTTTCAATTCCAATGTACGATGCTATTGAACTAGTTACAAACTCTAGAATTTAGAATCTTTTTTCATCATTTGACCCCTCTTCAAATTTAGGACTTTCTTTAAATTACCATATCTCATACATTTGATTAATTTGTATCCCGAGAAATTGAAAACAGGCTCATGTCATACATACCATTTAAAAAAAATAATCTTGAGACTTCAATGATATAAGATCCATTAGTATTCTACCAACCTGATCAAAACTGCTAGAAAAAGCTATAGACAAACAGCTGCGAAAACATGTCTTGAAAATCAAAATTTCACAACCAAATCAGTGATGATATACTTATTCAATTCGTATGATAAAAACTAAAGTATTGGTACTTTTAGATTTGCATGCCATTTTACACTATAGTGGTCGGAAAGTTGATCCCTCAAAAATTATATAATTAAACCTTGAGGCTGTTGAACCCAATAATGAATACATTTTTTGTTTTCTTAAAATTACTAGATTTGTATACTTTATCCATTATCAATTGCAGAAGCATAAAAAACAAGTTTCCCAGTCTTGAGGCCCGATCCTTTGAGCCGCAAAGGCGGAGATAACTAATTTTATTTAGATATTTAAATATTTTGAAAATACATTGAAATATGCCATAAACGAGGTATTATTATGTAGGCATTAATAGGCAATCGGATCATCATAATTTCATTTCCCATGGTCGAAAAAAAAAACATTTTCCAACAAAACACATCACAACTATAGAATATTTTAAAACCTATTTCAATCCCAGACCAGAGACGCCACTGGCTTTAATTTACTCAGATCTCCTGAAACTGGTGATTTATTAGTCTCAACGTATAGACACATTATCATTGGCTTGCGGTCACTCAAACAGCTGTCACTCAAACAGCTGTCACTCAAACCTACGTTGACTATCGGCTCTTTTGATCTACCGTTCGCCGACAGAGAATGTTCTCGAGTAGTACACATTATTTTTCGTTTCTTCGCATATACGCTCGTGTTAGCGAAGTGAGTTTTGGATTTGCTCCATATACAGGGTGGGGCATCCCCACGGTCCCTGTAAACAAAACCACTAATTTTTTGGGGAATTTCTCCATTTAATTAAATGTATATTGATTGAGGCTGCAAAAGGAAATTATTTTGGAGTCTACAAGTGTGACATATCAAAGTTGTGTATTTCGTTACACTTTTGAATAGGTCAGGAAAAAATAATATGATTTCATATGAGGCACTTTGTACCTTACTATAACCGTTCTCGAGTTATTGATTTTTTATGAAAATGCTAGGTACAATTGGAAACTTAATAACATCGAAATGTATAGACATCATCCCTTCGAATTCTGACCAAGCATGAGAGAGGTTTTGGGCTATTGATTTCGATGAAACCCGTTTCTCAATATTATACAGAATGTTCAAAAATCATTGTCACTTTTTTATTATTTCGGACAAGGATAACTTTGTTATTTCCAATAGAACACCCTGTATTTTTTGTTCTGAACAATATAAAATTCAATTATCTTTCATTTCATATCGGGGTTCTCTATACCTAACCTAAATAGTTTTTCAGATATTGGCTTTTTCAAATAGTAGTTCTTATTTCAATGCATTCTTTGAATCAAGATAGCTTTGAAACGACATTTATTTGATTTGTTCTCAGAATTCTCATTGACAGTTGTTATACTATACTTCACTTCATCGAAAATATTTACTGTTCACTAAAATGAAGTTATCATTTACATTCATATTATTTTTTACTTTTTAGCGCATTTGAATGAATGCTTATCTTTGAGAAGGTTTTGTTTATTAATTATTTTATTTTGTGTTTTCTAGTAGGTACGCCTTAATCTATGCATTTTTGTTAATGCATCGGCATTATGAGGCCTTTTTCCTGTTCTTCAATGAGGAGACCATCTAAAGATGAACTCGTCCGCCATCCTGCAGCTGTCATCTTCAATTTATGAATTCTGACAAAAAATCAATAATCTTCGACTAAATTCATAATCTCCGACCCCAAAAACCCCCACATAGCAATTTTGAATAGAGACGGTCCATTATCACAAAACTTGTCCACCATATTGGAGCCGCCATATTGAATTTATGAATTTGAATTCATAATCTCCGACCCCGAAAACCTCCACATACCAATTTTGAATAGAATCAGACCATAATGAAAGTGATTGTCCACCATCTTGGAGCCGCCATTTTGATTTCATGAATTTTGAAAAAAATCATAATCTCACCCCGAAAACCCCACATACCAATTTTGAATAGATCAACCATAATCAAAAATGTCCCCATCTTGGAGCCGCCATTTGAATTTTGAATTTTGAATAAAAATTCATAATCTCCGAACCCCGAAAACACAAACATACCAATTTTGAATAGAATCGGACCATAATCTCAGATCGTCGGCCATCTTGGAGACGCTCTTTTTTTGCTCTAACAAAAAATCCATAATGCACTGTCACGGGAACTATGAACACCTGCCAAACTTCAAATCAATCGGACGATTAGAAGTGGGTCAAATTCAACTTGCAAGATTCGATTACAGACAGACACCGGGACAGGTGAAAAATCTTGCAGAAAAAAACTTTGCACTAAGTAAACACAATTTCGTAACTTGTTTCATTCAATGGAAAATATCGAAGTAGGATAAACTAGAATGTCTAACTATTTTCACAGTTAATGATTTCATGGGTTCAGATATATAAAACTTATTTCAGATGTTAAAGTTTACCACACATCCTTGTATGGTTGTGATTTCATATTCAGGTCTGAATACCATGTTAGCATATACAGGGTGGCCCACCACATTCGCCTCGGTATTTCTACGAGAAATGAAGAGAGTTAGGTAAAAACTTTTAGCACAGTTATATGTGGGTCCATGAGGAGCATATTCCAAAATCATTTTGAAATATATAGGGTGATCCCCAAAAAAATTACATACCAATGTTATATTTTTTCTTATGGAACACCCTATATTTTTTTATATTTTTAGATACTATAGACAAAATAAAGGTGAGTTACTATTATATTTCCCATACTTAAAACTGACCGTTTCTGAGAAATTTTGAGAAATTTAAAAATACAGACCATAATTTGAAAATTGTTTTCACCCTGTAACGTGTAACGAGCTGCTCGTGATTAAATGTACTGCTTAGCTCAAAGGTTAAAGTTAACTACTACATGAAATTTTTTAATGCAATAATATACAGAGTGGCGAAAAAAATTGCCTCAAAATTTGGAGACACATTTAATTAAATAACTTCTTAAAGTTGAATGGTGGCGTAATTTGACGCAGAATTAGATTCCCTTCAAAACTATATTAGGGTTCCCTATACCTATCTCTTCTGCTTTTTACACAAAAGGCGTTTTTATATTTTACTTATGAGTAATTTTTTTATCTTAAAAATGAAACACACTGTATTGTAATGAAAAGCTTAAAAAGCATTTTTGAAGTCATTTTATCGAAAAATTAAGAATCTTAAATAGTTTAATATTTTAATAAATGCTCAAAATGGTGTCCATTATTCTCGATGCATAGGCAAACTCTTTCTTGAAATTAGTGCTGAACTCTGGATAACATATTTTGCGATATGGAACGAAACGCATTTCTTATTCGTACTTTCATATCCTGAGGTGTCGTTGGCGGTGTATCGTGAACAATACTTTTGATATATCCCTATAAAAAATTGTCGGGACTTGTAAGGTCCGGAGACCTGGCTATTATTGAAAAAATAGTATAATAGGTTTTATAGGAAATCGTAAATGTATGTTTTTATTGACCCCATATTGTAATTTTGGTATTTATTTCAATATGAAGTCTAATTTGCTAAGAAACAAGCGAATTTAACATATTTCGCCTCAATAATTAAGACACGTGCATCTTCTTATTTTGAAGAATGCTTTAATATTTGCATTTTACTTTAGATACACCGTATTTTCAAAAATTTAAACTTCTGCTTCTAGCGAATCTACGTATTCCTTAATAAAAAGGTTTTTGAAACGCTTTTTGAGCTTTTCATTACAATAAAGTGTGTTTCATTTCTAAGATAAAAAAATTACTCATAAGTAAAATATAAAAACGCCTTTTGTGTAAAAAGCAGAAGAGATAGGTATAGGGAACCCTAATATAGTATTGAAGGGAATCTAATTCTGCGTCAAATTACGCCACTAAATACGGGGTGTTCCATTCAACTTTAAGAAGTTATTTAATTAAATGTGTCTCCAAATTTTGAGGCAATTTTTTTCGCCACTCTGTATAATATTGCATTAAAAATTTCATGTAGTAGTTAACATTAACCTTCGAGCTAAGCAGTACATTTAATCACGAGCAGCTCGTTACACGTTACAGGGTGAAAACAATTTTCAAATTATGGTCTGTATTTTAAAATTTCTCAAAATTTCTCAGAAACGGTCAGTTTTAAGTATGGGAAATATAATAGTAACTCACCTTTATTTTGTCTATAGTATCTAAAAATATAAAAAAATATAGGGTGTTCCATAAGAAAAAATATAACTTTGGTATGTAATTTTTTTGGGGATCACCCTATATATTTCAAAATAATTTTGGAATATGCTCCTCATGGACCCACATATAACTGTGCTAAAAGTTTTTCCCTAACTCTCTTCATTTCTCGTAGTAATACCGAGGCGAATGTGGTGGGCCACCCTGTATATTTTCAAATTGGTAATTTTTTCGTGTAATTCAACAAGTCAGTACAAGGTTCCAGACTAACCACCAACTTTTATCAGAAGAAAATTTTTCAGAGAAATAAATCATAAAAAAGTTTCCATATGATGCCTCCCCTGTATTCAGAAAACATCTCAATAAATCTTCACGATTCTCTACATCAGGCGTCCCTCCTGTCTTGAAATTATATCAAGGATTCACATCACTCTGCCACAAACCCTTGGGACACGCCAACGTTTATAGAAAAGGTGCCAGATGCTCTGAAGTAAAATCTAGGACGACCGATATTATCAATTCTAAAATAATTCCGACGCGGTTCGTGGAGCGAGCATGTATGGTGGGCGACTCGTTTGGTCAGATTTTTTCACCCAGAGGAGTGTCGGCTCCTTGCCAATAATAAATTAATCTGCATAATCAAGCAGTCCGCACCTTCATTTTTCTACACGATTCAATATGTCGGCGGAGCTATAATTTAGTTCGATTGTTAATTAGAAATGAGAAATCATGGGAGCCTGTATAGACAAGTGACTTTAAGAGATGTAATAGAGACAATAACTAGTGCATATGTTATTGTTATCCCTAGAAGAAAAAATATGCCATGAACATGGATTTGAAAAGATTACACAACCACGATTGGTATATATCCTTGTTCATGCAAAATAAAAATTAAAGGGATTATACAGGGTGATTCAAAAGTACTTTGACAAACTTCAGGAGGTGATTCCTCACAACATTCTAATATGAATTGTCCGAATAAATATGTGTCCGGAAATGCTTCGTTTCCAAGATACAGGGTGTTGAATTTTTATTTTCGTTTTTTTCAAATACCTTTCGAAATACTGACCTTAATTACACGAAAATTGGTATTGAGAGGTTTATTGAGGTGTAGAATTCGAACCTGATGTTATTATTGCTCTTACTCGTAGGGGGCGCCACCTACAGGTCTTTTTCTTCTTTGAAGATTCATAACTTTATTGAGCGTACTTCTAGAACATTTTTCAGTAAAAAAATCAATTCCTCTATCATATCTACGTAAAAAAGCCACCCTTGTTACAAGTCGCTATAAGCAACCGTTTTCTAGATATTTGGGCTTGAAAATTTCAAGTCGATTATTTGATTTATATTTGAGTATTGGGTTTTCCGATTCGGATGATTATTTCTTTATTAGATAGGGTATACCTCATAGTTGATCATATTCCAATTTCGAATGAACTAATCCACCCCTCTGGGTAGACAAATAGGGGATGATTGATTTTTCACCTGTGAACAATGGCACACATATGTAGTTGACATTGACAGATCCTCCTACATCCGTCACAATAATTGCATTCCATGAATGGATGGAATTATATACAAAGTGATGGAATCAACTAACCAGAACTTTCAAAAATAATTCATATTATATAACAATAAATAGTTAAAGTGGATAATCATGTTGAAAAGGGAAACATTCTTAATTGAATATTGATAGAAAGATTTTTCTGTGAATTGAAAAATCCACGATTAAAATGAATACCCCACAAGAGGTTATCTTGACGATGGAAGATAGTGACTAAAGTTTATCTTTCAGTCGTAGATGATTCCACATCTGATTTTATGAACATCCTGTTTATATTTTCAACAAATCAATCTAGATAATCATATTATGTAACAGTTAATATTTTAAGTAAGCTAAGTAAGTATTTTGGAAGTAATAAAAAATTAAGTAGGTAGTAATTAGTAGATTTCAGCCACAAAAAATTGAAAAATAAAAACTTTTTAACAAAAAATTAAACCGACGAAAAAATCAACTGAAAAGCACAAAATAAAATAAACCTTTTTAGTCTCGATGATAATTGAGCTCCTAAACTAATGTAAGTAACTAATTTTGAGTCGGCGCCAAACAAACTAGCAATTGAATTAGGTAAAGCGTAAAATGATGGCAGCGAGATGCATAGCGGCGTTTTGATTACTTCTTCAAAGTAATATAATAATCTTCGATAATTGTTTGTTTGGCGCCGAATCAAAATTAGTTACTCACATTAGTTTAGGAGCTCAATTATCATTGAGACAGGTTTTTTTATTTTTTGCTTTCAGTAGATTTTTTCGTCGGTTTAATTTTTTGTTAAAAAGTTTTTATTCACAAGAATGCTTAGAAAATGAATTTGACGTTTAAGTAAGTAGTTTTGGTAATTACATATTATGTGACAGTTAAACGTTTTGTTGTTTTGTTGAAGTTTCTGTAAGTTTCAAACCCCTAATTTTGAGAAAATGGATTATTTAAACAATAATGCTCATTTAGCCGATATGCATTTCGTTTATGGCCTTGCGGATAGCAATGCGCGCGAAGCAAGAAGTATTTACCAGGAGCGATTTCTTAATCGAGTACTGCCTTCAGCTCCAATATTTACCAGTCTCCACCGTCGTTTGGCAGAAACAGTAGTTTTAAGAGGGCAGCTGGTATTATTGGAAGACCACGAGCAGTCCGAACCCCAGAATTGGAAGAAGTTGTTTTGAACGCTCTCGAGGAGAATCCAGAAACAAGTACAAGAATATTTGCTGAAGCTCTCAATTCTACTCAGTCCACAGTTTGGAGAATTATCCACGATCAACAATTTCATCCATACCATATTCAAAGGGTACAAGCTCTTTTGCCACGAGACTTTCCCCAACGCATTACTATGTGTCAGTGGTTTTTGAGAAAATTGGCTGGAAATACTCAATTTTTAAGATATGCACTCTTCACGGACGAGACAAACTTCTCCCGAAATGCTATCACAAACTTTCATAACAACCATGTTTGGGCTCTGCAAAATCCGCACGCAGTTAGTGAAAGACAGTATCAGTATCAATTATATCTATAATGTCTTTGATATATTTCACAGTATATATATATATTAAATATATCCGATTTTTAAATAAAATATAATGATATTTTTGCTCTCTGCCGGTGGGGGAGGCAATGCATTTTCGCTAGTCAAGTCATATCAGTCATTTTTTAAACGTCAGATTATTGTGAGAATGTACAGAATGAAATATGCAGAAGGCATCACATTTTTACAAATGTTCCTTGATCATCCCATTTTTTGAGATCCCCGGTATTTGGAAGTACCCATAGCCCCAACTACGATTGAAGAAATATTGCGAGAATATATTCTGGAATTTTACGCAATTGACTGCATTAAAAAAAGATCACTCATGCGTCAGCCTTACTTTTGTCTGCTAAATATTTTTCAAGCTACGCCATTGTGATTTCGGAAAGGTGAAGGCCAATTAAATTCGCATCGAATGGAAAATAGCGAATTAATTGACTATTTTTCCTGTTTTAGCAGAAAAGCCAAAGGTTACGAAAACAAAGCCATTAAATAAATAATAACATTACGTTCAAGGATTTTGTGTCGTAGAATTTTTCGTTATCTCCAAATAATTCATTATAATTAGGCCTACTTAAAATTCATATTAACGTTCGGAATTCGAATTGTCAGATAAGGATTTTATCGCATTTTGGCGGTTATAAATTATCATTCGTTGCGTTTATGCGGCGATTATTCAAATATTGACAAAGCGTCGAAATTTGCATTCTAGGAAAGCAATTTTTGTGTGTGAAACATCGCGTGTTAATAATAATATAATTTATCGCTGTCAAATATACAAGTACATATACAAGACAAGGAAAAAAATAAATGTTAAGGCCAATGTACACATAATAATATACATATATCTATTTACTCATATTTTATTTTTAGTATATACTTATATATTGGGAATGAATTAATATTGAATAATAATAGCACCACCAAAACATTGATATATTTATTATGGAATCAAAAATAGAATGTGCTGTGATAACTTGCATTATTCATAACTTTTATTAAAGGCTCTTCTAGATTTGTCAATGGCTGATATTCAAACAAATGAAGACATTTTGTTTGGTTCATTTCTGCATGATAATCAAAATGTTTTGTTTTACGAATAAAAAATTAATTTCGCCCACAATTAAATCCGGTATACCGGGTGACTAGGGCTCAAATCACACACGACAGTGTTGCCAAATTTTTATTTTATAATTAAAAAAACATAATTTCTCAATTATTATTTTTTAGCCATGGTGGCCTTGATCAGGTTAAATCTATACTAATTTACATGAGTAACTCATAGTAATAGTCATTTCATCGATGAGATCAATAACAAATCCTACAGCAGGAATTGAAATTCTCTGAACGCATTTTCAACGAAAAAATCGTTTTGAAAAGGGAAACAGATTATTTTTCAGTCGCAGATGATTCCACATCTGATTTTATGAACATCCTGTTCATATTTTCAACAAATCGAAAAAATCGTTATTTTCAAATGGTACCTACCGAGGGCATCTCGCCATTCGATAGAGAATTTAATTACCAATTCAACGATATACCTTATGTACCACTTTCTTTTTGTTCAAAATGTAGAGAGCCATCTAACGAAATGAAATCAATCAAAATTGGTAGGCAACATAACATCTATTCATTCTTTCAAACTTTACTTCAGAATGGTAACAATGAATTACCAAAAATAATCGACTTGACAATATGTAATGATCATAAACCCATTACAGAAAAGATAACTTTAATATACTCAAACTGGTTGAATAAATAAATCTAACGACAGTGAAACATTCAACGTACAAATTATTACTCACAATACCATTATCCTGTTTTCAATAGAAGAGTTTCACAACCATCGAAAAGTCATTTTATTTATTAATGATATGTTCGAAGTGTTGCCCGTTTTCCCTAACACATAGACTAGTTCTATTTATTGTACACCCCATCACATTTATCAGTTCGTGAGCAGGAATTTTCTGAAATGCGCGCTCAACTCTATCTCTCAAGTCCTCCAAAGAAGTTGGTCTCCTCTAGTATACTTTGGATTTTATGTGACCCCCTGAATGAAAATCAATAGGGGTTAAATCGGGCCATCTGGCTGGCCATCTGATTGGACCATTTGTTCCAATCCATCTCCGCTCATAGGTATCATTAAGATATTGCCGAAAAATATTAGCATTATGTGGTCCTGCACCATCCTGCTGAAAAATATTTTCCCTGATGTTCTCAGGAAAATCGTTGATATTATTTTGAATATCGTTCTCTAAGAATTGTAGTTATCTTTGGCCCGTCAAAGGCCCGTCGAAAATAATTGGTCGAATGATTCTTGTCCCTATGATTCCTACCCAGACGTTGAATCCAAATCTTTCTTGAAAATTACCTTTTCTCAGCAACCTAGGATTTTCTTGGGCCCGCAATACCTTGTATTATTCCTATTGAACATACCATTATTCGTAAACCTAGACTCATCTGTAAACAGTATCTTTGAGACAAAACTATTATCCAAATCAAGATGACGCAAAAGCCAATTACAATAAGTTAGTCTCCGTTCTGGGTCATTTTCATGTAGATGCTGATGCAAACTGTATTTATAGGAGCAATATTTATGTTTTTTCAATACTTTTCTGGCACTTTCCCTGCTGATCCCACATTCATTTCCAATACTCGCACTGAGGCAGATGGAGAAAAATGAACATATGCTAAAACATTAGTGTCCGCTTCACTGACAATGAAGTGGATGTGGTTTTGATCAGCTGGTTATTTCCTTAGAATCATTTCCAATTTCCTGAAATAGGTCCTCAATGGGTGCCGTCTTAACGGATAACGAACAGCGTATAGCATTGACAGCGTTCTTCTGACATTCCCCGTATATCAATATCATATCGATTTGTTCGTTTCGAGAATAACGATTATTATTTTCCAAACGAAAACGAGATGACAAGTAAAATTGGTATTTCACTCTTGACATGACATTAATCACCTACTGTTCATTTCATCAAACCTAAACGGATAACTCATTGGAATTTGTAGGCATCGTATTGTACAAATTCAATAATTAATCGTTTTTAGTTTTGAACAAAAAGAAAGTGGTTCTTAATGTATATCGTTGAATTGGTATTTAAATTCTCTATCGAATGACTAGATGGCCCTCGGTAGGTACCATTTGAAAAAAACTATTTTTTCGTTGAAAATGCGATTAGAAAATTTTAATTTCTGCTGTAGGATTTGTTATTGATTTTATCGATGAAATGACTATTACTATGAGTTAGTGATGTAAATTAGTATAGATTTTAACCTGATCAAGACCCACTGGTTTTTATTGGCAATGACAAAATTTGGATTTTCGTCCGACCACCACCTACAGTTTTGGGAAGGAACAACGCCATTTGTTGTACACGTGGATTCATTCCCAAAAAGAATGTGTCTTTGGACATAACGTTGATCTTCAAACGTGCAAATAAAATTTGGCTTATAGGCATGGTATTTATTTTTCTCAAGAATCTTGACAGAGCCTTTATCACAACCGTATAAGCAGAAATTTCTTGGGTTGATCTTCTAGGGTTTTCTACAACTGCCTGAAATACTTCTAATTGATTTTCTTAGTACATACAGTTTTGGTACGTTCATTTTTATATTCGCAGTCTAAAGACCATGTCTGTTTGAAATTAATTAAAATTCTGTTTACAGTTGAATAGTGAACTTGTTTGTCTGGATGTAGTTCATTGGAAATATCTGCTGCTTCACGCACTGGTTTATAGTTATCTCCATATATTAAAACTAATTCTGCCTTCTCGGCTAACGTTAACTGTCTTGGAGGAGACATTTGAAATCAAATAAACTCAATAATCGGACAATCATTTTCGAAGAATTCAAAATTAATGACACCAAAGTGTCATAATGTTTACTTTTAACCCTCATTTGCTTTTTTCCATGGTTATCCGCGATTATGTTAGTAGGATTTCATTGTTCATCGATTAATTTGTACAGGTTTTTAATAGACAATTAAAATAAAAAATATGCACTTCTAACTAGAGTTTTTTAATATGCATATTATCATTACTAGGTACTGTTTTCCCTTGTTGAAAATATTTTTTTCGAGATTTTAAGGTTGTGTTTAATATCGTTGCAACAAACATGTATCTAATTCCCGAAAAAATAAAAAATCTAACTTATTTTACAAATATGCTTGAATTTGAACAGAGTTAGAGGCCATTTCATTAATTACGTATGGGTCCTGAAGGGGGGGGGTTTCAAAATCTATACTTGTTCTTATCTCGAGAGGAGGAGGAGGGGTAAAAGCCATTCTTACGTAATATTTTATGAGTCAAAATGTGCTATTTCTAACATAGAGTGATGGATATTTGAGATAAAATCTTACGTAAGAAGGGGGAGGGGGAGACCGAGAAATCTTATGTGCACTTACATGGGGGTAGGGGGGGGTCTTGACCTTACGTGATTGATGAATGGCCCCTTAGACGACATTAATTTGATCTTGATTAATTTATAAAAGCGTTTAGGGTGGATATTAAAAATAATTGGAAAATTATTAATGTTTAAAAAAAACTTGGGTGGCCATGTTCTAGTATTTAGGAATAACTTTCAATTCGAAACAACTTTTCTTGATAACATTTTGCTAAATTTTCTGAAATAAGTGTACTTTAATTTTTATATTTTTTGGCCTACCCTGTATGCTGTGCACCTAATATGATTATCGCACATGTACCAACTTTCGGCATCATTTGTATATTAGTGTTGCAATTAATTTTAAACATTTCCATATGCTGCGCACTTAAATGACAAACACTGTATAATATTGACTGCAAAAATAAGTCATGTATTTATCGGTCAGAAAGGCTTTTCTATGTTCATCCATTCTATTTTTAATATTGCCATTTGTAGCCTCATTTGGCTACTTCATAAATATTTGTTATTATTTATTTTTGCATTGGCAATTATTTTATGGAGTTTCTTTCTGTAGGCTTCTTAATTATGAAAAAAATGCAGACTTTGTGTTTGTTTTTTATTGCAAGTGTCTTTTATAATATACAGTGCTTTTATTTAAGGCCCAACCATTTTATTTTTTGAACGGGACAACTCAAAAAATTGAAACTTGGGATAATGGAATTGATGCATGAATACTATATTTTGGAGTAAAATTGACAGATGAAACTATCAAGATGGCGACTGGCGCCATCTGGGGAAAAAATTTAATTGAAAGGGGGGTCTTGTGACACATCCTTTTGAAGCTCCTGATGAATACTTCACAACCCTAGAATATAAAGTCAATATCTTCACCTACTACAAAATGGCGGAACATTTAATAATTACCTGCATACAAACACATTAATATCGATACATCTAGAAATATTTGTTTTTCTCTGCCATATGGCAATCCCAATAACCCGATAAGGTTTGATAGGTTATTTTTTGTTTAAACAAAAAATGACAAGAAATGTCAGTACGACAACGAACAACATTGTTCAGTTAGAATATTCTCATTTAGTTTTCGGTTTTACTAGTAAATAGGTACCACGTGAACTATTTCTAAAATGGTCAATTCTCGTCCATTGGAAGAAAAAATCGAAGCGATTTTTATTACCGGTGCGACGCGTAACTTTCACGAAACCGAAAGAATTTTTAATGATCGTTTCCCGAATCGTCCTATCTGTAGAAAATATTTAAGGGAACTTGTAACCAAATTTACAACTACCGGTAGTGTACAGAACAAAAAGCCCCCAAATCATCCGTCCATTCCGGAAGAACAGCAAGTTCAAATAATTGGTGAGATGATAGTAAATCCTCAACAGTCTACTTCTTCCGTCGCGAATGTTTGTGAGGTGTGTCCTTCTACTGTGTGGAGACTTTTGAAGAGTAATAAGTATCATCCATACAAAATCAAAATGGGGTACACCAGTTAACTGAAGATGACCCTGATCGAAGAACAGAATTCTGCGAAATTATGACGGCAACCATATCAAGGCATCCTAACTATCTCCACAATATTTGTTTCAGTGACGAATCTACATTTTATCTCAACGGCAAGGTTCACAGACAAAATTGCCGTTATTGGAGCGACACCAACCCTCACATTTTACCGGGAAACTCATACTCAATATCCAGAAAAAATTAACGGCTGGGCAGAAATATTGGGAAACCATATTGTAGGACTTCTATTCATTGAACAAAATTTAACAGGGGAACTGTATTTGAATATGCTGGAAAATACTGTTGACCCTCTAATCACCGAAATCGTCGAAGCGAATCCTAATGAATTCGATATGGATAGTGTATTCCAACAAGATGGAGTACCACCACATTACTACGGACAAATAAGAAACTATTTGGATATTACTTTCCATGGTCGTTGGTTTGGCCGTTGAGGTCTTACGGAACGGCCAGCCCGCTCGCCAGATTTGACACCTGTAGATTTTTTTTATGGGGCTATTTGAAGCAAAAGTTGTACGAAACTGAACCTGCTTCAATATTGGATATACGGCAGAGAATAATAAATATATGTAGAAATATCGACGTTACTGTGTTCGAACATGTTCGGCGTGAAATATCGGATAGGCTGTTCTTATGTCAAGCAGTTCAAGGCAACCATTTCGAGCATCTTCTGAACTGCACTCAGCTTCTTTCCTCAAATTATGAAGTTAAACGTCGATGTATTCAGGCAATTATTAAATGTTCTGCCATTTTGTAGTAGGTGAAGATATTGACTTTATATTCTAGGGTTGTGAAGTATTCGTCAGAAGCTTCAAAAGGATGTGTCAATTTTTTTTTTCTCAGATGGCGCCCAGTCGCCATCTTGAAAGTTTCATCTGTCTATTTTACTCCAAAATATAGTATTATGCATCAATTTCATTATCCCAAGATTCAATTTTATAAAAGGGGGGGGGGGCATTAAAGAAAAGCACTGTATGTAATGATGTAATTTGTGATCTATAGTTTCAGTTTCCCAAACTCAAAAATTTCAAGTTATTTTGAATTTCCATATTTGTCTTCCAACTTAACCAGGTTGAATTAAAACAAAGTGGTAATGAACGTTCAAGTGGTCATCGGAGTCGATTATGGGAAATGTTTGTCCAGAGGCAGTGAAGCGAAACACAGAATCTCTCTATTCGGAATAATGATGGAATTTAGTGAAAATGCCATATTTTATGCCTTTAGCCAATCGAGAGTAGGTATTCAGACAGCACATAATAAGTTATCTCCGACCATTAATTTCTATTTTACGTACCGAAAAGGATTCAATTGTGAAAGTCGGCATGAAATTAGTACCTGATCTTGGTGTAACTTATTGGTCTTCTAATTGAAATGAAATTGAGTGAAATTGGAAATAATTCGAGCAGAGATTGTATCTGTTCTGGAAATAGAATTTAAAGAATAGTATCTCTATATGAATTGTTTCCAACACACTCATTGATGATGATGATTAAAATAATTTCGAATGGTCGATGTGCCTTATTTCTTTTAATCATTGGGACGTGTGTCTTGGATTATTCGTTGTTTATAGTGTACCACAAGGTTACATTCCTGGTCTGTTATGTTCCTTGTGTTTTTTTTTTCAATTTGGATTTGCAGTTTATTTGAAATAATTCTATAGAACGAAATCATGAAAAACAATTACCACACATGAGAAAATAGCAGTACAGCAGTTGATAGTCCGAAGTATGGATAAAATTATTCCTGATGCTGTGTAATAGATGGAGACTGTTTAACAAAAGGGGGTATTTTTAACATGAATGCGGAGCTGATATTCAATTAGAGCATTGGGATTATTCAGTTTATTTGTGAGTCTTCAGTGCTCCTATAATCTTTATCCAAATAACGTCATGTTTGGCCTACATAACATTTTGTAGGAAAGTTGCCTCTGGCGATGATTGCAAGGGCAACAGCATATCCCAAGCAATGCATATCATTAGACGTTAGTCCTCCAAGAAGTTCATCCATTCGGATATCCCATATCCAGGCTTTCCTTTGTCTACTGATACAGGAGGGATGGATCTCCCTTTTCTTCTAGAGCATTGTTAATTGATTTTTTGGATGGAATATTGGACAAATTTCTACATCTTTGTATTCTCGGCCGATCAGTTTGATATCATTTATGCTGAAAGCCACAAAGAAGATCCTGAATAGGCACATACGAGAACAGGTGCTGAAGGAAAACCCTCTCAGCACCCACCAGTATGCATTAGTCAACCTCGTCGGGAAACTGAACGATTCTTTGAGATGCAGAGAAACAACTACTTCCCCGGCTAAAGCCACGCTGGACATAGAACTACATCGGATAAATATTGAGGTTAGGGTTCTTTCTCAATATCTATCAGATGTAGTTCAATGTCCAGCGTGGCTTTAGCCGGGGAAGTAGTTGTTTTCTGTTGGATATTCACAAAAAATAACTTCATTTTTATCGTGGAATTTCCAATTAACAGAAAAATATTTCTATCAATATTCAATTGAGAATGTTTCCCTTTTCAACATGAATACCCCACAAGAGGTTATCTTGACGATGGAAGATAGTGACTAAAGTTTTTCTCTCTGATGCAGATGATTCCACATCTGATTTTATGAACATCCTGTTATCTATAAGTCTAGGGTTTTGAGCGTTTTGAGTTATTAGACTAATTTATAAATAATAAAATATCTTTTTGTATTTAGTGCAAATAGTTTATTAATCGCATAGCGCTTTCGACTAATTTGTTTTATAGAAGGTCATCTCGTTAGTTAGCACAAGAAGAAATCCATAAAATAACGGCATTCACAATGTAAAACAGATTGAGTATATATCTAAGTTAAAAGAGATTAAATAAAAAATAAAAGAATTAGACTAATTTGACTTGGTCATATATAGTGCGGTCCATAGGTGTGGAATACATTCATATTTATCTTTATTATGTATTTGTTTAAAAAAACCTGAAACCGGTCGATTTCTATTGACAATTTACAGTAGGAAAATATTACCCCCTTCTCTGAATTATGAGCACCCCCTCAAAAATTTTAAATGAGAATGTGTGTTCGAAAGGTATTTTCATTTTCTGTTCAGCAATATTAAGTTTTTCAAATTTAGTGCAATCATAACTGAAAAAAATTATTTTGAAAATGTAAATTTTTTATACTTTACGTAGAATGAAGGAAATAATATCACATAATGTTTAGGAAGTATTTTTCAATTTATTTTACAATTAAATTAAATGTTCAAAATGACCACCATTCACTTCTTGACAATAAGCAAGTCGATCTTGGAATTTTCTTACAACATTTTGTAGGACCTCAGGGGTTATGTTGTTAATTTCTACCATTATCCTAATTTTTAAATCTGCAATATTGTCTGGTCTATTGAAATATACTTTTGATTTTAAATAACCCCATAAGAAATAATCAGGTATTTTCTTATGTGTTTTGCTAAACGTCAGGAAAAAGTCGTTGAAGACACCAAAAAATTATTCACAAAACCCACATAAATAATGTTATGTCAATCTAGTAGACTACTGTTATTTTGATATTTATAAGTTGCTGACACTCGTCAGTGTATTGAAACATATTTGTGCGTGTATTTGATTTAACTATGGCTCATTTATCCGAAACTCAAAGAATAGGCATTTTAATTATGATTGGATGAGGGAATAAAACCAGAACTCAAAAGGAAATTTGTGAAATGCTTAATAATAAATAGCCTGGTCAACACGTCTCACAGTTTACACTTAGCAAAATAGAAACAAAATTTCGTTAAACTGGACATGTAAAAACTATTCAAAACCCAGGTCGAAATGTTAAAGGATGAAGAAAAACAATTAGATGTACTGTTAGCTATTGAGGAAAATCCGCATATGACAAGTAGACAACTTGCCGCCGAAAATGATGTAAGTGAATCATCGATATTGAGAGCTTTTCATAAATAAAAATACCATCCTTATAAAATTCAGTTGTTTCAGGAATTAAATGAGGATGATCCTGATAGAAGGCAACAATTCTGTGAACTGATGATGGGCAGAATGGAAGGAGATTTGCAGTTCATAAACAAAATTGTTTTTCTGATGAAGATACTTTTCATTTAAATGGAACGGTTAATAGACAAAACAGTAGATATTGGAGCAGAGAAAATTATCATTGGATGTGTGAGGCTTACACTCAATATCCTAAAAGAGTGAACGTTTGGGCTAGTATCATTAACAACAAAATTATTGGCCCTAATTTTGTTGGAGGCACAGTTAATGGTGAGGCTTATCTAGATTTTTTGATGAACTTTTTACAGCCTACATTAAAATAGTATATTATGCAACGATCATGTAATTATGGTTATTAATACACGAGCATTAACCGGGATACGAAGTTTCGTATGGTTTATGCGAGTGTATTAATAACATTACATGAGAGTTGCATTTTATATTTGTATTGAACACAATAACAGTAATTACTTGTATTTCTATAAAAAATTCTACAAAATTGTAATTAATGGTATTACCTCGGATATTACCATGGATATAGGAAAACTATAAACATTCTATTTATATTTATATTGTACATAATAATTGTAATTAATCTGATTTCTTAAAAATATTAAGATATTTATTGTGCAGTTTAAAAAGTTTATTCCAGGTCCCACTGATCTGGAATTGGAAGGGATATTTACATTTATTTCATTATTGCTAGTCTCAATAGAGTTCAATATTGAATTGGGAATGAACCGAATTTTCAATGTAGCCTTCCGCCACCGAATTGGATTTCCAGCCACCATGACGTTTTAATGCAGTAATATCACCACCGGCATCAACTAATACGGTTGCAGATGTCCTTCGAAAACAATGCCCTGTATATAAATTCGGATCAGACAGATTTAAATATGTTGCTATTTGCTTTCCTAAATTACCAAATCTATTAATACCAATGTTTTGGATTGTGCATTTTCCATTAAAATAATTAACGAAAAAAGAAGGGGCGGGGCAAATTTTCGGCCGTAGATTCATATATTTTTTACTAATTTCGTAGTATTTGCCGGTAATTGTAAATGTTCGTTGTACTTTTGTTTTAGTTTCTACCACATTAACAATTAAGATGCCATTCATATCTTTGACATTTTCACATTTTAGGTCATGTAGTTCATGCCTTCGACATGCTCCCATTATTCCAAAAATAATTGCTACCTAAAACAAAAAGATGTTTTAAAAAATACAACAATAAGAAATGAAGAAAAGAAAAAAAAGAAAAAAATGAAATTAACAGCAGGATGGTCTAGGCTCGCTTCGCCACGAGTTAACTTATCAAGTTTTCTCGACATTAATGAAATATATCATGCATGAGTCGAATGGAAAATGTAAGCATGACAAAATTTTTAAAAATGCAATGTTAAGTAGATACTTACTTTTATAAATAAAAACTTTTCATCGGGTGCTTCGTCGATAAACGTTTTTATTTGTTCAGGTGAAAATATTTTTGATTTTTTTTCAACGTATCCTTTGGACTTTCGTTTTAATAAAGCTTGTAGCTTCTTATATTTAGAAATGTCTATATTATGGTTGATATTTACCAACGATTTTATTATTGAATAATGTGTCCATGTACTAGATGATTTCATAGGTTCCATCAATTCTTGAAAATAAAATCAAAACATTTTCGGAGAATTTCGAAATATTATTTGTATTTCTTTAGTCCAGAAACCGTTGATATAGTTTTTCGTACACTTGCTTAGATTTTTGTGGTAAAATATTTTGTACTGCATTTTCTGCTTTCTCCGATATGTTTGGAGTAGTCGATGGTAATTCTTCTATATCGCTGATATCAGACATTTTGATAATATAATTATCGAAGTTTAGCTATATTCTACGAAAATTCAATACATACTGATTTTGACAAATAAAACAATTAGATAGGAATCTAGGACAAACGTCAAATGCACAGCATGCTTGATTGAAAAATTGTTGGTTTCTATTGAATGAAAATCTGTATTAACGATACAGAAAAATCTGTATCATAATGGATCTCATTATGAAACGGATTATGGGCATATAAGTGTATTATTATAGTACGGGTGTAGAAAAATACTTTTTCCTCATTTCAATGATCCAAGTGCAATAGATAGATCAATTTGGTACCAACAAGACGGAGCTTCTCCGCATTACAAACGTATTGTTAGAGATTATTTGAACGAAGTTTTTCCCAATAGGTGTATTGAAAGACGTAGAACGATTGAATGGCCGCCTAGATCCCCCGATTTGACACCTCTCGATTACTTCTTATGGCGTTATTTAGAATCAAAAGTATATTTCAACAGACCAGAGAATATTGCAGATTTAAGAGTTAGGGTAACGGAATAAATTAACAACATAACCCCTGAGGTCCTACAAAATGTTGTACGAGAATTCCAAGATTGACTTGCTCATTATCAAGAAGTGAATGGTGGTCATTTTGAACATTTGATTTAATTGTAAAATAAATTGAAGAATACTTCCTAAACATTATGTGACATTATTTCCTTCATTCTAAAATTTTACATTTTCAAAATAAATTTTCTCAGTTATGATCGCACCAAATTTGAAAAACTTAATATTGCTGAACAGAGACTGAAAATCCCTTTCGAACAAGGTGCCACACGATCCCCCTTCTCATTTTAATTTTTTGAGGGGATGCTCATAATTCAGAGAGGGTGCAAGAAGGGGGTAATATTTTCATACTGTACAGGGTGATTCAAAAGTACTTTGACAAACTTCAGGAGGTGATTCCTCACAATATTCAAAGATGAATTGTCCAAATAAATATATGTCCGGAAACGTTTCGTTTCCATGATACAAGGTGTTAAAATTTTATTTTTATTTTCGTTTTTTTAAATAACTTTCGAAATACTGACCTTAATTAAACGATTTGAGGTATCGAATTCGAACCTAATGTTATTATTGTTCTTACTCGCAGGGGGCGCCACCTACACTTCTTTTTTGAAAACTCATAACTTTTTTTAGCGTACTTCTAGCACATTTTTCAGTAAAAAAAATCAGTTTCTCTATCATATCATCATATTTGTTAATCGATGCGTGTTGAAGTTATTACCATTATTTTTCACAAGAATGCTTAGGAAATGAATTTGACGTTTAAGTAAGTAGTATTGGTTTTTTGTAGGGGGCGCCACCTATTCTAGTTATTTTTACTCGTTTGAAATAGTTATTTTTGAATCAAGGGTGCAAAATCTGTATTTTTTTTAATAAAATTTGCAAGAAATATCAACATTTTAATTCAAGAAATTTTGAATATGTAGAATAAAATAAAGGAAACTAAATTGTATACAGGCATTCAGTCTTCTAGTCATTGAATCTCGTACCCGCTCAAAAATTATTGGTGTGTTTCTTATTGTTTCACAGGCGTCTACTATTCGGTTTCTCAGATCTTCCTCGTTCGCTACTGGAGTTTTATAAACTAGTGACTTCAAATGTCCCCGAAAATAGAAATCTAGCGGGTTTAGATCTGGGGACCTTGGTGCCCACGCCTGGTTAGGTTCTTCTACACCCCTACCTATCCATCGATTTGGATAGACAGTGTTGAGGAATTCCCTGGCTACAATGCTAAAATGGGCCGGAGCCCCATCATGCATAAACCACATGCGGATACGAATTTCTAATGGTACATTCTGAAGTAGTCCCGGCAATTCATTTTCTAAAAAGTCTCTGTAAGTTGCGCCATTCAGTCGGAACGGAAGAAAGAAAGGACCTATCAATTAATTATCAATTATTGCCGCCCATACATTTACAGAAAATTGATACTGATAATGTCTTTCACTAACTGCGTGCGGATTTTATAGAGCCCAAACATGGTTGTTATGAAAGTTTGTGATAGCATTTCGGGAGAAGTTTGCCTCGTCCGTGAAGAGTGCATATCTTAAAAATTGAGTATTTCCAGCCAATTTTCTCAAAAACCACTGACACATAGTAATGCGTTGGGGAAAGTCTCGTGGCAAAAGAGCTTGTACCCTTTGAATATGGTATGGATGAAATTGTTGATCGTGGATAATTCTCCAAACTGTGGACTGAGTAGAATTGAGAGCTTCAGCATTTATTCTTGTTTCTGGATTCTCCTCCAGAGCGTTCAAAACAGCGTCTTCCAATTCTGGGGTTCGGACTGCTCGTGGTCCTCCAATAATATCAGCTGCCCTCTTAAAGCTACCTGTTTCTGCCAAACGATGGTGGAGACTGGTAAATGTTGGAGCTGAAGACAGTACTCGGTTAGGAAATCGCTCCTGGTGAACACGTGTCTTGCTTCGCGCGCATTGCCATCCGCAAGGCCATAAACGAAATGCATATCGGCTAAATGAGCATTATTGTTTAAACAATCCATTTTTTCAAAATTAGTGTTTTCAAAGTGAGTTTATACAGAAAGTAAAATAAAATAAGAAATAAAATAGAGTAAAATAAGAAGTAATAATTTTCAGAGTGTTTATAGAGTTGAGTAAATTAATGTAGGAAGTAAGGAAGCTGTCAATCGAAATTTGGGATTTTATGTTGTTACCTCAAACTTCAATGATGAAAATTTGGTCCCCGTTATTGTTTATTGAGTAAAATATAAGCCATTGTTGACAACACTACCAATAATATAAAATCTAGTCATTCAAAGACAAAAAGAAATTTAAAAAAATGCCAGTGAACACACCGTTTTCCGGTTATGAAAACAAAAATATAATGACGACTGCTATTTATATCATGTCATGTATCGTCCTATCTCGTTAATTTGTCTAAATTATTCAATATGTACATATGCCTAAGAACTTGTCAAGTAAAATAAAATAAAAGATAAAAGTTAACCATCTTTCATTTTACTTCTTATTTTATTTTATTTCTGTATAAACCTGTTATGGATGTTGTGTAGTTTTAACTTTTTAAATTACTTTATTTTATTTCATATATTATTTTACTTGCTGTATAAACTCACTATAAAACTTACAGAAACTTCAACAAAACGTTTAACTGTCACATAATATGTAATTACCAAAACTACTTACTTACTATATCCTTGTGAAAAATGCAAAATAATGGTAATAACTTCAACACGCATCGATTATCAAATAATCGACTTGAAATTTTCAAGTCCAAATATCTAGTAAACGGTCGCTTATAGCGACTTGTAAAAAGGGTTGCTTTTTCACGTAGATATGATAGAGGAATTGATTTTTTCACTGAAAAATGTGCTAGAAGTACGCTCAAAAAGTTATGAATCTTCAAAAAAGAAAAAGACGTGTAGGTGGCGCCCCCAACGAGTAAGAGTAATAATAACATCAGGTTCGAATTCGACACCTCAAGAAACCTCTCAATACCAATTTTGGTTTAATTAAGGTCAGTATTTCGAAAGTTATTTAAAAAAAAACTTTAACACCCTGTATCTTGGAAACGAAGCGTTTCCGGATATATATTTATTTGGACAATTCATATTAGAATATTATGAGGAATCACCACCTGAAGTTTGTCAAAGTACTTTTGAATCACCCTGTATATTGTCAAATTGACAATAGAAATCGAACTGTTTCAGGTTTTTTTAAATAAATACATAATAACGCCAAAAATGAATTTATTCCATACCTATGGACCGCACTGTATATAAATTTTGCTTCCTCTATATAAGTCACTTGCGGCAATCTTCGGTAAGGGCCGCATCGAGTTTTTGAGAATGTTCTGTATGAGTTCAGCTTGCTTCCCACAAGTAGGACAAACTCCAAATATCTAACGACCCTTCGTTTTGGCACACAGCACTAGTATTGGCCGCGGTAACTGCATAATGTCATTATAGTTGAGAGTTCAAAACTATGTCCACGTCGCAACATTGACATTCCCGTGGTCGCATCGCAAAACAACAATGCGACATTGTGCAAAGCGTTGCGCCAACAAAATACAAGTTTTTCGCTGCCGTCGTATGTACGCGCAATGAACGTCTATGCACATAATAATAATTGTCCGTAACCTTCCCCAACTAATAAGTCATTGGTATCTGTGTTAACATAGCAATGGCAGCGGATTGAGTACCTAATAATAAACCATTTATTTTATTGCTAATTAAATGTGCGGCAGCACTCGCTGCCTAGTTACCCGACGTCTAGCTACCTACAAACGATGCGATATTGTTCGGAAACCGCCGCTGGAAAAGTTGCGACTAGTTATAGTGCAGGAAACATTTTCGCATTGTTGGTGGAATATTATAGTGAAAAAATCCATTTGTTAATGAATTAACGATGATTTGGAGCTGATTGAGGACTATACCGCGTGACACAGGATATCGGGCCACCCCTGTAACTTCTGCATTCGTGAACGGATTCATCTGAAATTTGGTGCAGTTATATAAGCAACCATTTCGGATTTGATCACATCACAATCCGATATGGCGGACTTCCGGTTTTTCTGCAAATGCCAGTAACTTTGTTTTTTCAAATAGAACACCCTGTATATTTTTACATATTCAAGTTCAACAGGTCAAAACAATTGCAAACCATATGTCAAATGTCATTTTTTTTAAACAATTGAAATTAAAATTGTTTTTTCATTTTACCTCGTGGATAAATGAGATTTCGTCAAGGCTATTCACAATGAGTCGCACATAACAGAGAAACATAATTTTTTCAGAAAAATTATTTTTTGTGTCATTTATCGATGAATCAATTCAGTCACATCACATTTTGATCAAAAATTAATTTTTTTCAAATGAAACCCCTAGGGGCCATCTACCTGTCTCTCTAGAACATTCATTGAGGAAAAAATAACATATCATTTTTGTATTTCGGTGCAGTAACAAATTGTATACATTCAAAAATCTACAACTAGTTCATGAGTTTCCTTGCAGTTCGAATAATTTTTCAACTTAGTAAGCTGTGGAAAACAACATTTCTAGATCTTGTCAACTAATTGTGTTTCGCTGTCATCTTTCATCTCAACTCTCGAAAATTAGTTAACTTCCGAGAATTAGTTTAGTAGAAATGTAAAATCAAAATGATAGGTTCGCAAGAAGTGAACAGGTTGATATGTTATTAATTTGCGGAGAATGTCTTAAAAACAGTGTCGCCGCTTGTCAGTTATACAGAAGACACCCACAAAAAACCTTTTTCAAAAATGTGGAGAGAATATTCCGAAAAGAACCCATCAATGGAGAAGATGATCGTAAGTGAGGAGGCAGAAATGAACGTTTTGCTCATGTTGATTTTGATCCAACTGCTTCGACGCGGGAAAATACCAATGCAATGTAAGTCGAGACAACGCTAGAATTAAAAAAAAACACCATTATCGTGCTTATAAGTATAACTTACACAATTAGTTGACAAGATTCAGAAATGTTGTTTTCCACAGCTTACTAAGTTGAACAATTATTCGAACTGCAAGGAAACTCATGAACTAGTTGTAGATTTTTGAATGTATACAATTTGTTACTGCACCGAAATACAAAATTGATATGTAATTTTTTTCCTTAATGTATGTTCTAGAGAGACAGGTAGGTGGCCCATAGGGGTTTCATTTGAAAAAAAATGGATTTTTAATCAAAATGTGATGTGACTTGATCAAAGTGTGATGTGAATTGATTAACCAGTGACACAAAAAATAATTTTTCAGAAAAAATTAAGTTTTTCTGTTATTTGCGACTCATTGTGAATAGCTTCGACCAAATCTCATTTATCCACGAGGTAAAATAAAAAAACAATTTTAATTTCAATTGTTTTAAAAAATTACATTTGACATAAGGTTTGGACTTGTTTTGACCTGTTGAACTTGAATATGTAAAAATATACATTTGAAAAAACAAAGTTACCGGCATTTCCAGAAAAACCGGAAATTCGCCATATTGGATTGTGATGTGATCAAATCCGAAATGGTTGCTTATATAACTGTACCAAATTTCAGAAAAATCCGTTCACGAATGCAAAAGTGAATTGTTTTTGTCAGTCTAAAAATTAAATCCCGACTTTGCAAGTGCGCTAGTGATTCAAACTAGCTAATCATCTGTGGTCATGGGCTTCCTTTTTTTCAATTGATTTGTTATTTTGATAGAGATAGAGATGGAGCTTCGTGGTTTGTCCACGTGCCAGTGGTAAAACTATTGGAATTCTCCGTAAGAGAGGCCGCAGAGTTTGTCCTGTCGGAAATGTCCTCATCCGCCCAGATCGTTTTATCGATCTGTAACAAAGTTACAGTTTAGTAAAAATAAAACCTCACTTAGATGGCCATGACTTCAAATCTAGGTGTATTTTTAATGCTGAACAACTTTTCTAAATAACATTTCCCGAGTTTTTTCAAAATAAGAGTACTTTACTCTTGTCTCAAAATCAAATTTTTGTAGGCTCCTCGTATATTACGTGCGTTTTACTATATTTTGTTGGTGCATGTTTAGTTTTAGGGGATGCACAAAGTTTTACCAGGAATAACTTTTTGTTGAAAAACCCTTAATAAATATGTTTCCCATATGGTGCATACTTTGAGGATGACACTGTATATTATCAAATGTTTATAATAAATACATTTATTAAGAAAGTGTATTAATTTCATTTTTACCATTGCTTAAAAGTACAACATTTCGTTAAACGTCAATATTATGAAACGCTTGTTAAAAAAAATATTTTAAGTTTGTTCGACTTACTGAAAAAATCCCTAATTTGGTGAATAAACTAATGGAAAAACACTGTCACTCTACCCATCATTCCATTCGGATGCCCGCAAGCTGAATTGCTATGTTAATAATTTCCCAATTCATTGAACATCCAGATTTTCGTTGCAATAACACTCACGTCGCTATATATAACGATAACATGATTAATTATTATGGTAGAATGTAATTATGAGCCCATAAATAATTATGGAAATTCTCGTTTGTGAGTTGATAGTATGGATTCTGCGTAGGTGATTTTTTCTCGAAATAATTCGAACAGAAACATTGAAAATCGGAAAAATAATAGACAGTGTGATCCATTCGAAATGCAAGCAAGTAATAGTATATTATTTAACGAGCGGTAATGTAGGTCATAACTCACGCAGATGAAGTTTGCAGCACGTTTCGCAGGCGAGTGAGTCAAGTGAGTTATGACCATTACCGCAAGTTGAATACTATACTTTACGTACGACTATAACAATAAATACTAAGATACAAGTACAGAGAAAGAACTTTATACACAAATCTTAATAGTTACCTATAACAATGCTATAAAAATTTTAATTGTAGTTACTCATTTTTTTTATTAATAAAATTAACTGTAAAGTTTGAACAACTAGTAAACTGAATATGTGGGACTGAATTATGCAAGTTTCATTTTGGGTTTGTTGCATAGATGTTGTTGATTCACTAACTGGTTGAGGTGTTATAGAACTGTATATTTTATTTGCAGTATCTGTCTTATTCTTTTCGGAATCATCAACGTACCCCTCAGCCACAGTAGTTGATCGCCAACCGCCATGGCGTTTCAGTGCCGTTATATCCCCTCCAGCATCTACTAATAAAGTTGCCGACGAGCGGCGAAAACAATGCCCTGTATATAAATTACAGTGTGATAATTTTAAAAATGTAGCAATGTCTTATGTCTTTCCCCATTGCTCCAAATTTATTAATGCTAATTCTTTGTGAGTGATATTTTCCATTTTGAAATTTAAAGAATAATATCGTTTGCGATATATCAGTAGGACGAAGATTTAAATATTTCTTAACTATGGTATAAAAATTTCCCGTAACAGTGAATTTTCTGGCAATTTTTGTTTTTGTATTTGGTACACTGACCATAAATAGATCCATGATCTCTAAATCTGTAATTTGCATAGAGTGCAATTCTGCTGCACGACAAGCACCCATAACGCCCATTATTAAAGCAACCTAAAATAAATTATGTAATTGACTAGATGATTTCTTGACATGATTTTTGGGTAACCTTCCACAGTCTGAAAATGAAAATATAATCAGGAAAATCTATACTAGATGATATTGTGAGATCTACTACCTTTCTCGCCAGATATTTCTCATCAGGAGCTTCATTTATGAAATTATTAAGTTGTTCTGGCCTAAAAGTTTTTGCCTTTTTAGCTACATGTTTCTCTGATTGACGTTTGAGATACGCGCGTAATTTCAAATAATTCTCTATATTGATTCCATTACTTATGTTGAGTGTGCTTCTTAGCATGGAGTAGAAAGTCCATAGGGACGATGCTTTATATTTAGTGCTAAGTTCACTAAAATATGCCAAAAGTACTTTTTCTGTGAACGATGACTTAATGTTCTTACTGCTACACCAATCTTGAAACTTTTTCTATAGACCTTTATATTTGTTTTGGGATTTTTCGGCAATAAATTCTGTATGGTAACATTAGCTACTTGTCTTATTTCTGGAGGTGTACTTACATAATAATTCATCTTCACTATCTGAATTCATCTTTTTCAGCACAACATTCAGAATAATTAGGTATTAACTTAATTTGAAAACGTCAAAATTATTCAAGTGCCATTACTCCCCTCAATAACAATAATGGACTGTTTCCTTTCGGCCAAACGGCTTATACAGAAGAACAGAGCCACCTTGATATTCGGTTCATAAATAATTCCAAGAAACTTTTCCGATTTATTATAGTGAGTTATAGTAGTGAGTTATTATAACTCACGTTGTTTGTTGATGGATACTATTAATTGCTCAAAAGCAGTTGAATTATCAATATATAATTTGATAGGAGTAGATAAAGATATATTCTACAACTGATTGGAAAGAAGTAGGCATTCAGAGATTTTACTCACAAATAAGTCTTCAATACAAGCTTTTATTAAATCGCTTTTATTAGCTTTATCTGTAACTAACAATGTAATCAAATCTTGGAAGTCAATTTTAAACAGGTGTGAAGTTATCCACAACCTCAAAATACGCTGAGAAAAATGTAACTCGGTTTCTTGTTAAAATGACAATTTTCAATTTTGTTTTTCGATTTCATGCATACCCATCAGTAAATCCACTACCTTCTGAGTCCATTTCAAATTTTAACAGTCTCGCCCTGTCCTCTTTTGATTGTTTGTCATGTACCTACAAATTCATAACGGGAAGGTTCCAACCGCATACTAACAATTATAAATTTAAAATACCTATTCAACTGGTATAATTGCATATAAAAGAGTTGAGTTAAAACCAAAGCCTTGTTATTGGAATTGCAAATATACAGGTATCAACAAGGTTGATCTGTGTTCAAGAAGGAAGCTATGAGTAGTAATGCTATTTTTTCAGCCGATTGAGGGACACTTTTGTTATTCTGATGAATAAATAACCACGGTATTTCCTTTGTTGTTATTTCTTCGTTATTTTGTTGCAACAGATCAACAGAAGAAACATAGTCGATCTGTTTTGTTCTGTGATAGCACTCGAATAGAGCAGACTGACCATCAGCTTCAGATGTCACTTTGTAACCTAACTTTTCAGACGTCTATACAGGGTGTTTCATAACTGAATGCTGATCCTAAATGGCGGTAATCCTTGGATGATTTTAAGAAAAATTATTCATATGAACATATACAGTGTGACCCATTTAAAATGGAACCACCCCTGTAAAATAGGCATTTTTCAGTCATTCTCATTTTTTTTTGAAAATTAAACATCAAAAACTGTATCTTTCATAACTTTAGTTTCAATTCCAAGGCACTCTATGGTTTTTTTTCTTCGTTAAAAACGGCAAAAGTTCATTGGGCAATTTTTGTTTTGAAATTTGACTACACCACTGGATTCGTAGTCGTTAAAAATGAAAACCATGATAATTTCATAAAAAAATATTGGTTAACAACGAAGTTACAACAACTTTAATTTTGGAAACAAAGTATTTGATATTAATTTTCATTTAGATTATAGACATATTTAAAATCTGGCAACACTGCCGATACAAAGTTGAACACCAGTGAATTTGTACAGCGGAAATCCGAAGTCAATAGCTCATTCCGTTCTACAGTTATAACTCCTGAAAGTATGGTAATGTGAGCGATTTCTGGTGGAAGCAATTTTGTAATAAAAATCTAACTACGCCACTGGATTTGTGAATTATATTCCCTCAAAATCATTTATTTAAGTTTAAGTTATAAGTGTATTCGAAAATAACAGAAAATTAAAAAATCATTTTCAAGTTATGCAGTTTTCAATAGCCGATAAAAACGAAATGAACCGAATCAAGTTTTAAAGTATCGAAATTATTTATTCAATAATAAAACAGAAAGCAGGACAAAAAAATGTTTCTTTTTTATTCTGCAAAACTCAACTGAAACAAGCTTTTAGAGAAGGTATCAATAATTTGAGGAAAGCTGAACTTATACATTGGGCATAGGTATTGTACTAAATCAATAGTAGGCTGTGATTTAGTACACCACAAATCGCTCACATTACCATACTTTCAGTAGTTATAACTGTTGAACGGAATGAGCTATTGACTTCGGATTTTCGCTGTACAAATTCACTTGTGCTCTACTTTGTATCGGCAGTGTTGCCAGATTTCAAATATGTCTGCAATCTAAATAAAAATTATAATCAAATACTTTGTTTCCAAAATTAAAGTTGTTGTAACTTCGTTGTTAACCAATATTTTTTTATGAAATTTTGATGGTTTTCATTTATAACGACTACGAATCCAGTGGTGTAGTCAAATTTGGGGAAAAAATGCCTAATAAACTTTTGTCGTTTTTGACAAAGAAAAAAAACCATAGAGTGCCTTGAAAATGAAACTAAAGTTATGAAATTTTGTGTCATGATACAGTTTTTGATGCTTAATATTAAAAAAAAATATTTTTGAGTTTGAATGAAAAATGCGTATTCTAAAGGGGTGGTTCCACTTTAAATGGGCCACACTGTAGGTCCGCAACCGCTTTATTTCTGAGAAACAGGATGTTGAAATTTAACAAATAAACAGTTCTTCCCCAATATCTCTGAAACCGCTTTGGCTTTTTTTTTCAATTTTGGTACATGCAAAGTACGCATAAAAATACATTCTTTCCATGATAAAGGATTTCCTAATTTTCATCAGTGGCGTCCCTGTTAACATATTTTTGATCAAAATAATGATACGCCACTATCTTTTTTCAAATAAATATTATTTTTGTAATTGTCCTCATAAAATCTTCTCATAAAAATGTTCTCCTGCCTTTTTTTCGACCGGCGGGTGGTTTTCGATTTAGAAAATAAAATACATTTATTTGCTTGTCCCTATTCGATATTTTCTCTCAGTCCTAATTTCACAATTGTGGTAATCAAAGGATCTAGACAAGATTTTTATAATTTTATGTCAACTATTATTTAGTTTTTTTAATAAGTACGCATAAAAATTCATTTTTTATTTTTACAAACAACTATTATGAACAAAAAATACCAAAATCAAATTAACTGTTCAAAATGTCCGCCTCCTCCAAGTTTGCACGCTTCAGCCCTCCTTGTCATTGACTCGCGTACTCTTTGGAAAAGTCCTGGAGTATTCCTTATTGCTTCACAGGAAACTATTACGCGGTTTCGCAATTCTTCCTCAGTTAGAATTGGTTGACTGTACACCAAAGTCTTAAGATGTCCCCAAAGAAAATAATCAAGACTGTTTAAGTCTGGGGATCTAGCTGGCCATGACTCTGTTCCCCCATGACCTATCCAGCGATTATGAAAGTTTTGGTTTAAATATTCGCGTGCCAGAGCACTAAAATGAGCAGGTGCACCATCGTGCATAAACCACATGCGATTTCGCATTAAATAGGAACATCTTCCAACAGAATTGGCAAATTAACTTCAAGAAATCGGCGATAATTATGTCCATTTAATCTGCGTGGTAAGAAAAGGTCCAATTAGGTAATCTCCAATAATTCCAGCCCAGAAATTCAGAGAGAATTACTCCTGGTGATGAGATTCCACGTTTGCATGCGGATTTTCCTCGGCCCAAAAATGATTATTATGAAAATTTCTGATCCTGTTTTTAGTAAAACTAGCTTCGTCCGTGAATCAAATTTCCCTGTCAAATAAAGGATTTTCGGTAACTTTTTGGACAAACCCTTCACTCGTAATAGTCGTAATGGAAAGTCTCGAGGAAGTAGAGCCTGAACCCGTTGAAGGAGATAGGGATATAATAAGTAATAATGAAGAATCCTCCATACTAGAATATGGGCGATATTCAAATTATTGGCAACTTGCCTCGTACTAATTTCAGGATTTTCGTCAACTGAATTTAAAACAGCTACCTCAATTGCTGGAGTTCTTGCAGTCCGATGTGCTCCTTTCAAGTGATGATTTGGCTTAAAACTTCCTGTTTCACATAACCTTCTGTGGGTGCTCGAAATCGTTCGAGCATCAGGAACCATTCTATTTGGGAAGCGCTCTTGATACAGTCACCGGGCTTCATATGCGTTCCCGTCAGCAAGCCCATACAAGTAATACATGTCTGCTAATACGGTATTTGTAAAATTTACCTTTTTTTTAATAAACAAGTTTTTATAACGTAAATAATATCACGTATCTAGTTAAAGAAGTGTCAACATTGTTTATGTTGAAAACAACGAAATGAGTTTTTAGCATACTAGATGTTTCTAGCCCACAAGATAATCCTACTACTCTTCAACGGCTGATTTCGCACAGGGACAAGCAAATGAATGCAGACCATTTTTATGAGAAGATAGAGGACAATCACAAAATAATATTTATTTGGGAAAAAAGACAGTGGCGTATCATTATTTTGATCAAATATATGGCAGGGCATATAACCACTGATAAAAATTAAGAAATCTTTTATTTTGAAAAAAAATATATTTTGAAGCGTACTTTCCATGTACCAAAATTGACAAAAAAAGTTGAGAGGTGTCAAGGGACACCCGGATGGAACGAAGTTCCTTTCGATTAATTAGTGAAGGAATTGTAATAATTTTTTTTTTTTTTAAGTTATAATAATATTTTTTTTATTATTAACAAATATAATGTAATATAAACTTAATCAGTAGGCTCAATTTTAGTACATACGCATTGATATTGTAATAATAAAATATAATTTGCTTTTAAAGCAGTTATGACGCGTACACTTGCTAAACACACAATAATGGAGAGATTATAACGCGTATGACTTGGTTAGCACAATAGTAAAGAGTGGTTATAATGCGTACTTGCTAAAAATACATAAGCATTTATTATTGTCTGTATAAAATCTCTACTTACCTAACTCCATCAGCAATATCCGGAACTTGTGCAGAAACACTGCCTGGTTTCATTATTGTTATTATTTTTTATTATTATTTATTGTGTACAAAAAACCTGTTAACACTCAACAAAAATAATCGTCGCGACACCACACTGTTCAATGCGAAATAGAAAGAGGAAACGAAAATAACTGGCTTGCTTTCTATGAGAGAGAGATAGAGAGAGACAGACAGAGAAACATGCGCACGCCGCACGGCTTACAACTACAGCAGAAAGTGTCGTTACAACTTTTGGTCTTAATTTATTCCGTCTAACCCCCTTTCGCAGCGCGCGATAAGGAACTTCGTTCCAAAAGCCAGAGCGGTTTCATGGATATTGGGGAAGAACTATTTTTTTTGTTAAATTTCAACATCCTGTATCTCAGAAATGAAGCGGTTGCGGACCTATATGTTCATATAAAGAATTTTTCTTAAAATCATCCAAGGATTATCGCCCGTTAGGATCAGCATTCAATTATAAAACACCCTGTATATAGGAGAATAAAAGACCTTTTCAAGTTTTTTTTATATTTAAACCAAGATTATTGTTGGCTAGGTCTTCCTCGATATGTAAATCCTCCAAAAAATCCCATTTGTTGTTATTATTTGAAGTGAGTTCATGTAGAACGTGTGCTTTTACATTGGGGCTGAAGTTGACACGTAGCATCTTCAATCGCCTACTCTTACTAGGTTATGATCAAATTTCGAGAACAAAGACGACTGTTAATGCATGCATTCTAATTTCTATCACGCCATGTCAGTAAATAATTTCGCATGTCAGGTTGTGCTCCAAATAACAAACAATTTTTAGAAATTAGTTTGGAGGCTAATTTTGTAGCTTAAGAGGCACGGTAAATGTTATAATACAGCTTACATGTTGGCTGAAATCAGCAATAATGTTATTACATCAAACTATTCGGTAGATAGGCTGCACTTACAACAATTATCTATTCTACGAGGGAAGAGCTTAAAGTGTATCTACACACCCACATGCTTTGTATACAATTGAAAGAACCGCTTTTAAAGAACCGCTTTTAAAGAACCGCTTTTAAAGAAATATTTTACAGTCGATTAGATTCTTGATTTTTTTCGTGAGATTGGTATTCAAAAAGTCTAGTGGAACACCGAATTTAATGAGTCCCATTTCAATGCCAACTATAAAAAGATTTTATTGGCCCAATAGTGAAGATTTTGTTATGAACCTACTTATTTTCTGTGAATTTTTTTGACAGCTCTAACAACCATTCAAACTTTGTCATTTTGTGTCCTATGAAACAATTTCACCCAATCATGTCAACATTGCATTCAGTGCAATTATCAATCACTATGACAACACACACGATTGAGTTTGACAACTTCATTCCAAATAAATTTCAAAATGTCACGTTTTGGCAATGCGAATGTTCAAAGTATAAATGCGCTAATCAGAGAAAAAATTCCGAGAAATAAAACCTACAGTCACAAATATATTTGGGGAATATTCATGGAATTTTGCTGCGAACGAGAATATGAATCAAATGAACACATAAGCTTAGAAGAATTGGCGTTGATATTAAAAGATTGGGCGGTCAATATGAGAAAGAAAGACGGGACCGAATTTAAAGAAGCAACGGTGAAGACAATGTGGAACGTTTTGTGCAAACTTTTGCAAGAAAAGTACTATAATGACTATAATATTATGATTGGCCCGTTTAACAATATAGTATTTAAACCAGCCCGAGATGCCCGCGATGCAATCAGGAAGAAACTACAAGCAGATCCATGTAAACGTATAAGTCCAGTTCAGTTTCGTTAGATTTGTCTGTAGTTAAAAAATAATATTGCTATGGGATGAAAATACTCTTGAAGGTCTTATGCGTACCTAAATTTTACCATATTGCTGCTGTAGAATTAGCGTGGCCAGGAGGAGAGACAGTTGCTTGTCTGGTGTATTTTTTTCAAATCGAGAAAAATAACGATGACTCTCCAACAAATCGCATTGAATACGGTAAATATCTAGTTACATCACACATGCACTCTGAATATGGTGAAAATACTTTTCTTACACGAATCCGGAAGAAAAATGCGGCGGTCTCATACCGTTCCCGAGTTACAGCACTTTTAAAAAATGAAACTAACCTCATTTTCAAGCACTGTTTTCTCGCACAAAAATAGCGTCACAAAAAAGGTCTTACATTTAGTGCATCACAAACAATTGTTTTATTTTATGTTCCATTATAATCCAAATATTCTTGAATGCTATACGGTTCCAACTCGATAAGCATCTTTTTTTAGTTTCCTTTTGAAATTTATTTCTTGGGTTACTGTTTTTAGGTTATTATTAAGTTTATTGAAAAGTTTGATTCCCATGTAACTTGGATTTTTTTCTAACAATGTTAATGTGTGCCTTGGGAAGCTGATGTTATTTGTTCTAGTGCTATAAATTGTGATTAAAATTAACATTATCAAACAAGTGTCTATTCTTAAAGGTAAATAAAATTTTCTCATAGATATATAGAGGATACATTGTTAGTATCCCTTTTGCCTTAAATATTCCCCTACATGATTGAAGAGGGGGTATATTATACATTCTTAATGTTCGTTTTTGAATAACAAATATATTTTGTGCCTTTGAGTTGGATGCCCAAAAAATTATACCATACCTTGCAGTACCTATGAAATTTGCATGATACAATGTTCGACGCGATGTCTCATTTAAATATCTTGAAACTGTTCGGATACAGCAAATGCTATTCAACTTATTTTCCAAGTTTTCGATATGGTAAGAACAGTCTAAATGTTCATCTATATGTACACCTAGGAATTTGGTAGTGTTTTTTAATGTAAATTGGTTTTCATTGATTGTAACATACTCAGGTTTTTCTGTTCTATTCAATTCGGTTCTAAATAGGATAGCACTTGTCTTTGTCGTGTTTAAGCATATTTTATTTTTCTTGAACCAATTTTTTGTATCTGGCAGTAGCTCCGAAGTCTTTTCAACAAGTTTCAATTGAAATGATATGATCAAGAAATCAAATCAATCTGTAATGATTCGCTTAAAAATGTTCATACTTTTGGAGATACAGCTGAAACTTGTTTTTTTTTCTAACTCTCAGATGGATGTCATTCACTTTTGGCAAATATTAATTAAAAACATATCTCGGGAAAATTTGGAAATAGGTTTTAGTCATACTCGAAAAAACCTCCATTAGTAATTATTTTTCAGATCATCCTGTATATATCATTTCAGTTTCTACTCCCTAATCTGACTTTTTTTTTCGAGTATGACTCATATCTATTTTTAAAATTTCCTCAGATATTTTTTTAATTAATTTATGCCGAAACTGAATCGCATCTGAGAGTTAGAAAAAAAATTCAAGTTCCAACTGTATCTTCAAAAGTGCGATGAAACCTTAGGTCTCAAGGTTTTTTTCTGAAAAAGAAAACTGCGGGTTTTGCTGCACTTTGGGACTTTATAAAAGGTAGAGAAAGGTAGACGACATGTTCAGTAAAAGTTATTTGTATTTGTCAGTAGAATCCAAAAACAGAATGAAATACTAGTTAAACTACATGTGGCAACACTGCAGTATTTATATCTCAGATCTCCAGAAACGTCTAATAGACCATCGAGGTCTGGGACACCCTGTATGCTAAATAAAATATGAATTTGTGGTTTTATTTCATTTTCATACAAATTGATCTTAGCTTTTGTATTTCCTTGTAGTCTGAATGTGGGGAGCTTCACAGAGTGTCGTGTTCGAGATATATCGTTCTGAACTCTACTCAGACAGCTATTGCCATGTTACTTGTATTATTTGTGGTTTGCCAACTAGAACCGCGATCAATTCAAGGGTTCGTTTCGAAAACTATTGTCTCCTCCCTCGTACACAATGATTTGCAGTTCTATCGCAATTCGATGAACAGAACGCTCTATTTGCTGTTATAATTAGAGATGGAGTAAATTGTTCCATTTAATAAATTCAGTCTTAGAAGGTAGTTTATTTTATTCGAAGGTAAAACTATCAATTAAAATCGATAATGCGAGATGGAGTGTTGTCATGGATAAAGTAGTGACTGAGATAACCTTGCTCATAGAAATTGTTTCAGAAACTGGCCATGCAAGGTTGATGGAGTATGGCAAATTGGCTTTCAAAAAACTGCATTAGAAAGTTTCCTATACAAAATAAAAAAACATAATTTTTAAAGTTATATATTTCGGCCATCCCACGGAAAAAACTTCCTCCCCTACATCAAATGAATATCGCAAACAAAACAGATAAGTTAGGTTAATTAATCGAGAACAATATAGATTAAATCGAGAAATCCGAAAAATTTAGAGTAGGTATATAAATTGTGGTTCTTGTGTAAGTGTTTACATAGGCCAAATATGCAGAGCATTCAAAAAGCGAATATTATAACATAAGAATTGTTTTATCAATGGTAAAACAAATTTAACTGTTGCTACTCACCTTTCGACTTGCAAACATTTGTTTTTTCGGTAACAAGTTTGATATATCTATATAATAAAAATAATAAAAAAAAAATTAACGACTAACTTTTATTATACAAATGCACTAAAAAGGAAAAAATATGTTATTTTATTGTTTGATCTAGGTTATTCAAAAGCTTGCCGCGGATACAAAATAGGTAATCTTGCAATCAAACAATGAAATATTTTTTTTCCTTTTAAGTGCATTTGTATAATGAAAGCTTGTCTTTAAAAAATTTTTTTTCACAATTTTTATTTTCAACTCTTAAGAGAATAGGTCGAAAATATGGGATCAGTCAGTATCTTCACGAAATTTTCACAGGTGCTTCAAAACATGGTAAAAACAGTATAGCAATCGGAAATTTTGCGCGGAAAAGATAATATTAGGAGATGCGGGGCCCCGAAGATCAATAAAGAGGGGTTATGAGATATCACTTTTGGAAATTGTCAACTGATAAAAACAATATTTTTTTACAATAAAATAGTAATTGCACACTCATTCAACGTTTTAGTAATATTAAACTCACTTAATTTTTGATAAAGTAATGAAAAAACTCCGATTACTTTCCATATAATTCTACAGAAGAAATGTCAAAAATCAAACGTTGGTGATTGTGTTATGTTTATCCAAATCTCGTGGTTCTTGAAGTTTATTGATATACGACGTTGCCTCTATGTCTCCAAGGGGACAAGAAAGTACTGAAATTCAATGCGACAAACATATTTGAGCATATAAATTATAACTATTACAGCATGAAAAGACGATCTGATAGTTCTGATGGATATATGTATCGATAGAAGTTTTAAATGCAAATAATATATCACCCCGCTTCTTGGGAGTGTCTAATAGCTTTCGAAAATTAAGCATGAAGTTGATGTGCCGCATTTAGAAAGTTACCAAACATATTAAAATAATGTGACTTCAGATTATTTTGTTTTAAGTAATTGTAAACCGGACTAAGAAACGCATTTGTCTTGGATGTTTTCTCGTAAGCGAAGGCGTGTATCGGCCAGGCATACGATAAAACATTCAATCAATGTCTTACGTGAAAGGAAGGAACACAACATAACCTAACTTTTGCTAACCTTGTTACCCAAGTTGAATGCAATCTAATCAACCTTACATGGTGACGCTTCGCTCCGCTCGCGATCATTTCGATCCAACCAATTTCTTACGTAAAACGAAGGAACACAATCTAACCTAACTTGACTAACCTTGTTATCCAATTTGAAAGTCAATTAACCTTACGAAGCGACGCTTCGCTGCGCTCGAATCATGTCGTTGGCAGTATGAATTCTTTAGAAAAATGTTGGTCGCCCTGAAAAGGGACTTTTTTTTCGAAGTAAAGTGATTCAATAACATCCTTCCAATTCACTCTGTCTGCCATATGGATGGAATCGCCGGAAAAAATGTAATGTACATTTTATTGTCTACAGCAAGAATATTTAGCGAAAAAAAAATTAATACGCAAATATGCTGCTAACGAACACAAGGACAAGTTGGAACCCATCTACACATTCTAATATTGAAGAAGAGAAACCACACTTTTTTTTTTACTTTAAAAGGCCTTAATTTCCAAATTATATTTTTCGCGCTTAAATTTTGATTGTTTAAGTGTTTTTATCGAGTTTTGAAGCACCTGTGATAATTTTGTAATTATTTCGTGAAAATTTTTCGAAAATCCGGATTGTCCCAATTCACTTGAATAGTTGGCAACGTGGCATGTCCATAAAACGCCAAGATCAAAGCACAATGCGACCACCTGAACCACCAATATTTGATTTTTGACATTTCATGTGAAAAATTAAATGAAATGAAACACAACTGTATTTTTGGGCTTCGCCGCAGTCGGGCAAAAAAAAATTTAAATTGGAAAACTCAAAATCTTCATTCTTGCACTTACTGCTCGCACTTTACTTTCACGCGGCAGTGTTATTTATTATAATCCCGTATTTTTTTTTAATTCATCTACCAAAGCATTTTAAAGCTGGCATTTACTCATTGTGTTACTTTATGTTTATTTTTACATTTCTTCACATAATGATGTTAATTTTATTTTATCGACATTCAACTGTTATTTATTATAATAGAGTATTTATTTTTTTATAATAGAAGCATTAAAATATTCTAATGTTATTATTCTTGATTTATTAAACCATCCCTCCTGAAAAACTATATTACAAACAAATATTAGATATTTTCACAAAAAAAATAGTGATAGTGAATACTAATTGACGTGATTTGTTGAAAATATGAACAGGATGTTCATAAAATCACATGTGGAATCATCTGCGACTGAAAGATAAACTTTAGTCACTATCTTCCATCGTCAAGATAACCTCTTGTGCGGTATTCATGTTGAAAATGGAAACATTCTCAATTAAATATTGAATAGAAATATTTTTCTGTGAATTGGAAAGTCCACGATAAAAATGAAGTAATTTTTTGTGAATGTCCAACAGAAAACAACTACTTTCCCGGCTAAAGCCACGCTGGACATTGAACTACACCTGCTAGATATTCAATTCACAGAAAAATATTTCTATTCAATTGAGAATGTTTCTCTTTTCAACTAATTGACGTCATTTGAAAAAAATATTATATATGTTTTGACAAGAAATAAAAGAAAATAAAACTGTTTTTCTGTGAAAAACTAAAAGAAAAGAATCGACAAAATTTTATTTCAACTACAACATAAAGAGAATGAGATTCCAACAGCATGAGGTTTACAAATTACTTCTTGTCAGTTTATAAATGATGAAAACCAGTAAAGGAATCGACAATATTACAATGTTAATTTCGCTAAAATATTATGTTAATTCATTGAAAAAAGTAAATGAATTACTTTACGGTAAAGACATTTTTGGGCCAGCTTAACAAAAAAAAGGTGAAAAAATAGCAACTGAATGTTGTTGATGCACTACTGATTTTGAAAAATCGTCTAGTCTAATTGTGGCATTTACTTTGCTGAATTTGTTAAATAGCAAACATTTGTGTGAAAGCCACGTAACCTCAATTGTCTAATAATAATTAATAGTCACAGAAGCCAAACAGACCCATGAAAGTAAAATGTAACCAAATTTTTTAGATCCAAAAAATGTACTTAGATATTAAATAAATTACTGAAAAAAAAAAAAAAAAAAAACAACCGAAACCCAAGAAAGTATCCCATTCCAAAATATACAACAGGGTTCAAGAAAAACCCCAAGTTTTTGGACTGAAGAAAAAAAATATATATATATATATATATATATATATATATATATATATGCCACGTCGCTCTCGACATTGTGTTAGAATAAAACCTTAGAACTTACCACACTAAGGAATAGCAAATATAAATAATACAAAATGAGTCATCTTCACAATGATGATCGCCAAGATGTCATTGTTAATTACAGAACAAAAAATTAAAAATTAATTAAAAAAAAAACCTACTGAAGATGCCTCCGGCCAGGGGCGAAACGTCTAGCATGATATAAGATAGTTTTATTTACACAAGAATCCCAAACCTAAGAACCTCCAACCAAAAATAAATATACCAGGATTCAAGAAAACCCACACTTTAAAAATATATATATATATATATATATATATATATATATATATATAATATATATATATATTTATATATTATATTATATATAGTTGACTAGTTAGGTACAAAACTAGGGATATTGGGGTAAGCAGCAATGAAAAAGTAAACTCTTTAAGGTTTATACAAGCTTTCGGAAATGTTTATTTCCATCATCAGGTAGAAACTTTGGAGAGGTTGGTTTCAATGATGTTAAACATATTCATCTAACATACTCATACAAAAGAAAAAAAAACGTATATCAAATTTCATTCCAACTACAACATAAAGAGAATGTTGCCAATTTCACCAATAATACTGGTGGACCTCCTGGGTCTCTTATTTTTTGTTATTTCAACGACTCTTTTTTTTCTAACAGTGTTTTTCTATGAATTGTTCTAATATGCAATTGAAAATCGCAGGCCAAATCAATGATTCACCATAATAATTCCACACCCACAAATCCATCCTATAAAACCATTGGGCTAATCGAGTAACGCCGACTCCATTTTTCTTTGTGACACACAAACAAAAACTGGCCCGACAATCATCACAAATTCTAGGAACCGTATTGCGCCTCGAAAAAATAACAATGGCTTATCGCCAAGGCCAACTATTCCTCTATTACCACAACTGGTTTAGGACCAGGCCAGGCCAATAGAACGGATGGCCGTGTGTGTCTCTCGCCCCTCGCGCGACGAATTTTGGTGATGGTTCCTGTTTAGGAATGTGAACGTCGACCGGCAGCGATTGGTTCGAATTTTTAAGTGCTTGCTTAGATGACCTTGAATTAGAATTAACAAATGGAAGAAGTGAGTACTAGAGAGTTTCGAACAGAGTGAACGTTTATTGCTGGGATCTAGACAGTGGCGGTGCGTTGCCAAATCTGCGTAATATTTGGGAGGGAGTGTTCGATTTTGTCGCCCTTTTAAATCACGAATCCAGAGTTGAGATAAAACGAAGAATTCTTGAGACTAGATTTGAAATTTTTTAAGCAACCACTGAAGAAGGCGTAAATCGTGCAATTTTTTCTGTCTATAACATATCTTTGGTTCATAGATAGTTCATAGATATATCGAAGAAACTGTTTTTATGAAGAATAATTTTTTATTTATTTCAGGACATAAAGCCGTAGTAATTCGTCAAATAAGAATAACCTTGGAAAATATGTAGGTAATGGAGAAAATCTGGCCAATGTATTTAGAAGTTTTGACTACTTACACTGTAAAAAAATTCTATAGTAGGTAATTTTATAAAAGAAACGGAAGTTTTGACGCATAACAATATACTAATAATTAAATTCAGTTTTGTAAATTTACTATACGACTTATTCCAACTCCACTTAGTAAAATTACAAAACATTGGTTGATATTTACTAAACATCTATCAAACATTTGTTTAGTGAAATTAAATACAAATGTTGTAATTTCATTAAACAAATTTGATTGAAAATTTTTAATTTGTATGCTTTGTAAATTTACTACACAATTTAATTCAACTTAGTTCTAATAATTTACAACGTTTTTGTTTTGTTGCATTTTCTAAAATTAAAAATTTTTAGTAATATTAAAAAAGTTTGTAATTTTGTTAAAAAATTTGATTGTTTTTTTTTGTAATTTCAGTATTGTGAATCTTAAATTTCCTATAAAATTTAGTTCTCATTAAAAATTGATAAATAAAGCGAACGACTATAGATGCGGGTACCATGAATAATTACTAATATCGAATAGAAAATTAATTCTTATTGAATTACTTAGCAACAATTCACGTTCTTTTAACTTTCAACAAATGGCCTTTGATTATGACCAATAACTTCTTCCAGTTACTTGAGCAATAGTCTGGCAAGCATTTTCTCCTAATTTAAATAGGTGATTTTTTATAAACAAAAGTTTAAACAATGAGAATTATGAAAAAAAATATTTAAAAGTTGCTTGCTTTTTGTGGACTGTAAAATAACCAAATGCTTCACTAATTCAAGTAACACTAAACAGTAATTTTTAATTGTCCTGAAAAGCCGGGAAAACAAAAGACAACAGTTCCAACACGCACAGGCGAAAATCTGAGTGGAGAATCAAATCACAAACAATGTTTGTAAATTTTTAAAAAATTCGATTGGAAACCGACCACCAACAGTTCGGTAAAATTACAAAACTCATAAGTACAAAAAAAAATTAAATTGAAATTACAATAAATTATGCAATTTTCAAGTCAGAGTTGTGAAAATACTAAAAATATTTGTATTTAATTTTTTAATATATTTTTTAACTTTAAAAAAATTGTAGTAAATAAATCACAAACAATATTGTAAATTTTTTAAACTTTTGCCTGAAAACCGACCAACACTTCGGTAAAATTACAAATCGCCTAAGAGAAATAAAAAATATCAGTTTAATTACAATACATCGTTTAATTTTCAAGTCAGAGTTATATAATGACTTATTCAGAGTAATTTCAGTTTCAATATATTTTTGTAACATTACAAAAAATTGTAGTAAATCAAGTCACAATGTTTGTAAATTTCAAAAACTTTTGATTGGAAACTGACCAACAGTTCGGTAAAATTACAAAACGCGTAAGAAAAATTGAAAAAAATCAGTTACATACATACACATACATTATTTAATTTTTAAGTCAGAGTTAAAAAAATACTTAAAATATTTGTATATTTTAATGACTTCAGAGTAATTTCAGTTCAATATATTTTTGTAACTTTACAAAAAATTGTAGTAAATCAAGTCACAAACAATGTTTGTAAATTTAAAAACTTTTGATGGAAACTGACCAACAGTTCGGTAAAAGTACTGAACGCGTAAGAAAAATAAAAAAAAATCAGTTAAATTGCAATACATTAGGTATGTATTTTAAAGTTATAAAAATACTTAAAATATTGTATATTTTTAATATTAAGTAATTTCAGTTTCAATATATTTTTGTGACTTAAAAAAAATGTAGTAAATCAAGTCACAAACAATGTTTGTAAATTTAAAAACTTTTGATTGAAAACTGACCAAAGTTTGGTAAATTACAAAACGCTTAAATAAATACAAAAATTCAGTTAAATTACAATACATTGTGTAATTTTCAAGTCAGAGTTATAAAAACACTTAAAATATTTGTATATGTCTAATGACTTCAGAGTAATTTCAATATATTTTTGTAACTTTACAAAAAATTGTATTACATAAAGTCACAAAAAATGTTTGTAAATTTTAAAAACTTTTGATTGGAAACTGACCAACAGTTCCGTAAAATTACAATACGTGTAGAGTTACTTCATGAAGATTGTAAAATTACGACTCATCTTAGTAGGTTTCCTCACATGTCTCGGTATATTATACTCGAATTGTATTATATTTTGTAGTGGCAATACACCGACTATTATGCTGATCGAGATTGTTTCTGGGCCAGTTTTGATGGGATTTCACAATAATTCTCAATTACACCGTATATGTAGACAAAATATTCCTTACATTTGATTTCTGGTCCATTGGGAATCTATGTCCATGAATTGAATTATGTTTTTTATACTTGAAAAGTTCTGGAATAATTTAATCGAATGTGTACAAAAAAAACTATTTACTAACTCCTGATTTCAATGATGTTCGCCTTCAAAATTCTAATCAAGTCTCACTGAAAAAAATCTGCTTTAAATTTAAAGCTCCACATGAATTTGGGATGCATCACTCTTTAATATTTATATCACTTTTTTGCAAATAGAAGAAATGATTTATTGTCACGAAAAAAATCTTAGTATCGCAGAAACGAGACAAGTTTGATTTAAACATAAATTCTTATAGTTATGGGTAAATAGATTTGTGTCAGCATACCGGCATAGCTGTATATATTCTGTGCATCAAATTTCGGTTTTAGAACACGCTTGCTTTTATTTTTTTTGAGAATAATGATGACAGCAGTGAGGGGGTGTTGTTTCTGGCTGATCTAGGTCTAGACCATCTCAAAGACACATTTGAAGGTAAATGTTATTACTGTTTGCTGCTAAGTTTTTAAATTAAAAATGCAAACAAAAATTATAAAAAATATTTTATTATCAATATGTCACGAGGACTTGTTTGTTTGGCGAGGACTCAAAGTTAGTTACTTACACTACCTTAGGAGCTTAGTTATTAAGATTAATAAGGTTCATTTAATTTTTTAATTTTTTTGTGGCCAAACTCTACTAATTACTACTTACTTAATTTGGATCACTTACTTACCCACCTTACTTCAACTATCAACTGTTATATACTATAACTAGGGTAACAGCGACTAGTTCGTCCGCGTTGAACTATGTATTTTTTGTGACGACTATTATAAATTCACTAACTTCAATTTCAAAAAATACTGAAACACGTATTTCTTCAATTGTAACAAAGATTTCAAATACCAATTTTTATGCCCCTTTCTTCAAAACTAACGGAACCCTCACACAAACTTTCACCCCCTAGAGGTTGCGTTTATAAAAAGACTGAAACGTGTATTTCTTTATCCCTTGCAAAGACCTCAAATACCCATTTTTATGACCCTAATGTAAAATGTGTTTTCCAATTCTTCCAGTCTCCCTGATGATAGTGGGAGCGTGAAATAAATTTCCGTCGACAAAAATGCATTGAAGACAAAAAAAGTACTCTTTGCCTCATCCATCTATATGAGTTCTCAATTAAGGCTGGAATAAATAAAGACCTAACTTAAAAGAAATAATCTGAAAGTGAACATTAACTTTCAGATTATTTCTTTTAAGTTAGGGTCGTTTCACAATATCTATCAGATGTAGTTCAATGTCCAGCGTGGCTTCAGCCGGGGAAGTAGTTGTTTTCATGTTAGATATTACAAAAAATAATTTTATAATTGTCGTAGATTTTTAAATTTTCAGAAATATCTTTTTTTGAAATTTTAATAAACAGTCCATATCTACACTTACGAGAAAAAAATCGACTTACTTGCTCTTAATGAAATTAATATTGCTTACTATCTTTAGTTATTTAGCGATCATAAACGTAAATGAATACGCATTTCGGACATATATACTCCTCTGTTTTTCATTTTGGAAACACATATCCTAAACTGAGCTTGAACTTGAACTGTTACGGTGGGTCGATTTTTTTGCTCGTATGTGTAAGTGGGGTTAGTTCTAAATTGCATGAAAGAATGGAAGTTTGCTCCACAATAAAAAGGCATTTGGAGAAATATGCAATGCATTTCGACAAGACGCCTTGTCATCATCAGGCACTCAAAACTAAACATGACGTCATTATCACTAACAAAGTTGTAACGTCTATTCTATCAAATATCAAGCTACTAACCAAATAATTATGATCCCATGAGGGTTCCATTTTTCTTTTCGACGTTCCCTTAATAACATCTTGAGTCAAAATTGAAATAAATTGAACAAGGAGTCATACTATAATAAACAATCTTACCTTACCCACTCTTTCGATGAAAGACATTTGCAACTCTGACCGTTTCTCGTAACGAAACAGGTTCCGTAACCTTGAATTCGAATTCACCGGGCCCACCATTGTGGCTTTGTAATTTATATTTATTAACACGAGAAACAGGAAATGATGCAAACTTCACGTTCACTTTCTTTCTTAAGGGTCACTTTGAAGCGAATTCGAATACAGGACGGTCAGCAAAAGAATAATTGTTCAGCATATTCCGGGACTTTGTTTCAATTACAAAAATAAAGAGATTCGAAATGGTGGAATACTTCACGACTTGGGAAAGTTATTTGTTATCAATTGTCCATTTTTGCACGGTAGCTTTTTTTTAGTCTCAAATCTACTTGATATTGTCTAAAATAGAATTTAATTTGAAATGTTGACAATATAATATAAATATTCAGGATTCATGGGATTTGGTCAGTTTGGTTGAATGAAAATAATTTCCTTGCCAAGAAAAAGAGCAATTAGAAACAATAAGCCACGAAAATTGAAACATTTTCCGTGTATTAAAAATGTTTTTTCAAGTTTGTTGCAAATAAAACTCAATACATAATAGTATATTATGCAACGATCATGTAATGATGGTTATTAATACACGAACATTAACCGGGATACGTATGGTATGGTTTATGCGAGTGTGTTAATAACCATTACATGAGAGTTGAATACGCTATTTTTTCTACACCCGACAAATAATGAAGAACTATAAATATTATATTTATAATTGTATTGAACACAATAACAGTAATTACTCGTATTTCTATAAAAAATTCTATAAAATTGTAATTAATGGTATTACCTCGGGTATTACCATAAATATGGGAGAACTATAAACATTCTATTTATATTTATATTGAACATAATAATTGTAATTGATCTGATTTCTTAAAAATATTGAGATTATTTATTGTGCAGTTAGAAACGTTTATTCCAGGTCCCACTGATCTGGAAGAGGAAGGAATATTTACATTTATTTCATTATTGCTAGTCTCAATAGAGTTCAATATTGTATTGGAAATGCTGATTATATTCTGAACCAAATTCCAGCCACCATGACGTTTTAATGCAGTATTATCACCATCGGCATCAACTAATACGGTTGCAGATGTCCTTCGAAAACAATGCCCTGTATATAAATTCGGATCAGGCAGATTTAAATATGTTGCTATTTGCTTCCCTAAATTACCAAATCTATTGATACCAATGTTTTGAATGGTGCATTTTCCATTAAAATAATTAACGAAAAAAGAAGGGGTGGGGCAAATTTTCGGCCGTAGATTCATATATTTTTTACTAATTTTGTAGTATTTTCCGGTAATTGTAAATTTCGTTGTACTTTTGTTTTAGTTTCTACGACATTAACAATTAAGATTCCATTCATATCTTTGATATTTTCACATTTTAGGTCATGTAGTTCATGCCTTCGACATGCTCCCATTATTCCAAAAATCATTGCTACCTAAAACAAAAAAATAAATTAAAAAAATACAACAAAAAGAAATAAAGAGAAGAAAAAAATAAATAAAAAGCAGGATGACCTAGGCTAGCTTCGTACCCGCGTCTCATACTGTAGTCTATAGTTCAAATCTAGCGCCTTAGCCCGCTTCGCCACGAGTTACTTATCAAATTTTCTCGACATTAATGAAATATATCATGCATGAATCGAATGGAAAATGTAATCATGACAAAATTTTCAAAAATGCAATTTTAGGTAGATACCTACTTACTTTTATAAATAAAAACTTTTCATCGGGTGCTTCGTCGATAAACGTTTTTATTTGTTCAGGTAAAAATATTTTTGATTTTTTTCCAACATATATTTCGGACTTTCGCTTTAATAAAGCTTGTAGCTTCTTATATTTAGAAAGGTCTATATTATGGTTGATATTTACCAACGATTTTATTATTGAATAATGTGTCCATGTACTAGATGATTTCATAGTTTCCATCAATTCTTGAAAATAAGCAATCAAAACATTTTCGGAGAATCTCGAAATATTATTTGTATTTTTCCAGTCCATAAACCGTTGATATAGTTTTTCGTACACTTTCTTAGTAGTAGAGGAGACCGTGGGAGGTCGACCTTCACCGATCTGATAACTCGATGAGACATATTTTTTATCAAATATAATTTATAAACAAATATGCCCATGATAACTTGCCTATCGAAAAGTGTTCATAGCTATTTTTAATTGAATTAATTTTAATCAATTTTCTTTCATCACATTCACTCGTTTGATAACCGAATGAGTTTCACCTCAACTGATAGTTTTTAACATACAGAATATGCCTAGGTAGGCTTGCCTACTTATTTCTGTGCATGGCTACCTGGCAAGCAGATGTGGACAGGTAAGTCAATATAGGTAACTACACCGATCTGTTAACCAATCGAAATTGATATCATAGGTAAGATAATTCAATTACAAAACCAATCGTATAGGCTTGCCTGCAAAAAATCGTACATAAAATATTATTTCCAAGCTATAAAGTGTTAGAATTTTAGCTATTTGATAGGTGCGAGAGAGAAAGTAGAGCGTCCGAGGTCCGTGTGATAGAACAGGACACAACATAGCAGCTGCACGCCACCTGACCGTTGAATGTATCCGAGTGCGCATGCTCGTGTACATGTGAGTGACAGTGACAGCATTTATTCACACTCGACAGTAATTTTGAACTCTTTTATATGCTTTGTAATAAACGCTTTTAACAACATAAATGTATTAAATTTTATTTTTCTAAATTGATGATTTTTTTTATTTATTATACTAAAATTTTAAAAGTAACACTTATTCTTTCCCGCTTTACGGCATTTATTTGATTTTAAATATAAATAAATTATTCTTTATTTAATTTTAAATAAAAAATATAGATTTTTTTATTATTTTTAAATTTTATAATTTAGCTTTGAAATGAAAAAACAACTGTTGAATTTTTATTGTTTTTATTCATTAATATATTAAATTATTTATTTTTGATTATTTCATAGCTGTAAGTATATATAGTGTGAAATAATACAAAAATTGTGGTCGAAATTAGAGTTATAATAAATTAGAGTTCAAAATTACTGTCGAGTGTAAATAAATGCTGTCACTGTCACTCACATGTACACGAGCACTCGGATACATTCAACGGTCAGGTAGCGTGCAGCTGCTATGTTGTGTCCTGTTCTAGCACACGGACCTCGGACGCTCTACTTTCTCTCTCGCACCTATCAAATAGCTAAAATTCTAAGCCTTTATAGCTTGGCAATAATATTTTATGTACGATTTTTTGCAGGCAAGCCTATACGATTGGTTTTGTAATTAAATTATCTTACCTATGATATCAATTTCGATTGATTAACAGATCGGTGTAGTTACCTATATTGACTTACCTGTTCACATCTGCTTGCCAGGTAGCCATGCATATAAATAAGTAGGCAAGCCTACCTAGGCATATTCTGAGTGTTAAAAACTATCAGTTGAGATGAAACTTATTCGGTTATCAAAAGAGTGAAGGTGATGAAAGAAAATTGATTAGAATTAATTCAATTAAAAATAGCTATGAACACTTTTCGATAGACAAGTTATCATAGGCATATTTGTTCATAAATTATATTTGATAAAAAATATGTCTCATCGAGTTATCAGATCGGTGGAGGTCGATCTCCCACCGGCTCTTAGACTATAGACTTTTGGGGTAAAATATTTTGTACTGCATTTTATTCTTTCTCCGATATGTGTGGAGGAGTCGATGGTGATTCTTCTATATCGCTGATATCAGACATTTTAATAATATAATTATCGAAGTTTAGCTATATTCTACGAAAATTTAATACCTTCTAATTTTGACAAATAAAACAATTAGATAGGAATCTAGGACAAACGTCAAATGTACAGCATGCTTGATTGGAAAATTATGGGTTTCTATTGATTAAAAATCAGTATCGTTATGAAAAATCTGTATCATAATGGATCTCATTATGAAACGGATTATGGGCATATAAGTGTATTATTATAGTACGGGTGTAGAAAAACATACATTATATAATTTGATTATTCAATAGGCGTACGAGGTTAAATCTAAAGTTCATGTCATTGGATAGCTTATGAAAAACTAACATAGGAATGAAACATATCTAGAATTTTCCGGAGAACCCAAAAATGCAATAATATACCTACTGGGCGTCCTATTAGAAAAAACAAAAGTTTATATCATAACTTTTCAATGCGACGTTCTATTTACATTTACATTTCCTGGCGGATCAGAAAAAATGCTACAAGTTTCCTGATTTAACCATTTTTCTAGCTCTTCAAATGAGGAGGATATCTATTGGTCCAAATATAACCAATAACCCTATGAAGTTGGTTCATATATATTTCATGCCAGCTTAGTGACTGTTGATAACAAATATTATTATGTAGATATAAATAAGAGATAACAATATGGTCGGATTTGTTTAACAAATGGAGAGTTTTTCTAAGAAAACGATTATAAGCTTAGGTAGAGGCACAGGTAGTTTATCTACCAGTGCCTCAGTGTTTCAAAAATTGAAATGTTTAGTTACTTTCCGGCAGTTGTTGGAAAAGTTCATTCTTGAAAATGGCTAGTGTTTCTGAATTTGTAAAAGTGCGCTTTCTAAAAATGAGAAAATTATTACACTCAATATGTTCAAAGCTGTTCGTGACCAAAACTCAACTTTCCGAGTAACAAAAATAGTTGAAATGTGTTCGAATATGACTGGAGTCGGACAGTCAACAATATTCCGACTTGTGCACTAGGATAAACGCGGCCCCATCAGGTTACCAAAGAGAAGTACAGGAAGAAAATAAACTGTAATAAATGAGGATGAACAGACTATCATCAGAAGTTGTTTGGAAAAAGGGTAGGTATATAGCTTAATTTGAGGTAAAAATTCTCATTAGATTATTTAGTTCAGAAATCTATATGCATATTTAATTTAGGATAGCCTTTTTCTGTATACAATGATAAAAATCGTTGTGAAGAAGATCATATCTTGTGACCAACATTCCACATGATCAAAACTTTAAAAATACATTATGAAGTGTATTACAGATTAAAACATGTAAAGCATGCATAAAAAGTACATTGTGAAAACGAATGATTCACCAGATTGATTCGGTGTAGTGTATCCTGACATGTTTTATTTTGTGAAACCCCCTCTATGTTCATTTTATACACCTAAACCCTGAGCCCATCAACGGTTTATATTCTATTTTTAGAAGTGGTGAGATCATCTGTTCACCCTCTGCTGCAAATCTGCATTCAATATTTCGGTGATAAGTAGGTGTTTATTATGAAATGTTTATAGATTAGGTTCAGTTGTGTGGTTTTTGTGATTATCTAGTAAGTATATCCTTTGTATATAATTATGTTTTCTTACAATTTATGTAGTTTCAAATGTATAACGCTCCGTAAATATGATTTCTTGGCCTATGAAAGAACCACCGCTTTCTTAAAATCATTCATTTGTCAAAAAAAAAATTAAAAAAAATTTATGTGGTAAACATATCTTTCTCAAGTTCCTCCAATCACAAATTTCAGTACTTTAATTCCTCTTTCTTTTCCAGAATATATCAGATATAGACCCAGAAGGAATACATCTTACTCCAACCATTGTAGAAGTTGGTGAGTATCAGTTCTTCACGTTCCTGAAGCCATCAATATTTTTCAGGTGTCAAACCAATGGTTATTTACTATGTATATTTTGAGAAGGAAAATATTGGTAATGATGGAGAAGCAACATTTTTGGATGCTCTGAAAGTGGCATATGCCTTATATTTTATTTTGAATATAAAATATCCAAAAGATCTCCAACAACAAAGAATGTTCCTGAAAATACATCCAGATTCAGGATCAAAATCGAAGCAAGTATCAGCTGTTCGAAAAAATGTTTTTAATTTTATCAACAAGCTAGTTAGTAGATATGTAGAGAAATACTTTGAACTTTAGCTCAATATTTGTGTTCAATTCATTAATATTCTCTTATTTGTGTTATCATTGAATTAGTTAGTGTTATTTTTCTATAAATTCGATATTCCAGTATTTTATTTCCGTTTATTTAGTTTTGAGTTTGTACTTAAATTTTTATTGTATTCATATTCTAAACTGTGTTATGTTTCATTATTTATACAGTTTAAGGTAATATATCTTTCGTTGTATATGACGTTTTTTTTTTAAATGAGTAAGGTACCTATCATCGTAAAATCTAATTATTGTTTCACTTTCTGCTTTTCCATAGTCTATTTGTTCTTTCAAGTTGAAGGATTCGTGATTTTTGTTTTGGCAAAAATTAAATGAACTGTGAAATTTGTTCTATTTTCGTTTGTATTTATTTTTTTTTCTTACTTTTTATATTTGTGATTGATTCAATTGAACCATTCCTCTGAAAATATATATTCTGATAAAGGCTTTTTGATAAAACTGATGCAGTGTAGATTTCATTCTCATTGAATGTGTATATAGAAAGCTAAATGTAGTTTTATCAATACAATAAGCCAAATCACACGAGGTTTTACATCACAGTGCGAATTCACATTTTATTCTGAAATATATTTGAATTCTACATTGTTGACTGTGTAATATATACAGTACAGATCATGTGAACTTTAATTATATTTCACGTGATTCTACTCCTGGAAATCACGAAATTCACTTCAAATTACAGTAACAGCATAGTAGATTTACACAGCAGATCAAGTATTTTTCCATAACAAATTTAGTTATTCTCCATAACGAATTTAGTTATTCTCCATAACGAATTGTGTTATTATTCATAACCATTTCATTGATTTTCCAATACTAATCCAGTTATTTGCTATGGCGTTTTTACAGTATTCATAATGTAATCTTACGAATACATAACTAACTGCGATATCACATGATTTTACGTTGGTTACAAAAAGGCCAACGTAAAATTATGTGATTTCACAATATCTTTTTTTTCAATGTACGAATCAATAGGTGGTGCTAGTGGATATAAACAAACCTGTAAATATATTAATTGGAGATTTGGACGGGCACACGACCAGATCGTTATCGTATTGTTTACATCTTCATTATTTCGAAAACATATTTCCTCCTTTACTATGAAACCGAAGCAAGCTAGTTTATAGGAAAACAATAGCGTTGAAGTTTTTGTGAAATTCACATTGAAATAAATACGGGACCCTTGGTCGCCTTTTGTATGCTGCGCCACTGTGTATGCCACCATGAACTTTCACACTCTCGAATTATCACAAACGGACGTATACGCAATTGTTATGCATGAGTGCATTATCAAAAAACCGCCAAACTTCGAATAACCTTTGCCAAAGTAATCTGGCGAAGGTCTCCATTTTTTCGCATTTGGTTTTCATGCGTATTCATGTAGCTGGGCTGTGCTCAAATGCGATTCGGCATTGAAAAAATTCAATGACATCACCGCAATGAAATTCGAGGGCATGGATGTAATGAATAATTCTATTTATCGTTCCGTGTTATCTATTCAAATTGGTTTCGAATTTGACATTGTGCATCCGTTCAAAGTGAAGCAAGATAAGGCAAAAAACTCTGAAAATTATACCATAGAAATCGACATTTGAAACATCATTCCTTGCACAATTTTTTAAAGCGTCTTGGTGGATGCCTTTATCCTAACAGTGGTGAAAAAAATCATTTAATGTCACGTATACGTAGAATCAATATTAAAGCCGTGAAAATATGTTTCCCAAAAATCTTTCATCTTAAAAACACTATATTTACCTAATATTCCTTTGTAGATTTTCCGCGAATGTAATATGTTGAAATGTTTTCTTCTGTTTCTCTCTGCGTATTGTGGTATTGGTCGTCGATTTGACGACGTTTCGACAAAATTTACATTTGCCATCTTCAGGTTGATGTATCTTTGATTCGAACTCGACTGATCTCTTCAATTTATAGTGCGGATAATCACCCGAGAAAGCAGTCCAACACATCCGCGAAAATATTCAAAGAAATATATTAAACCGTTCCTGAATGTTCAATTCAAATAAAGTATTATATTGCCAGACCCAACTAACATTATAGGAAAATTATACCAAGCAGTGGGGTAAAGCGGCTTCAAGAAGTCCGAATTTACCCATTTCTAACCAAATATTTCACCTTCAAGTACTAACTAACTCCAAAGTTATAACCATAATTGAGAGCACAAATCTCCTTCAAAACCAAAAACTTAATAGGCGTAGTGCGTAGTATGAAATTACTTGTTATGGACTTCAAATATACCTTCACAGCCTCATGGGTTAATAGAGTTATTTACTAGGTTAAATTTCACCTAAAGGTAACCAGCAAAATGTGTTCAAAATACTTGGAACTCTCAGGAAAAACCTTCTGGTGAATATTTACCTAATTATAACCTCATGTGTGTTCATATAGTCAGGGAATTGACAAGTCAGTAAACAGGTCTACTATATACTCTTTATTACCTATTTTGGCACCAATTAAGTTAAAGGAGTCACCTGGACATTTCTTGACCTATTTTATACCTACTGCTCTACAATGAGGGCGAGATTACCACAATATTTGTCTAATCAGACTAAATGTCTACAACGAAGTCAAAGTTACCTAAAATAAAATCCTCAAAGTAACTTAGTCTATCATCAGATATTAAAGACCAAGTCGATTCAGATGAGGATGACATGATACAATTTACTTCCTTTAAATTTTTTATTGTGCCCTACATTCTAGAAATCTATAAAATGCCGAGCAAAAATTCGAATAGAGTTAGTAAACCATACAGGTATACCACCAACTATTATCGATTAGCTGCCAGAATGAGAACAAATGAAAATATAATCCGAAACCATCCTATACTTTCCGATGTCCAGAGATCAGAGCCATCATCTTTCACTCAGTCATCATCAACTACAGAAATTAATGTAGAGTAAGAAATTGCTTTCACCGATGATGATACCGGGGAAAAATATGGATCACAAGACGATGAGTTCAATGGGAATAAGGCACAAAGCTTGGAAGATAACCTCCCATTGTTAGAGGAGTTCAGACATTGGGCCTTGTCGCATAAAGTCTCCATACAAGCAGTTGGTGGAACACTCTCCTTTTTGTTCCCACTTATGGGGTACATAGGAGTATTCAACTATGGGTGTTGCTTCACGTCTTTTTATGACGGCAACTATTTTAAAACACTCATCCATTATTGAAATAAAAACATGAAAGCGTTAACCTTAAACTTTGGTTAGGTCTCAGGTCATGTCGGTAAGAGATACTGAACAATGAATGGGCTGCGTTCAGAAAGCTTCGTCTGTCGCCAGCGGTAAACTACAGCCGCGACGTTTTCAATGATGCAGCGACAAAATGGAATTCAATGAAGTTCATCCTTTTGAAGTGAATGGATGAAAAAATGGTATTGAATACGCAAAAAATCAAATCAAATAGAAAATTGATTTTAACAAAAATACGAGATTGATGTGTTGAAATGATGAGTTTCCATGGCTTCGAGAATTTTAAAACCAATCATTGTGGTTTCCGGAAAAGTAAAAATCAAGCGAATCATAATTGGTCGATTTTTTAATGGTATTTACAGTTGGCTGATAAATTGTATATTTCCGGGCACCGAATGCGGAACGCAGAAATGTCAAATCAAAATTATTCAGCCAATCACAGCACACCATTTTATATTTGAAAAGTTATGATTGGCTATTTCTCTTCGGAAAGAGATTCCCTCAGTAGACAATAACATTAATCATGGTTTCTATTCTGGGAAGATGTGCACTGAAATATAAATATCGCGTACTATTATCAACATTACTGATGGATTTGATATTTAATTTCAGAATGAACACTCATTACAGGGTTTTCTAGTCAATATCCATTTCTCTGAGTAACTATAGGTTACTTGGCCTTACCATTAACATTAGCAAAACATATTGACTTTTTCACCCCGTATTGACATTTGAGTGTTTCTGCACAGAACATAGAATGAGTAAAATATAAATTTATTATCCACGATTCGCAATCCATCCAGAGAACGAAACGTATAGACATGCATTCAATAACATATATTGTATTTCATCACGTGACCACAATGTGAAAGGTTCCGAAATCCCAAGATAAGGAAAATGGACTTCAAAGTCAGGAATAAAGGTTACTTTCGACTTTGAACAAAGTCTATGTGTTCTCATAGTCAAAATTTTAAGGAATTTCGACATATAGGTCTCATATGGAATCTACGCCATATTTTTCGGTTTGAACCGTTTCCGCCATTGTAAAAATAATACATAATTTTCTCGAATCGACCACATTTTAATGAGTGGTAGTCAAAAATAGGTGAATATGATATGTACACACATACTTCATCTATAAAATCAGTTTTTGAAGTGTTTGATGGAAAAAGTTGTCAAAGTAGACATTAATTAATGTTTTTTCATACAAATCTAATAATTTGATGGGCCCACTTTTTTTTAGACGAGTAAAAATCAACATTATCACAGAAAGTTTGTATCGCAAATGAAATCACAGCTAGGTGTAGATGCGAAACCATCACTTATTGCATTATCTGCTATACGTTTATTGACAATTTTTTCTTCATACGCCATGTTCATGTCAACTTCAACGCTTTCACGCATAAGCATGTAGGTTAAGATACACAATATACAGTAAACTTTTATCATCTTCTTCTAACCTGCCATTGTTTGTTGTTTGTTTCATTACAGTGTTTATAACCTGAAATTGGTAAAAATTACTACATTTTTACCATCAGTCGACTAGTCTGGAGGCAATTTTACCTATTTATGCCTTCAACTTATAAGGAGAAATGTCTTAATTTCCCAAATTTCGACTTCTGAATTACTTCCATTTTTTTCCCCATAATGGTAAATTTAAGGTAATTATAACGTAATAATTACCTTCGCCAATTAGGGCGCTGACCTCTTCGAAGGTCGAAATGACGTAAATTTTACCTATAATGTTTGTTGGGGAAGAATATTCTAATGGTCAAAGTCTATTTAAAAACTGGAAGAAAAGAAAAAAGTGTAGATATATCTATATGCGAGAGCCACATTAGAGTATTTTTACGAAATTAATTATATAAGTATTTATGTACTCTTATTTTTGTAGATATCAAAAGTTGAGCCAGGCTAAAATTTAGGTTCTAAGTAGAATAGGAAACAGTATCTGTACTGAATATGTTCCCATTGGGTTTAACTAAAGGAAGGAGGTCTGAAAGAATTCCTGAACATCATAAATCCCGAAGAATATATCTTTCAATAGTTTTAATATTTGATTGAAGATGATTGTATACTAAGGCGGCGTTATAAACTAAGGACTTTTAAATAAGTTGAGGGAATGGAAAGTTTTAAATTATTCTTGGGCGAGTGGTTGAAAACCGAACAAGCTGTTTCAAGGATGGTCATAGCTGGAAGATTGAATAATTTAATGTTGCCCTTTGTCCTACTTTACACAAATAATGGATAGCACGTTTTTGCAAAATGAAAATTGATTGTGAAATATCTTGGTTCTTCTCCAGAATACTATTGTTTACCCTATTTTGTAGCTCGATCATTGCATGCTAAACCACCTCAGTTATTGGTTGGGTTGGTTAATTCATTAGGTACTATAATAATGACAGCTTTTTTTCAAGCTGTTCGACATGAAGCTGGAAATTCAAATGGTTATCGATGTTGAACCCGAGAAATTAATTTATACTTTGGTATACTATCAATTCATCCTTCAAAGAGATATCAGAAAAGACACACTGATAAGATAAACAAGTAGTTTTATTAATATAAAAGCAGAGTAAGTTAACATCAAACCATTATTTATTTTTGCTATATCTCGAACAATTTTCATGCTATCATGTCATATGATAGGTGTGTCACCTCTTGAAATTGTGAACAATCCATCATTCGCTATTTTAGCCAAGCCACTGAAGTACAGCAAAAACAATATTGGGCTAAGCACTGAGCCCCGAGGAACACCGCTTTGAATGGAACCTTCATCTGAAAATTCGTGTGTCTAACAATCTGGGATATTAATTTGGTGTGGATGAGAGTTCATCCGTATATCCACTTGTAGCTCTGGTCCCTGAGTCCAGAAAGTTGTAGTTTGTGCTAGCAGTGTTTCGTGATTTACACAGTTAAAGGCGCAGAATATTTCCGCGCATATGTCTTTCTGGTCCAGTGTAAAGCTTATCAAGAAATGTAAAAATAACATCTGCAACAGGAGAGTGCCTGTTGCTGAAATACAAATGGTTGAGTATTTATAATACTGATTTTTGAAGAATTTCAATAGTCTTGTTTTGATTTTTTATAGTTTATGAACCTCCTGGTTATAGGGTTTGCTATTATGATTGCAAAATCTCGGATATGTGCTCGCAAAAAAAAATGTTGATTAGCTGAGGAAATATTACCGAAAATTTTAACCAGTCATTTTCAACCAATCAGATGCTTTATTTCGACATTGTTACTATGGTAACCATCAAATTTTCTGAAAATTTTTCATCCACAATAGCATGTAGACGTAAAATTAATAAGTGGAAATTTCCCGGAACATGACGGCTATCATTTAATTAGACAAAAATAATATTGACAATATTTTTTATTTACTTACTTTATAAGTTGGAAATATTACAACAATTTATCAAATCTATAATATCATTAATTAATTTTAAATTCTTCAAAAATTCCACATCTACCTCCTCTTTCCTAAGTGGTGAATAAAACACAGAACCACCAGTTTATTTCTCTGAGTATTAGATTTGTGTCCAAAAGAAGGCACAATATGACGTAGAATGTTGCCAATCTCTCTAAATACAGATTCTTCCACTAGGTATGTTAGATATTTTACATTTTTATGGTACATTTTAATGTGCTGTGATTTTTTGCAAAAGGAATACAATTCATGCGATTGAAAGTTCATTTTATTATCACTTTTTTACTAACTTATGATTTTATACAATGTTATGAGGAACTTATAATGCCACAAATAAAATATTGATTGACAGGAGTAGTGAATGTCAAATCCATGGCTAACTTTACAAAAAATATTTTTTTAACCGGCAACATACGCCAACAACATTCTATTTAGAATAAAGAATAAAATATCCGATTTCCTGAATGATTACCGCTAATATTAATTTTTCTTAGAATTAAACCTAAAAGAAAAATATCCAGATTTCCTGAATGATTACCCTATTTTTGCTGTATATCACCTTTGTTTGTAGTCAATATTGACATTTCCTGAAAACCTTGTAAGAAAATTGACGTAGATGTGCAATCCAAATACAGATTCTTCCATAGGTATGTTAGATATCGATATTATGTAATTTTAATCGTGATTTTTGGCAAAGGAATACAATCATAATTAAAATTCAATTATCACTTTTACTAACTTATGATTTTATACAATGTTATGAGACTTATAATCCAGTAAAAAATATTGATTGAACAGAGTAGTAATGTCAAATCCATGGCTAACTTTATCAAAATATTATTTTTAACCGGCAAAATACAAAAATATCTATTTAGAATAAAGAAAATATCCGATTTCTGAATGATTACCGCAATATTAATTTTCTAGAATTAAACCTAAAGAATAGAAAATATTTAGAGTATGAATAATATATATGTTATATATTTTTGCTGATATACCATATGTTTGTAGTAATATATGAAGGGGAAAATCAGAAAAAAATCTCCCCCAAAACTGCCATTGCACACAGCCTTCTATTTATTCGTGAATAACGTAAAAATAAATATTTACTTAATGTTTTCTATTCAAATATAATTCCGGTATAAAATTTTCTTACCGAATCCCCCACGTGCTTGAATTAATTGCGGGAGAAATTATACCTCGTCGCTTCGCGATTCGTGATAATTTTCAAAAAATTAATGTAATATAAAAATTTCCGGCAGTAATTCATGCTCTAGGGAGAGTATAAGTGAATATTTTCATAGAGATATTATTAATACATGAGGTTTAGGTGAGATTTCTTAGAAATAGCGATAATTTTAAAATGGAGGCTGTTGAAAGATTGTCCAAATTCCCAATCTTCCATTTTTATATCAATATTAGCAAACTAAATGTCTTTTGATAGAGCTTCCCGAGCACCACAACTTTCCTTTGGAAATGTTGTCTCGAAGATGTGCACACAAACTGATATTGCTGTAAATTACCTTGGGTGTCTTTCAATGAATTGATAATTTTGGTTTACACTGTATGCTTCCTTCGTTTGTTTCAACTGGATGTCATTTGACAATAGTTTATCTAGTATCGATCTTATGAATATCAAATACATCAACATTTGTACGACGATGATAGTATAAGAAGGATGGAATATTTTATTTGGGTGAGATTACATAGAGAGAGGTTTGGGTTTTCCAATGAAAATGTCCCATGATATGCCAACGTGTCCCATGATATGCCAACGTGTCCCATGATATGCCAACTTGATTGATGATACTTTCAGGATGAATCAATATATTGTGATATCTAAGTTTCCGACTGGCTATGCCATCGGCTTTTTTGTTTGTTTTTATGAGTCGTCACCACTTCACACAAGTTACTTTCTTTGATATTTATATCTTTATATTAGGTTGCCAAGTATAATCAGAATAGATACTTGAAATGAATCATTTTGTGTTGATATGTTCAGAATTATTAATATTGTCTTTTTCGTTTCAGGTATGTATCAACACCAACACAACAATGCCATATTTTAACATTGGTGAGTCACAACACAAAAAATGATAATAATGATGATTCTTCCATCCCAATATCAGGAAATAATCGAATGTCGGCAATTGGCTGCACTTACTAGTAGATGCAACCAAATGTTGCTTTTTGGTATATTTCAATAGAAGTACTACCATTCAATAAATTTAGAATTTTGATATATCTTCGCCGATCATGGTCCCCATTATATATATATATATATATATATATATATATATATATATATATATATATATATATCGGATAAAAAGAAATTTGTCAACAAAGTGCAGGCCACATTTTTAACATAATGGAACAGAATTGGACACAAAAATATTTTCTATCGATAAATATTTCTTTTTCATACCAATATTGGCAAACTATTGAGCTTCATAAGCTCTACAACTTTTTTTCTTTTTTCTCTAACATGTACACACAAATAAAAAAATAAAAAATCGCTGTAAAATTACCATTCATGAGAATTAATAATTTTTTTTCACCATGTATGCTCCTTTCATTTGAAGTTTATTCACTCGTGTCAATCAGATATTATTTTAGTTTTCCTTCCGCCGATAAACAGAACATCATTTTATTTTGACATTTCTGGAGTTCAAAGTTAAATATTGGATATTATTTTTCTAAGTGATATACCTAGGATTAAAACCCATTCTTCTTTCTTTCACATAGAAATATAAGGAAAAATTTAAGGAGATTTGGTCCTTCAGCAACTTTTGATGGAAAAGTTAAGGTTCCTACAAAAATAAATTTTTTTTTTTTTTTATTTGAGTCAGATTACATAAAAACGAGCATAAAAATATTGACAGCGTTCAGAGAGATTTTAACTCTTCTCCAATTTTTTATTGTAAAGTTGAAGTTTATGGAAAACTAGAAATGCGGTTTGTGTTTTTCCATTTGCCAGTGAATGTCCTATTTTTCTGATACATGATTCGTTAGCTTGATTGATGGCTTTTTCAGAATTAATAATTAAATACTGAAATTTACCTTTTTGACTGAGCCGAGCCATCGGGTTTTTTATCTTAAACTGTGAATTCTAAAATGTTTTCTATTTGAACTAATTCAAACCAGAAAGCATAAGTATTTATTGAAGACTTGAAGGTTACTATACAATAGGGTTTTTTCAAATTCGAATCCGAGGGATCAAAACTATCCGGTTGAGTATTTAATAATTTTTCATCTAAGAAATATTCATTGAAAATATGGTAAAATACGTCATTTTTATTAATTTATTTTGCTTAGAGGGAATGTCTGAATTTTGCAGCATAAACAGTGAAAACTACCGCTATTTTAAACTTGTTTCTCGAGGAATATCAGTATGGTGGATAGGTACGTATCGAGAAAAAAATTTCAAAAATTTGAAGCAACTTCCGAGGACTACGAAATTGATGATGCAAATGAACATTTTACAAATTCTCAGCACTGCGACAATAGGTACATTGATTGTGTGTCAATGTTTTAAACTATTTTACGTTTCTACCTATTTCTCTATACCTACAGATCACCCAGACTGCTTTTTTACCAATTTTCAGGATAACATTAATTAGTAGAAACAATTTTTTTTACGGAAAAAGGGTCACGCAGTTGTATTTTTAAGCCTTTTCTTGACTGGATTCCACTCAATATCGTAGTTGGCCGTGCGTTGGTTAATTTCCATCACCAATAGGCCTTTCCTCCATGTTTTTCGGGCACTTTACAGGGTGATTCAAAAGTACTTTGACGAACTTCAGGAGGTGATTCCTCACAATATAACGCTTCGTTTCCAAAGATAGAGGGTGTTCCAGTTTTATTTTTAATTTGTTTTTTTAAATAACTTTCGAAATACTGACCTTAATTTAACGAAAATTTATATTTAGAGGTTTTTTGAGGTGTCGAACCCCTGTTACAAGTCGCTATAAGCAACCGTTTTCCAGATATTTGGACTTGAAAATTTCAAGTCGATTATTTGATAATCGATGCGTATTGAAGTTATTATCATTATTTTGCATTTTTCACAAGAATGCATGAATTTGACGTTTAAGTAAGTAGTTTGGGTAATTACATATTATGTGACAGTTAAACGTTTTGTTGAAGTTTCTGTAAGTTTTAAAACACTAATTTCGAAAAAATCGATTATTTAAACAATAATGCTTATTTAGCCGATATGCAATGAAAGACATTATCAGTATAAATTTTCTGTAAATGTATGGGCGGCAATAATTGATAATTACTTGATAGGTCCTTTCTTTCTTCCGTTTCGAATAAATGGCGCAACTTACAGAGACTTTTTAGAAAATGAATTGCCGGTACTACCCCAGAATGTACCATTAGAAATTCGAATCCGCATGTGGTTTATGTATGATGGGGCTTCGGCCCATTTTAGCGTTAAAGCCAGGGAAATCCTTAACACTGTCTATCCAAATCGATGGATCGGTAGGGGTGTAGAAGAACCTAACCAGGCGTGGGCACCAAGGTCCCCAGATTTAAACCCGCTAGATTTTTATTTTTGGGGACATTTTAAGTCACTCGTTTATAAAACTCCAGTAGCGAACGAAGAAGATCTAAGAAACCGAATAGTAGACGCCTGTGAAACAATAAGAAACACACTAATAATTTTCGAGCGGGTACTAGATTCAATGACTAGAAGACTGAATGCCTGTATCTTCGCTGAAGGTGGACACTTTGAACAATTTATTTGAATATAATTCAGTTTCCTTTATTTTATTTTATTATACATATTCAAAATTTCTTGAAATAAAATGTTGATATTTCTTGCAAATTTTATTAAAACAAATACAGATTTTGCACTCTTGATACAAAAATAACTATTTCAAACGAGTAAAAATAAATAGAATTGGTGGGGCCCCCTACAAAAAACAAAAACTACTTAACCGTCAAATTCATTTCCTAAGCATTCTTGTGAAAAATGGAAAATAATGGTAATAACTTCAACACGCATCGATTATCAAATAATCGACTTGAAATTTTCAAGTCCAAATATCTTAGAAAACGGTTGCTTATAGCGACTTGTAACGAATGTAGCTTTTTTACGTAGATATGATAGAGGAATTGATTTTTTGCTGAAAAATGTGCTAGAAGTACGCTCAAAAAAACTATGAATCTTCAAAAAAGAAAAAGACGTGTAGGTGGCGCCCCCTACGAGTAGGAGCCATAATAACATCAGGTTCGAATTCGACACCTCAAAAAACCTCTCAATACCAATTTTCGTTTAATTATGGTCAGTATTTCGAAAGTTATTTGAAAAAAAACAAATATAAAACTAAACTTTAACGCCCTGTATCTTGGAAACGAAGCGTTTTCGGACATATATTTATTTGGACAATTCATATTAGAATATTGTGAGGAGTCACCTCCTGAATTTTGTCAAAGTACTTTTGAATCACCCTGTATACGTGTATAACAGGTGAATATGAAGGTCTCAATGTATTATTTTATTATTTTGTCTCGAATATCGTCGAAAACTAATGAAATCAACGAAACAAAAATTTCTGAACATTTGACCAAAGCGTGCTGAACGTGATTTGTGGGATAAAAGATGTGGACGAGGTGATGGTCGATTCAAACTTATTGTTTATGTTAATAATGATACATATATTTGTTCACTTCACTTCGTAGGAGAAAGTGGCCAAAACAATACATCCTGATCCCATCTGTTGTGTAAAAAAAATATTTATCGGGTATTTTGATCCATTTAATTGTTAATGTTGTGCTATAACCTCAAAGGATGAATGTTTTTACAGGTAAAAGTAGCAAAAACTTTTTCAGCTTTACTGTCAATAATTTGTATTTCCTGATCATTTATATTCATTTCTAAATTTTTTGATATATCAATTTATTTAAATCTAACATGAATTTATTTGTTGAAAATATAAACAGGATGTTCATAAAATCAGATGTGGAATCATCTGCAACTGAAAGATAAACTTTAGTCACTATCTTCCATCGTCAAGATAACCTCTTGTGGGGTATTCATGTTGAAAAGGGAAACATTCTCAATTAAATATTGATAGAAAGATTTTTCTGTGAATTGAAAAATCCACGATTAAAATGAAGTTATTTAGTTGTTTTCTGTTAGACATTCACAAAAAATAACTTCATTTTAATCGTGGATTTTTCAATTCACAGAAAAATCTTTCTATCAATATTTAATTGAGAATGTTTCCCTTTTCTAACATGAATGTTATTAGAGATAAGTGCCATGTGAAGTGGAATGAATAGAAAAAATCGAATTTAAACGGTTTTCTTCACATAAAGGGTTCAATATAAAATTGAACCAGAGAAAGGTAGATCTCAGGTGAAAAACAACTACTTTCCTGGCAAATACCACGCAGAACGTTGAATGATATTCACCTGAAAATCCATGCATATAATATCAATGGACATTGAATGCAAATGTTTCTTCTGATAAGCTCGATTATGTTTAATTATGTCGTGTTCACCTAACAATCCGCATACCGGTTTCAGGCTTCTTGGCCCTCATCAGTACGGAGAGTAAAACCAAAAAGTCCAAAGAACTCTGGCTGAAGGGAGACACAACGTAAACAAATCATCATCGATCTTGTAACACCTATAGGTACGCCGAAAAGATAAACTTTACTGGCGGTACCTAGTGACAGAAAGAAACACTCGAAAATCTCCCCCCTCGATAGGTTTTTAATAAAGATTCCTTCTCAGGGGAGTGGCAAGCCCGTCTAGCAAAAAAGTTAGAGATAAGTGCCATGTGAAGTGGAATGAATAGAAAAAAATCGAATTTAAACGGTTTTCTTCACATAAAGGGTTCAATATAAAATTGAACCAGAGAAAGGTAGATTCAGGTGAAAACAACTACTTTCCTGGCAAATACCACGCAGAACGTTGAATGATATTCACCTGAAAATCCATGCATACTTCCATATAATATCAATGGACATTGAATGCAAATGTTTTTTCGATAAGCTCGATTATGTTTAATTTATGTCGTGTTCACCTAACAATCCGCATACCGGTTTCAGGCTTCTTGGCCCCTCATCAGTACGGGAGTAGTCAACCAGCCAAAGTCCAAAGAACTCTGGCTGAAGTGAGACACAACGTAAAAAATCATCATCGATCTTGTAACACCTATAGGTACGCCGGAAAAGATAAACTTTAACTGGCGGTACCTAGTGACGAAAGAAACACTCAAATCTCCACCTCGATAGGTTTCTTAATAAAAGATTCCTTCTCAGTAGGAGTGGTAAGCCCGTCTAGCATAAAGTTAGAGATAAGTGCCATGGAAGTGGAATGAATAGAAAAAATCGAATTTAAACGGTTTTCACATAAAGGGTCAATATAAAATTGAACCAGAGAAAGGTAATCTCAGGTGAAAACAACTACTTTCCTGGCAAATACCACAGAACGTTGAATGATATTCACCTGAAAATCCATGCATACTTCCATATATATCAATGGACATTGAATGCAAATGTTTCTTTCTGATAAGCTCGATTATGTTTAATTTATGTCGTGTTCACCTAACAATCCGCATACCGGTTTCAGGCTTCTTGCCCTCATCAGTACGGAGTAGTCAACCAGCCAAAAGTCCAAAGAACTCTGGCTGAAGTGAGACACAACGTAAACAAACCATCATCGATCTTGTAACACCTATAGGTACGCCGGAAAAGATAAACTTTAACGGCGGTACCTAGTGACAGAAAGAAACACTCGAAAATCTTCCACCTCGATAGGTTTCTTAATAAAAGATTCCTTTCAGCAGGAGTGGCAAGCCCGCTAGCATAAAGTTAGAGATAAGTGCCTTTGAAGTGGATGAATAAAAAAAATCGATTTAAACGGTTTTCATAAAGTGGTTCAATATAAATTGAACGAAAGGTAATTCAGGTGAAACAGTTTCCTGCATACCGCAACGTTGACGATATTCACCTGAAAATTATGCATACTTCCATATAATATCATGGATATTGAGCAAATGTTTTGATAAGCTCGATTAGTAATTTAGTCTGCAAAAAGCTAGTTCGGTTTGGCTCATCAGTAGGATGATCAACAGCAAAGTCAGATTGGTGAGTGAGACCGTAAACAAATCATCATGGATCTTGTAACACCTATAGGTACCGGAAAGATAAACTTTAACTGCGTACCTGTGACGAAAGAACACTTCGAAGTCTTCACTTCGATGTTTTTAATAAAGATTCTTTCGTAATGCTTGTCTAGCATAAAGTTAGAGATAAGTGCCATGAAGTGGAATGAATAGAAAAAAAAAGTGAAGAAAACCGTTTAAATTGATTTTTCTATTCATTCCACTTCACATGGCACTTATCTCTAACTTTATGCTAGACGGGCTTGCATATCTACGAGAAGGAATCTTTATTAAGAAACCTATCGAGGTGGGAGATTTTCGGAGTGTTTCTTCTGTCACTAGGTACCGCCAGTTAAATTTTTCCGGCGTACCTATAGGTGTTACAAGATCGATGATGATTTGTTTACGTTTGTCTCCTTCAGCCAGAAATTCTTGACTTTTGGCTGGTTGACTATCCTGCTGATGAGGGCCAAGAACCGAAACCGGTATGGGATTGTTAGTGAACACAACATAAATTAAACATAATCGAGCTTATCAGAAAGAAACTTTGCATTCAATGTCCATTGATATTATATGGAAGTATGCATATTTTCAGGTGAATATCATTCAACGTTCTTGCGTATTTCCAGGAAAGATTTTTTCAAATCTACCTTTCTCTGGTTCAATTTTATATTGAACCCTTCATGTGAAGAAAACCGTTTAAATTCGATTTTTTCTATGAATGTTATTGTTATTCTAACCTCTCTACAAGTTCTGATTTTTTCCACCTTGTGGGCGGCCATGGCATTTCAACCATCGTCGTAGTTGGATACAATCATGTGCTTCAACTGTTGTAGCACCAACAATTAATTTTTCATTTAATTGCAATGCTAATAAGGGTAATAACTCGTGTGGTCCAGCCATATTTACGAAAAGTACCCGAAAATTTCATAATACCTGCTTTTTTGACATGGATGATGCGCTTGCGCACTATTCACCAACTGGGAAAAAATATTCACTGCCTCCCGAGCTAAAACGCCCAAATCATCTGGCCGTATTTCCTCCACCAAATCGACCTCTGGCCCGCACAACCGTTTCTTCCTCGACAAGGTACCAATTTTCAGTAGCTCCAAGAGGTGCTGCCATGAGAATATTCTCCTAGTTTATAATGTTCGTACCTATTTATCGCCGCGAAATTATAGGTACGTATAACATCTTCTCGGCCTGCACCTCGTGTACATTCTTCAGTGGTCTCTCAAATTATATGTTATGCAAGATAATGGATTAATAAATGACAGGCTAGTCACGGAAAGAGGTTCGAAGCCCACTTGACTCGTTGTCCTACTTGCGAGTGAAGTGGGAGGTCGGCGAAAAAAGAGTCACAGTGCGAGATAACGTTACGCCATAGACCAATCAAACTATCTGGAATTGTTCCAGTCATACAGAAACTCGAGGAAAACAATCAGCCCTGATATTTTCCAACGACCATTTCCCTCATTATTTTCGAACTCTCATAGATGGAAATATTTTATTTTTATATGAGAGTAGTTGGACTGGCAGTACACATGGTTGTCTTATTGTATTTCGTGCAGTGTTTATTAATTACAATTATAGAGCGATTTTGACCAATAAGGTCATTGGCAGTGCCTGCCTGAAAAGTAAGGAATACCTACACGACAAATGATTGTTATTTGAGTCTGGTAAAAACAAAAGGAATCCATAAAGTGTAGTTAAAAAGTTCAAATGTATAAATATATAATGAATAAAAAACCTTTTTAAAGACAAGCTGTAATTCAATAAAAAAGTATTGCTTTGTATGTGTGACGTTGGTTATTCCGTGAGTTATAGTTTCAAAAGCTTGTCGCGCAAAGATTTCAGTTCGAATACAAAAGACACAAGCTTTTGAATCTACAGGGTGATTCAAAAGTACTTTGACAAACTTCAAGAGTTGATTCCTCACAATATTCTAATATGAATTGTCCAAATAAATATATGCCCGGAAACGCTTCGTTTCCAAGATACAGGGTGTTAAAGTTTTATTTTTATTTTCGTTTTTTTAAATAACTTTTGAAATACTGACCTGACGAAAATTGGTATTGATGGGTTTTTTGAGGTGTCAAATTCGAACATGTTATTATTGCTCTTACTCGTAGGGGGCGCCACCTACACGTCTTTTTCTCTTTTGAAGAGTCATAACTTTTTTTAAGCCTACTTCTAGCACATTTTTCAGTAAAAAAATCAATTCCTCTATCATATCCACGTAAAAAAGCTACCCTTGTTACAAGTCGCTATAAGCAACTGTTTTCTAGATATTTGGACTTGAAAATTTCAAGTCGATTATTTCATAATCGATGCGTGTTGAAGTTATTACCATTATTTTGCATTTTTCACAAGAATGCTTAGGAAATTTGACGTTTAAGTAAGTGGTTTTAGTAACTACATATTATGTGACAGTTAAACGTTTTGTTGAAGTTACTGAAAGTTTTAAAACACTAATTTTGAAAAAAATAGATTATTTAAACAATAATGCTCATTTATCCGATATGCATTTCGTTTATGGCCTTGCGGATGGCAATGCGCGCGAAGCAAGACGTATTTACCAGGAGCGATTTCTTAATCAAGAACTGCCTCCAGCTCCAACATTTACCAGTCTCCACCGTCGTTTGGCAGAAACAGGTAGCTTTAAGAGGGCAGCTGATATTATTAGAAGACCACGAGCAGTCCGAACCCCAGAATTGGAAGAAGCTGTTTTGAACGCTCTCGTGGAGAATCCAGAAACAAGTACAAGAATAATTGCTGAAGCTCTCAATTCTACTCAGTCCACAGTTTGGACAATTATCCACGATCAACAATTTTATCCATACCATATTCAGAGGCTACAAGCTCTTTTGCCACGAGACTTTCCACAACACATTACTATGTGTAAGTGAAATTTGAGAAAATTGGCTGGAAATCCTCATTTTTTAAGATATGTACTCTTCACGGACAAGGCAAACTTCTCCCGAAATGCTATCACAAACTTTCATAACAACCATGTTTGGGCTCTGGAAAATCAGCACGCAGTTAGTGAAAGACATTATCAGTATCAATTTTCTGTAAATGTATGGGCGGTAATAATTGATAATTACTTGATAGGTCCTTTCTTTCTTCCGTTCCGACTGAATGGCCCAACTTACAGAGACTTTTTAGAAAATGAATTGCCGGGACTACTTCAGAATGTACCATTAGAAATTCGTATCCGCATGTGGTTTATGCATGATGGGGCTCCGGCCCATTTTAGCGTTGTAGCCAGGGAATTCCTTAACACTGACTATCCAAATCGATGGATCGGTAGGGGTGTAGAAGAACCTAACCAGGCGTGGGCACCAAGGTCCCCAGATCTAAACCCGCTGGATTTTTATTCTTGGGGACATTTGAAGTCACTAGTTTATAAAACTCCAGTAGCGAACGAGGAAGATCTAAGAAACCGAATAGTAGACGCCTGTGAAACAATAAGAAACACACCAATAATTTTTGAGCGGGTACGAGATTCAATGACTAGAAGACTGAATGCCTGTACCTTCGCTGAAGGTGGACACTTTGAACAATTTATTTGAATACAATTTGGATTCCTTTATTTTATTTTATTCTACATATTAAAAATTTCTTGAAATAAAATTTTGATATTTCTTGCAAATTTTATTAAAACAAATACAGATTTTGCACTATTGATACAATAATAACTATTTCAAACGAGTAAAAATAAACAGAATAGGTGGCGCCCCGAAAAACAAAAAAACTACGTACTTAAATGTCAAATTCATTTCCTAAGCATTCTTGTGAAAAATGCAAAATAATGGTAATAACTTCAACACGCATCGGTTATCAAATAATCGACTTGAAATTTTTCAGTCCAAATATCTTTTGCGTAGATATGATAGAAGAATTGATTTTTCTACTGAAAAATGTGCTAGAAGAACGCTCAAAAAAAGTTATGGATCTTCAAAAAAGAAAAAGACGTTTAGGTGGCGCCCCCTACGAGTAAGAGCAATAATAACATCAGGTTCGAATTCGACACCTCAAAAAACCTCTCAATACTAATTTTCGTTTAATTAAGGTCAGTATTTCGAAAGTTATTAAAAAAAAACGAAAATAAAAATAAAACTTCAACATCCTGTATCTTGGCAACGAAGCGTTTCCAGACATATATTTATTTGGTCAATTCATATTAGAATATTGTGAGGAATCACCTCGTGAAGTTTGTCAAAGTACTTTTGAATCACCCTGTATAACTCACGGAATAACCTACGTCACACATCCAAAAAGGTTTTTTATTAATTATTTTATTTTGTGCTTTTTGGTACTTAAGTACGCCTTAATCTATGCATTTTTGTTAAAGCATCTTAAGGCCTTTTTCCTGTAGTCCATCTTCAATTAATTCATAATCTCCGACTCCGAAAACCCCCACATACCAATTTTGAATCGAATCGTACCATAATGCAAGGGAACAATACTACAAAAACAGAATAAATAACGCCAACAATAAATCAAAAGAAAACTGGTCTATAGTAAACAGCCTACGAGGAAAAACCAATTTTCTGCCAGTTCAAACGAATATTAGTCCAGGCATTCTCAATGAATTCTATTGCACCATAGCTAAAAAATTAACATCTCAGTTAATCCCACACTTCAATCCTGTAACTTACCTTGAACACGTACGCATTACAGAGCAATTTCATTTAGAAGATACAAACGTACAAGAATTGAGACGGATATTTAAAGAAATCAAAAATAAAAAATATATGGGAGACGATGAAATTTCTATGAATTTACTAGAGAGAGATATTCTGCACTATGTGTTTTAGCAGAATGTCTCTTTCAGGACATACTTTTTTTTGAGAGTGGTAATGTGGATGATCCTTCATGTTATCGACCGATTTTCCTTTTGTCTACTATATCAAAGGAAAAGTTATTCAAAAAAAGAATGTTACAATACCTAGGAAGTAATCACATATTATCTATGTACAATTCGGATTTCAGTCAGCAATTAACACTAACGATGCAGTGTCTTAAAAAAAAGACAATATTTAAATTTAAAGTTAAAGCAAAACGCAAAATCTTTAATGGTAGTTATTTAAAAAAATCGAAAATAAAATTTCAAATTCAAATTTAACTCTCTCAGAAAGAGACGCATTTCCGGACGTGCGTTTATTTGGCAAATTGTTTTATTTTCTTGAATTATATGTTGGGTTAGAAAAAAGCTTCAACTTGAAAATTACTCTGTAATTTATCTTTGAAAAATTATAATAAAAATAAAATGTAAAGAAACAAACTTATTTACTTATTATTATTATTATTATTATATGCTGTTTGTGTACTTACAACTGATTCATTGTCCTTTTCGATTTCAGTATTTGTTTCACTACACTTTTGCCAGTGAACTTTCATCCGTTCGACAAGACCTTGCATTTCATGTCTAAATTTTTTGCATAAGCTCTATTCCCAGATTTTCTTTCAGTTTTATTAGATTTTTCTATTAAATGTATCTAGATCGGTTCTTTTTTCCTTCCACTTCTATGAAGAGTTGACATTGTTACATACACTATTTGCAGATTTTTAGATAAACTTTAGAAATTTAATTTAAGGCGGACGCATCTTTATATAAACAATGTAGTCTAATCAACAAGTTCAAAAACGTGTTAAATAGATATAAAGCTCCTAAAAATATGAGCGATAGCTCATTCGATTCGGAATGGCGTCTAGAAAAATGTTTTTCAAGGGTTTATTAGCACGTAAGAAATTGCGATTGTTATTAACAATATAAGATTAAAAAAAGAAGGTATTTCGTTTTTCGTTAATAATTTCTAAAATAATGATATTTAAGGAATTATGAAAAAAGATCCTGAAAGAGGAGGAAATTTCCAATATTCCCAATTTCCCGGAACTCTATCTCTATTATTTATAAGGTCGTTACGGCATAGGCGCACCGTCTAAAAAGCCGTTATATCACCTAAAATCATTTTTTTATAGTATTAAATAACAATTAAAAAATTTGAATAAATTATGGTGTAATCTAGACACTTGAACGAAAAAAACCTCGGTAAAAAAAAATTTTCATGTCGATTTTTCAAAAAGTTACACCATTGTTAATTAGCTAATTTTTTTCCAATCTCTGTTTTTATAAATTACGACATAAAAGTTTAAATAATTGGTCTATACAATTTTCGCTTTGGTTTTGGAAAAAAAAAAAAAAATTATTAAATTTATTATTTTGTTAATTATAATTTTTTTAAATGAACAAAAAATGAAATTTCTATAAAATGTTATCAAAAAAAATTTTTTTCAGTAATATCTTATAATTGCTGTTTTTGCATCTAATATAGGTATTAATTAACATTGAAAAAAAAAATTACGTCATTTGTTAAGAAATTGTTTATAAACAGACTATTTTGGGATTTAAAAAAAAAAATTACCATCTTATTGCATAGGTAAAATTATGATTCTTGAAAAAAAAGTTTCCTAAATAAATTTTTTTATTGTTTATAATTGTTTTTTTATATTTCAATTGTTTAAATAATTAGTTAAGAAATTATTTTATTCTTAAAAATCATCATTTCAATGAACTAACAGAGAAAGATTTTTTTTCATAAATAATTTCATTGTTTATTAACTTAACAATTTGTTATAAACAAATAATATTAACCGTCATATTTTTTTTCGAAAACTTCAAAAAATAACAAAAACAACTATGTATAACAAAGTATAGACATTTTTTTTTGTATTTTTTACAGCATTGTTACATATTATATGATAATGAAATTAAAGCCGTTCCATAATTTGTCAAGTTATAAATTGTTATAACTTTTGAATTATAAGAGATACGGTAAAGGACATTCAAGTCATTTTTATAAAAGATTTATTTATATTTAAAATGAATTCAAAATAGATTCTGTAACCATTGTTTATCATTTGTTATAAGCATTTGTTTATAAAAATTTTAGATTTTTTTAATATTTTTTGAAATTTTATAGCTTATAACTTGTTAAATAATATAGATACAGCTACGGACTCCCGAACTTTTTTGTTGCATGATAAAATATCTTTCTAATTACGTATAAATTATAGCAATATAGATTTTTGTTTAAAAAATATACTAGTTTAAATTTATACTTACCTAATTTACATTCTGCTATTGATCATTTCCATTCATTCATCACTAGAATTATTAATATTCTGCTAAAGTTTAATTATTTATTTACTAAAATAATATTTACTAAAATAATAATTGAATTTATTTTCTAATTTTTATATTTTTTTCAAGTCATACAAATTAGTGACAGTTGAAATTATACTTCATGCTTAATAATTTAGAAAATATACCGGGGGGTTTTATTGGAAATTTCCTCCTCTTTCAGGATCTTTTTTCATAATTCCTCAAATATCATTATTTTAGAAATTATTAACGAAAAACGAAATACCTTCTTTTTTTAATCTTATTTTGTTCGTAACAATCGCAATTTTTTACGTGCTAATAAACCCTTAAAAAAACATTTTTCTAGACTTCATTCCCAATCGAATGAGCTATCGCTCATAAATTATATCTATTTAACACGTTTTTGAACTTGTTGATTAGACTAATGGAGGGTTTTCTAACTTGTTCTGACAGGAATTTGCAGGACTGAACGTTTTTCGACGGGAACTATCTTTAGTAAAATTTGAAGAATGGTTATTGAAGAATGGTGATTGAAGAAACATTATTTTTTTCAACCCTGGCAGCGACTGTACTATTTTTGCAGTTTTTTTAACTTGAGAGTCTTCTACTACCCTCAAGTTGAGTGGTTTTTGGGTAACAAATTTTTCAAATATTTCCGATTTGAGGGTAGTAGAAAGGTGGTCGAGGTGTAGTTGTTAGGTCACAAATTATTTTTTCTTATGTTTGCGAATATTTTAATTTGGAGTGAGGCAATGGGTTAAGGTGGCCACAAATCATTTCACGCACCGGTGTGAAGTTAGCCACATCCACAAGTATACTCTAAGAAAAAAGTTAGGTAAATACATTTTCAGCTTTTACCAAAGGAATAACACGAAAAAAATTGTTCAAATCAAGCAATTCAGTCACAATAATATAATCGCCCCCTTTACTACACCCCTTTTACCGTTTGTCAGGTCTTTAGAGGGTGAAAGAGGGTAGTTTCAATAACTTTCCCAAATGAAAGAGTACCGCATTCTGCTTTTAGGATGTGTTTCATGAAGGAAAAATAAATCGAATGACATCCCCTCTATAGTTTGTCAGGCCTTCAGAGGGTGGAAGGGGTGGTAGTTTCTGGGAAATAATTCAATACTTTTCCCAAATTAAAGAGTACCGCATTCTACTTTCGGGATGTGTTTCATGGAGGAAGGAAGTAAATCGAATGACATCCCCCCTATAGTTTGTCAGGCCTTCAGAGGGTGGAAGGGGGTAGTTTCTAGGAAATAATTTAATAACGTTCCTTAATTAAAGACCGCATTCTGATTTTAGGATGTGTTTTATGAAGGAATGTTAATCGATTGACATTTCCCCTATAGTTTGTCAGCCCTTTAGAGGGTGGTAGAGGGGGTAGTTTCTAGTAAATAATTCAATAACTTTTCCAAATTAAAGAGTACCGCTTTCTACTTTCAAGATGTGTTCCATGAAAGAAAAATAAATCGAATGTTATTGAATTATTTCCTAGAAACTACCCCCTCTACCACCCTCTGAAGGGCTGACAAACTATAGGGGATGTCATTCGATTTATTTTTTCTTCATGAAACACATACCGAAAGTAGAATGCGGTACTCTTTAATTTGGGAAAAGTATTGAATCATTTCCTAGAAACTACCCCCTCTACCACCCTCTGAAGGCCTGACAAACTATAGGGGTAATGTCATTCGATTTATTTTTCTTTCATGAAACACATCCTCGAAGCAGAATGCGGTACTCTCTCATTTAGGAAAGTTATTGAATTATTTTCCAGAAGCTACCCCCTCTGAAGTGCTGACAAACTATAAGGGGGGTGTCATTCGATTTATCATCCCTTCAAGAAACACATCCTGAGAGCAGAATGCGGTACTCTTTCCTTTGGGAAAGTTATTTAATTATTTTCCAGAAACTACCCCCTCTAACCCCATCTAAGGGCCTGACAAACGGTAAAAGTGGTGTAGTAAAGGGGTGAGGTGTTATTATTGTGATGGAATTGCTTGATTTGAACAATTTTTTTCGCGTTATTCCTTTGGTAAAAGCTGAAAATGTATTGATCTAAGTTTTTTCTTAGAGTATACCTGTGGATGTGGCTAACTTCACACCGGTATTTCACGCTACCTATGTCTCTGAAAGATTCTAATTACATAGTTTTTGGTCAGAATACCGCTACTCTTTGTGCAATACCAAACTAAGCCATAATACCAAGAAACTCCGCTTGGACTTTTTCAGGGAACTGAATGTTGTCTACGATATGCGCCGAGCTTCTACTATGCCATTTGATGCGGTGTTTACTCTGTATTGTTTGTTTTTCAATGGACTTTCTCACAGATGTAAATTTGCGGCAATAAAACGGAGAATGAAACGGGTAATGCAATAGTTACCAGTCATTATGAATGAGGCCTTCGCCCATTACTGCCAATTCAAGGCTTGTTATTTTGATTATTATTATTTTCGTTATTGTAAGGCCCGAAACAATTTTTCTCGGTGAAAGCGCTTCAAGGTAATGCTGTAAATCATCCGTTTGTGACTTTCTGAAGTGATTTATATCAGTGTCATGTATGAACATTTTTCCACGTCGGTTATGATCTTCGATGTACAGGGTCATTTCAATAGTCGCGTCAAAAATAGCTTCAAACCCCACTACCTTTATTGCTGAAGAATAAGCAACATACATACAGACAGGGTGATTTATCTCAACATGCGGAAAATGAAATGGTGTACTCGTATTTTAAATGGAAAAGCCTCTGATCTGCTCTTTTAGAGAAATACGAGGTATAGTTTTTCCAATATCAATTGCAGAAGCATAAAAAAGTCTTGCGGCGAAATCCTGTGAGCAGCAGTGGCGGAGATAACTAATTTTATTTAGATTTAAAAAATACTTCATAAATAATGAAAAATGAAAAAAAATTAAAGACAAGCTTTTATTTATACAAATACATTAAGAAAGAAAAATAATTTCTTTCATTGTTTGATGTAGGTTACTAGAATATCCTAAAACGTATTTCGATCGGCACACACCAAGACCACAGACGCTACTGGTTTTTAATCTTTCAGAGCTATTAAAACACAATTATAACGCGTGATTTATGACCTCCCATCGTATAGACCTATACAAGCATCGATGTCCGACGATTGGCCCAGACGAATCGGTTGTAGAAAAGCGACAGCTGTCACTCCGGTCCACGTTGACTGCGGCTCTTTTGATGTACCATATGCCGACGGAAAATGTTTACGAGTAGTACAGATTATTTTTCGTTCAGTTTCTTCGCATATACGCTCGTGTTAGCGAAGTGAGTTTTTATTCGCTCCCTATAGAAACAGCTTCTGCAATTGATATTGGATGGACTATAATTTATTATATTCATTTTGAAAAAAAACTTTCAACGTTACGCTACTGAATGAAGCACAAAACAGTGTGTGAATAGATTAATGCGAGAGGAAAACAACTTTTTGAATAGGTGTTCATACAGAAAATTAAATATTTCGTTACTACTTTCTGTACCAGAATATCTTAAATATATTTAAATTATTTCAATATCAGTGATTCAGTAATTCAGTATCAACAAATACCACTTCATACTTTAAATATTACTTTTATTCCAAATATATCCACTCCATACTTTAAATATTATTTTCACTATCAAAATATCTACATTATATTTGAAATATTTCAATATTTGTCAGTATTCCCAAGAAATACTTTAAGCTTGTTTTAATATAATTCTCAGTATTTAATTGCAGTATGAATATTACGATATTCTTTTCAGTCCTCGAAACTATTTAAAATATTTGGGATGCAGTTCAGTCTACAATTATTTTTTTGTATATGCTCCACGAAATGCCTACTTTGGATACTGAAAATAGTCCTCAGAATACCACTTTACCTGACTTTGCCGTTATGGCAACACTTTATCGGACTATTTTTGTTTATTCAAAAAACTTAAAATTAACATCTTAAAAACGTTTCAGGAAACGCAATGAACTTAGAATATTTGAAATTTCGTAGTATTTAATGTACTGAAAATGTATTTAAATAATTAAAGTATACTGAAGCTATTTGAAGTACTAGAGATGTATTGAAAATAATCAAAATATACCGAGGGTATTGAAAATACTGGAAATGTACTTAGGTTTGAAATGTAATGAAAATAAATGGAAATTAGTGAATATAATATTTGGGGTAATTAAGGAACTATTGAACTGAAGGAATCAACGATTTTGGTATAATTTACTCCGTGTTTTAACAAAAGTACCTAAAGTGTATATCTGTTGGTGAGAAATTAAAATGAAAGTTTTCAAGTTATTGGGTTATATTATTATATTTTTTTTCAAAAATCCTTTATTTGAGGATCAGGGCAAATAACTGAAAAATTAAAAGTATTCGAAAATAAATATTTATTAACAAATAATATAATAAATAATGGATTAAATGTCAAAGTGAAAACAAAAGGCATGCTGATAAAAAAACAGGACGAAGAAATTTCCAATAATTTTCCTAAACATCCTTTTTTTCCTAAAAACCTTATTCGGAGTATTGCGAACATTCAAAAAAACTCCGACCGGGATTCTTTCCTGTGACCTTCTGCTTGGTAATACATGATAGTCTTTTTCTTCGCCAAAATTCTTATATACCCGAATTTTCCATTTTCCGGGCAACTTTCCTGATTTTTTTCCGTATCAACCATCCTCGGGCTATTACGAACATAAAAAAAAAATCCAAATCGGTCCAGCTGTTCTCACGTTTTGCGCTTACAAAGAATCGAAATTTATTTTTATCATATAGATTATAGATTCCTGAAAACTTTCCAGGACAAATGAATTTCTAATAACTTTTCTAACAAACATGGGGCGCATGACTTAGCTGAACTATCCATGCTTCAATTGTCAATTGCATGTGTCCCACGTTTTTCGTTTCAAAGCTAACAACTATTCTCATAGCTATTGAAAATTCACAATAAAAAAACTTCAGGACAATCTCTATGGGGTTAGGAATCTGTATGGGGATATAAATCAGTAAGGGGCTAGGATGTTACCTTCACATATTTTTAGATTTTCTAACCTCACTTTCTTCCTTGCGCGATGCCTGTAATAGTGTTCATTATCGCGGAGCACACTCTAAATCGCAAAACAACGTCCGCTCGTCACCGGTATGGAGAGATTGTGTCCTAACCTAATTTTTTGTGGACCATAAAAAAAACAAACAGATAGACAAAAACCTAGTTAATATCGTAGTGTCATCCAGTTCTGAGCCATTTCGGAAGTTTGAAGTCTCTAGCTCATCGGGAAGTTAGTTTAAAATCGATTGCAAGATTTGTACCGGACAGACACATAAGCAAGATAATAAAAACGAGGTAAAAATAATAGTAGTTTATGTAACAAGTTCGCAAAGTGAATATGAAGATGATGTCCGCTAAAACCATTTGCGTACATGTTGCTTTCCTATACAGTGCGCGTCAAAATTATGGAACAAATTCAATATTTCGCAGGCCATGTACTTTTGATAAAAATCCTGAAATAGGTCCATTTTTATTTTAAATTGCCGATTTTTCATGTATATTCTAAAGAGGTTATGTCACTGGTTTTGATATGGTGACGTAATCGGTAATTTTTTTAAATTGGAATAGATGTCTTGTGATACCTCATCTGAAAGGCCTTTCAATACTGCGTTCAATGATAATAATTAATTAGAGAGTTTTTTACAGGGTGAACAAAAATTAATATTTTATTTCAATAAGAGAATAACTTTATATCCAACAAAATAGAACAGTTAAATAGATGTTCGAAATGCCATCCACCAGTCTCTTGACAATAAGCAAATCTACGGACACATTCCTCTTGCACATTGCGAATAACTTCCGGAGTAATTCTGTTAATTTCGATCCTAATTCGATTTTTCAACTCTTGTAGATTTTGCGGCCTATCTACATAGACCTTCGATTTCAAATAACCCCACAAGAAAAAATCCGTAAGATCTGGAGATCTTAGGGGCCACTCTATCGGTCCGCGTCTACCAATCCACCTCCTAGGAAAACAGTTATTCAAAAACTCGCGAACATCACGTGCATAGTGCGGGGGTGCACCATCTTGTTGCAACCAAATACTTTCATTTGGTGAGTTAGGATTGTTGGCGTTTGGAAAAATATATTTTTATCATTATTACATTATGATTATGAAATTCTTGTATTGTCATCGGTCCTTGATATGTGTGACAAATTTCAGATTATTCGGAAGATTGGAAGTGGGTGAATATTTACTTCCAAGATTTTATTACATTGTGAGTTATTTAGTTACAAGTAAAGATAATAAAAGCGTGTTAAAAAATGCAAAATTTTACTTTTTGAGCCAAGGCTCTAATTTCTTAGACTGCCCTGGCAGACTAGTGAGTCAGTGCTCTACTACACCAATGGATCCTTTCCAAATATTAATAGTTCGCTATTTCCTAGTCTAAAATGGAAACAAAAGACAATCACAAATTAATTCCATAATAGGCAAGTTAGTGTCAAATAAATGTCAGTTGAAATATCAAAAAATATTCTTCACAAATTCTAAGTGAAAAGGTTCTAAAAGTAAACTATGGCTACTTTAAGTGAAACCCAACGCATAGAAATTTTAATTTTTATTGGATGCGGAGATAGAACCAGAACTCAGCAAGAGGCATGCGACTTGTTCAATGCTAAGTATCCAAATAGACCTATCAGTCGTTCAACAGTCACTAAGATTGAGAAAAAATTTAGAGAAACTGGTCATGTCAAACATATTCCGAATGCTGGACGTCCTTAAATAGAAGAAAACGTGAAACTTGATGTTCTATTGGGTGTAGAGAATAATCCTCACAATACTTCACGACAAATTGCAGCAGACCTTGACATATCCCAAAGTTCTGTATTACGTATTCTAAAAGCAGAAAAGTACCATCCATACGAAGTACAGCTACATCAACAACTCAATGATGATGATCCCGATCGCCGGGTGGAGTTCTGTGAAATAATGCAGGATTTGTGTAACCGCAATCCACGTTTTATAAAACAAATTCTGTTTTCCGATGAGGCTACGTTTTGTCTAAATGGTTCAGTAAATCGTCAGAATTGCAGATATTGGAGTAGGGATAATCCTCACTGGATGATGGACGGGCATACTCAATACCCTCAGAAAGTCAATGTTTGGGCAGGGATAATAAACGACAGGATTATTGGCCCGTATTTTTTCGAAGGAAATCTCACAGGGGAGCGTTACTTGGAATTTTAAAGAAATGAACTCATATCTAGCCTTGCCGATATTTTTCCAAACGCCAACAATCCTAACTCACCAAATGAAAGTATTTGGTTGCAACAAGATGGTGCACCCCCGCACTATGCACGTGATGTTCGCGAGTTTTTCAATAACTGTTTTCCTAGGAGGTGGATCGGTAGACGCGGACCGATAGAGTGGCCCCCAAGATCTCCAGATCTTACGCCCCTGGATTTTTTCTTGTGGGGTCATTTGAAATCGAAGGTCTATGTAGATAGGCCGCAAAATCTACAAGAGTTGAAAAATCGAATTAGGATCGAAATTCACAGAATTACTCCGGCAGTTATTCGCAATGTGCAAGAGGAATGTGTCCGTAGATTTGCTTATTGTCAAGAGACTGGTGGATGGCATTTCGAACATCTTATTTAACTGTTCTATTTTGTTGGATATAAAGTTATTCTCTTATTGAAATAAAATATTAATTTTTGTTCACCCGTAAAAAAATATCTAATTACTTATTATCAATGAATGCAGTATTGAAAGGCCTTTCAGATGAGGTATCACAAGACATCTATTCCAATTTAAAAAAATTACCGATTACGTCAACATGTCAAAACCAGTGACATAACATAACCTCTTTAGAATATACATAAAAAAATCGTCATTTTAAAATAAAAATCGACCTATTTCAGGATTTTTGTCAAAAGTACATGGTTTGCGAAATATCGAATTTGTTCCATAATTTTGACGCACACTGTATAATGAACAGCACATGAATACTACACATATTTCTTCGCCGTGCATACATTTTCAGTCATCATCTCTATGCTAGTGTAAGTAAGTTGTGCAAAAATCTAGCAAGCGATTGTTCATCAATGACACATTTGTCAAATATTAGTGTTAATTTTTCATGAAATAAGCATTCCAAAAGAGTATTTCGAAGAAAACGTGTGCTGTCACTACGAAATTTCAAATATTCTATAGTTCATTGTGTCTCCTGAAACGTTTTTAAGATGTTAATTCTAATTTTTCTTAATAAACAAAAATAGTTCGATAAAATATTGCCATAAGGGCCTAGTCCGGTAAAGTGGTATTTTGCGGACTATTTTCAGTGTCCAAAGTAGGCATTTTGCGGAGCCTGAACAAAAAAATAATTGTAGACTGAACTGCATCCCAAATATTTTAAATATATTCGAGGACTGAAAATGATACCGTAATATTTCAACTATAATGAAATACTGAGAATGATATTTTGGCAATGAAAACAATGTTAAACTATTTCTTGGGAATACTGACAAATATTTAAATATTTTAAATATATTCTAGATATTTTAGTACTGAGAGTCGTATTGAAATATTTAATTTTCTCTATGTACACCTATTTAAAGAGTTGTTTCCTAATCGTATTTTCCAGACTTGTTTTGTGTTGTTTTTATTGTAATATTCTTTTTTGGCAACTTTTGTCTGATTTAACCAACTTCGTATCATTTGCCATTTTCGCGATGTCAATAATAGTGGTACCACATAATAAATACGGCCTGTATTAACGGAAAAAGACTTGTGACCGTTTTTTTCAGCCAAGCCAGATCCCTGTGCGTTGTTTTTTATGTGCCCGGACATTTCTGTTACCATTCTGTTTGTCCATTTGCTCTAAAAAAAAGTACAAACGTTTCGAACTGAATTTGAATGAATAGGTGGTCTTGGATATGCGCTGCATAATCACCTAACGAAATGAATATGCATATATCCTTCAAACGGAATGCGCTTCCTACAAACGAAACGTCACCCATATCGCGCCCCCCACCCGACGCCCAAACGTTGACCCCCGACAATTTTTTCGCGGCACCGCCATTGCCCTTCCAAACGGCGAAATTTAGCCGAAGAAATAATCCGACTCGAAAGCGATCGTGCCGCGGCGGCGAATACGAGAAAAGGCAATAGAAGAAGAAGAAGGCTAGCGGCCGGCGGCGCGTATGTGCCGCTCTCGCGACGGCCGTTCGAACTACTTCGCGCATATGCACTAACTGACCTACCCGACAGTCGCTCCAGTGCACATAGTCCGTGCCGGTGCGCCCTTTCAGCCCTGAAACGGGGCCATAAGGGCTTTGCATGAAGTGTTGGGGTGGTGTATAGTGCGGTTTTTTTCGTTTCTGTTCGTTTTTAGTGTGGTTTTTGTGACCGTCTGGGATGAAACATGCACCCGAAGATCCACGCTATCGGTTCGTAATTCGTCTTCCATTTCGTCTGCTTGTTTTGCGATGTTTTCTGTTTTGATTCTCAGGTATTATTGGTGACGTTCGCTTGTAGAGACATCACTGATAATCTCGATATAAAACTGAAGCATAAGGCGCCTAAGACTGAAAATGTTCACAGTTGTAAGATCTGTGCTTCTAATCATTTTGCAAATGAAGATTAAAAAAAAAACATTTCATTTCTGACAACTGAAATGTTGGTTGTGTTTACTCATCGTGTTGGTTATTTAAAAAACTTCCCTAGATTTTACTGCAATCTCGATATAACACTGAAGCATAATGCTTCTAAGACCTAAGACTGAAAAATTTGTTTAGAAAATGTTCACAGTTGTAAGATCTATGCTACTAATAATTTTGCAAATGAAGATTTAAAAAAATCCATTTTATTTCTGACAACTGAAATGTTGGTTGTGTTTACTCATCGTGTTGGTTATTTAAAAAAAACTTCCCTAGATTTTACTGCAATCTCGATATAAAACTGAAGCATAAGGCTTCTAAGACCTAAGACTGAAAAATTTGTTTAGAAAATGTTCACAGTTGTAAGATCTATGCTTCTAATAATTTTGCAAATGAAATTAAAAAAACATTTTATTTCTGACAACTGAAATGTTGGTGGTGTTTACTCATCGTGTTGGTTATTTAAAAAAAACTACCCTAGATTTTACTGCAATCTCGATATAAAACTGAAGCATAATGCTTCTAAGACCTAAGACTGAAAAATTTGTTTAGAAAATGTTCACAGTTCTAAGATCTATGCTACTAATAATTTTGCAAATAAAGATTTAAAAAAAAACCATTTTATTTCTGACAACTGAAATGTTGGTTGTGTTTACTCATCGTGTTGGTTATTTAAAAAAAACTTCCCTAGATTTTACTGCAATCTCGATATAAAACTGAAGCATAAGGCTTCTAAGACCTAAGACTGAAAAATTTGTTTAGAAAATGTTCACAGTTTAAGATATATGCTTCTAATAATTTTGCAAATGAAGATTTAAAAAACATTTTATTTCTGACAACTGAAATGTTGGTTGTGTTTACTCATCGTGTTGGTTATTTAAAAAAAACTTCCCTAGATTTTACTGCAATCTCGATATAAAACTGAAGCATAAGGCTTCTAAGACCTAATACTGAAAAATTTGTTTAGAAAATGTTCACAGTTGTAAGATATATGCTTCTAATAATTTTGCAAATGAAGATGTTAAAAAAAAACATTTTATTTCTGACAACTGAAATGTTGGTTGTGTTTACTCATCGTGTTGGTTATTTAAAAAAAACTTCCCTAGATTTTACTGCAATCTCGATATAAAACTGAAGCATAAGGCTTCTAAGACTTTAAACTGAAAATTTGTTTAGAAAATGTTTACAGTTGTGAGATCTATGTTTCTAATAATTTTGCAAATGAAGATGTTAAAAAAAATCCATTTTATTTCTGACAACTGAAATGTTGGTTGTGTTTACTCATCGTGTTGGTTATTTAAAAAAAACTTCCCTAGATTTTACTGCAATCTCGATATAAAACTGAAGCATAAGGCTTCTAAGACCTAAGACTGAAAAATTTGTTTAGAAAATGTTCACAGTTGTAAGATATATGCTTCTAATAATTTTGCAAATGAAGATGATAAAAAAAAAACATTTTATTTCTGACAACTGAAATGTTGGTTATGTTTACTCATCATGTTGGTTATTTAAAAAAAATCCTAGATTTTACTGCAATCTCGATATAGAACTGAAGCATAAGGCTTCTAAGAACTAAGACTGAAAAATTTGTTTAGAAAATGTTCACAGTTGTAAGATATATGCTTCTAATAATTTTGCAAATTAAGTTTCAAAAAAATCCATTTTATTTCTGACAACTGAAATGTTGGTTGTGTTTACTCATCGTGTTGGTTATTTAAAAAAAAACTTCCCTAGATTTTACTGCAATCTTAATGAAAATATCTCAGAAAATATCCTTTATTTGGATACTTCGTACCAGAGCCGCACCAGGCACAGGCTTGTGCAAAATTCACCCTTTTTTAAAGTTGTAACTGAAAATTAATATATAGGTATGTATAAATAAAATTGGGTAAAGGTCAAGAAAATGAGATCACCCAGTATCTTCACGAAATTTTCATAGGTGCTTCAGAAGACGATAAAAACAGTATAGCAATCAAAAATTTAGCACGGAAAAGATAATTTTAGGAGATATGGGCCCCGGAAGGTCTATAAAGAGAGGTTATGGAATATCACTTTTGGAAACTGCAAACTGATATAAAGAATAGCTTGTTACACTGAAATATTAACTGTACACTCATTTAACGTTTAAGTAATATTAAAATCATTTAATGTTCAATAGTCATGAAAAAACTCAAATTACGTTTCATTCAATTTTTCACATGAAATGTCAAAAATTAAATATTGGTGGTTGCATTGTGCATTGATCTTGGCGTTTTATGGACATGTCACGTTGACAACTATTCAAGTGAATTTGGCCAATCCGGATTTTCGCAAAATTTTCACGAAATAATCACAAAACTATCACAGGTGCTTCAAAACTCGATAATAACACCTCAGGAATCGAAATTTAAGCGCGAAAAATATAATTTGGGAATTATGGCCTTTTAAAGTTAAAAAAAAGTGGGGTTTCGCTTCTTCAATATTAAAATGGTTGGGTTCCAACTTGTCCTTCTGTTCGTTAGCAGCATATTTGCGAATTCGTTCGCCCATTACATTTTTTTACGAAAATTATTCTTGATGTAGACAATACATTGGATTTTTTCATATCTATCTCTAGATACCCAACAAAAAACTGATGTTTCAAAACAAAAACTAATCATCAGTCATTTGCCGAATCGACAATGAATGTGGAACGATTATATCAACTTTGCGAAAATTTGCAAGAATTGCTTATTAAATTGAGTATTTGGGGTTTGATACCTAAAGATGGTGATTATATCTGTGTTAGGTTAGGTTGTGTCCCTTCTTTTTAAGTAACCATTTGGTTGGAGCGAGGCGTCGCTTTGTAAGGTTGATTAGCATGTTTTCAAATTGGATAACAAAAGGTTAGTCGAGTTAGGTTAAGTTGTGTTCCTTCTTTTTACGTAAGAAATTGGTTGGATGGAAATGTTCGCGAGCGGAGCGAAGCGTCGCCTTAGGTAACACCTTACACCTTAGGTAACCAAGTTAGCCAAGTTAGGTTAGGTTGTGTTCCTTCTTTTTACGTAAGAAATTTATTGGATGTTTCCTCGTATGCCAGGCATACGAGGCAACTTCATGCTTAATTTTCACAAGCAATAATCACTCCCAAAAAGCGTGGTGATATATTCATTGCATTTCAAACTTCTATTGATACATATATCCATCGGAACTATCAGATCGTCTTTTCATGCTGTAATAGTTATCATTTATATGCCAATATGTACACATTGAATTTCAGTACTTTCTTTTCCCCTTGGAGACATAGGCAACGTCGCATATCAATAAACTTCAAGATCCACGAGATTCGGGTAAACATAACACAATCACCAACGTTTGATATTTGACATTTCTTCTGTAGAATTATATAAAAAGTAATCGAAGTTTTTTCATTATTTTATCGAAAATTAAGTGATTTTAATATTACTAAAACACTAAACGAGTGTGCAGTTACTATTTTAGTGTAAATATAAGTTGTTTATATCAATTGATTTGTTGAAAATATAAACAGGATGTTCATAAAATCAGATGTGGAATCATCTCGACTGAAAGATAAACTTTAGTCACTATCTTCCATCGTCAAGATAACCTCTTGTGGGGTATTCATGTTGAAAAGGGAAACATTCTCAATCGAATATTGATAGAAAGATTTTTCTGTGAATTGAAAAATCCACGATTAAAATGAAGTTATTTTTTGTGAATGTCTAACAGAAAACAACTACTTCCCCGGCTAAAGCCACGCTGGACATTGAACTACATCTGATAGATATTCTGAAAAAGCCCTAACTCAAAAGAAAAAATCTGAAATTCTGAAAAAGCCCTAACTCAAAAGAAAAAATCTGAAATTGAAAATGCATTTTGATTCTTCTATAACCTCTCTTTATGGACCTTCGGGGGCCCATATCTCCTAATATTATCTTTTCAGCGCATACTGTTTTTATCGGCTTCTGAAGCGCCTCTGAAAATTTCGAGAAGATACTGGGTGATCTCATTTTCTTGACCTATTCCATAAAATTGAAATAACTGCAAATACTTACAGGCCATATAATTTCAAACTGCACCATAACTGATAAACCGCTTCAGAAAATTTGAAGTACAAAACCAAAAAAGTAACAAACTACAATTAATAAAACAGTAAAAAAGGAACAAAATAATATCTTGACTGGATTTCAAAAAGGTTTTTATCAATTTCAATTTTACCTGATGCTAGATACGGACACTGGTAGCGTTAAAAAAATCGTATTGCTACTGCATTATTTGCGAATGTAGAAATTATGTTCAGGCAAGTGACATTTCAAACATTTAGGCTCTTTTGTAACGACAAGAATAAAGCCAATCTTTGTAAAAAGCTAAGCTTACAAGTAAAAATCAGTTGCACCGTCGATTAAGTCGGGTTTATCTTCGTAAAAGCTTGTCTTATATTAAGCCTTGAAATTTGGCGGCTTTGCGGCATAAAGCTGACATTCCTAACCTATCTTTTTGTTAATCTTGATGTTGGATGGTTGGATGGTTAGATTTAAAGTGGGAAGTTTGTTTATAAGGCTTGTTTTTTTTGTTATTCATGTAATTTATCAGTATGGAAAATACAAGGATTCGAAGTCAAAACTTTACTAAGAATAAATTACTTTGTTAAAATATAATTTACAAATATAAAGACATTGTTGCAGTAATTAGCACACAAAAAAAAATTGTTTAAAATTCTGATTAATTGGAGAAACAGTTATTTATGTAACAATAAAAAATCTTATTTAATTCAATTGAAGTCTATGAAGTTAAAAACTCAAAAGAAACCTAATACTTTACTTACAGTTCGTTTGGGTTCAAGCGGATTATTTCTAACATATTTTTTTTTTTGAAATCCGAAATTAATGACATCTAGAATATCTAGATCATCATCAAAAATATCATAGTGATTTTCCATATCCATTATTCAAATTTTGTATTATAAATAAGGAAAAAACATTTCAACAATTATGTTTATTACAGTTAACGCCAGTACTAACGAAAATGTTAGGTTAGAGATACTAAAGTGAAGTTAGCCGAAATTTCAATTTAGTTCATTTGATCTAAACTAAGCTCGGCTGAAAATGCACTGGTGCAATGAGCAAAATTTTAAGACCTTATGTCCCTGTATAGAAAATATCGAGAACTTCACATCCGCATACAGCCCAAAGATTTTGTCGATCCTTGACTTGGAAATTTTTTGAAAAGATGAGTTGATAATGTTGAACCAAATTTATCAATTTTAAGGATTCCTGACTTTAAAAGACACGCTTCTAGAACTTGTATCAGATAAAGTAAACAATGGAAACCTCCCTGAATAGGAAATAAAAGATGGGTGGATAATTGTAAAGCGAAAGGAAAACGTAAGGTCCAAACCGAACCATTTTTCGGTCATTGTCGTCAACATGGTTGTCGCAGAAAATTCCATCAATTGCAATCCGATCTTGAAAAGCGCGAATTGATTAAAAAAAAACAAGGAACTCCAAGGCTTTCATGGCCTCGGATCAAACTCATGAAGGAACAAATGGAAGTTGCAATGATTTTGAGGATATTAGCAGAATGGCTAAAATCCGAAATGAATTCATTGATTTCTCCAGAAGAAATCCACCCACCAGCAAAAAAGCCAAAATCGGAGGTGTAGAAATTTCAATTGAGATTAATTGACTTGGTGAAAATAAAATCATAAAAAAGCAGTTTTACGATGGCAGCGTATTGGTATTGATACCTCTTAAAACAACTGCATGTCATTTGTCAAGAGTATTACTCAACATGGAACAATGAAAATACAATAATTCCAAACTAGGGATTATAATATATTGAAATTTATTCAAAGAATGACACACATCAAGTAAATATATAACTACTGATTGGTGTTGTTATTGCATTGTTTCCTTCGCTATTTTCGGAATTTCGCTCGATATAGAAACCATTCCATTTTCTGGAATACGTAAAAAGTTATTTACTTGGTAGTTATTTCAAATAATTTGACGGTGTTCGGTTTCTTCGAGGTCCTGGATGAATATTTCTTGCTCCCTAATCTTTTAGGCCTGTGTAATAAATACTGTTTGGACCAATGAATTGTTAGATTCATTTTTTTGTCGAATGGATTCAATAAAAATGCTTCGAGCGTACGAAATAATTTTTATGATGTCAGAAACCCATTAAAAATAGAATAATAGCCTTACGAGGCATTGAAAAAATAATGCAATCTCTGACTGAAATTGACTGGGGTTTTATATTCGACAAACCAACCACATTCCGTGAATATACTCATACTTAATTCATGAACATCTTTCGCTGAAAAATATCTCGAGGAACGAAGCACCATTGAAGTTCTTCGACAACAAACGTTTAAAAAAACTACTGCTCCAAAATTACAAAAGCAAAAAAGATGCGTTCAGTTCTCTCATCGCTAATTTGTCCAACAAACTCAAAGACCTGGAGAAAAATTAATTAACAACGGATTTCCAGCTCTGCCAAAACAGAACTAACTTGTGCTAGATTTGTTGACTACTTTGCAACTGCTGCGCAAAATATTGTCAAAGTATAACCCTCTGCTGACTGAGATTCTGAGGACTCATTGAGGCACGTTTCATCCCCAAATGTTCTTTTTTTTCTGGAATCAGTAACCGTTATCAATGTCAAGGTACAATAAAGTCATTGGAAAATTCCAAATGTTTCGATGCATATGATATCAATTCAATAATTTTGAAACTGTTATTCAGCCATCAACAAGTTTGATGAACCTGTTTCAGTACCGGTACATTTCCAGATTTTCTGAAAATAGCACAAGTTGGCCTCATTAAAAAAACGATCCCGTTAACCCCGTCAATTATTGACCGATATCTTCGATCCCTGTTATAAGAAAACTGATTGAAATTATAACGAATAAACGTCTCTCTAGATACTTCGAAAATTATTCTCTAATACATCCAGTTTTGGTTCAGAAAAAATCCGGGACCACTCAATGCTATTTCTACGGAAGTGAAAAACATTGTCAATGGTTTCGATGAGGAATTTATTATACATCGATCACACTTGTACACCTCAGTAAGGCTTTCGATTGTGTTTTTTGTAATCTTTCAATAAAGAAAACTTTATTACTGTGGCATTAGAGGTTTACCTCTACATCTGATAGAATCATTGATTTGTTTGGAAATATGAACAGGATGTTCATAAAAGCATATGTGGAATCATCTGCGACTTTGGTCACTATTTTCCATCGTTCAAGATAACCTCTTGTGGGGTATTCATGTTGAAAAAGGAAACATTCTCATATAAATATTGAAAAGTAGCGCATGCGCAGTAGTTTTCAAGCGCCCGCATGAAAAAGGACAGACTGATTTCTGTGACTTCACTTTGTTTACACAGGTCTCATGGAGTGTTATAAATATTGGTAGTTGATAAATATATAGAACATACTATATCCAAGGTAAATCTGTCAACATTGTGAAAATCACCATGGTAGTAGAAATTATTTCAGTTAAAAAGGGAACCATTCTCGATTGAATATTGAGTATAGATATTTTTTTTTATTGGTGCCCCTTTTTACCCATTTAAAGCACGCCTCAGCGTGTTTAAATCGAACTTTAAAAAACGCGCGTTTTTTAAAGGTAACCATGACAACATCAACAAATCGAGAAACGTGAAGTCTAAATGACAAATTTTTGATTATTGATCTAACGTCAAATAAAATATTACTCACAATTCGTTCATTTATATGTGCTCCTCCATCCATTTGATGAACTTTTCATATTCTTTTTTATATATATATATCACTGGATTTTCGCGGTATTAACCGCGATTCTGCCTCACTATTCAAAAAATCGATATTAGAATAATTCATTTTTGAGCTCTGGTGACAACAAATATTGATCTTTCATAACAAATTGCAAATGAATATCTGTTTTTCTCATTTCCATCAAAATTTTGTATATTTCTGAAATAAACGAATTAATTAATGTCCCTATTAAAAAAATCGAGTTATATCAACCTTCTTGTATTATTAGTTCTTATTTCTATTTTTTGTAGTAATAATACCAGTATATATGATTTCAAAGTGCACCAATAAAAAAAAATAACGTAAAGTATTCGTGGATAACTGGTCTTAAAAACACTTGCTCTATTTCGAGCACTCCGGCTGCGCCGTCGTGCTCGAAAAATCGCGCGTGTTTTAAAGCCCTTTTTATCCACTTATACTTTAATATACTATTTCTGTGAACTGAAAAATCGACGATAAAAATGAATTTATTTTTTTGGAATGTCTAAGCGAAAACAACTACTTCCCCGGCTAAAGCCACGCTGGACATTGAACTACATCTTATATATTCTGAAAGGACCCTAACTCAAAAGAAAAAATCTGAAATCGAGAAGGAAACAACTCTTTAAATAGGTGTACATACAGAAAATTAAATACTTCAATACGACTTTCAGTACCAAAATATATTGAATATATTTAAATTATTTTAATATCAGTTTCAGTAATTCAGTTTCAACAAATACCACTTCATATTTTAAATATTGCTTTTATTCCAAAAATATCCACTCCATATTTTAAATATTATTTTCACTATCAAAATATCTACAATATATTTAAAATATTTCAATTTGTCAGTATTCCCGAGAAATACTTTTTATATTGTTTTCATTGCCGAAATATCATTCTCAGTATTTCATTACAGTTTAAATATTACAATATCCTTTTCAGTCCTCGAATATATTCAAAATATTTGGGATGCAGTTCAGTCTACAATAATTTTTTTGTATACGCTCCACAAAATGCCTACTTTGGATATTGAAAATAGTCCGCAAAATACCACTTTACCGGTCCAGGCCGGTAAGCCATGTATTTATTAGCTCGCTTATGTGTCTGCCCGGTACAGGAAATATGTTCTGTTCTTTTGGAAAGTTAAAAAATGTTGTATGCAACACGTACGCAAATGGCTTTAGCGGATATCATCTTTATTTTCCGATTCGTCCGCTAAAACCTCACTTTGCGAACTTGTTACATAAACTACTATTATTTTTAACATGTTTTATTAGCTCACTTATGTGTCGGTACAAATCTTTCAATCAATTTTAAACTAACTTCCCGATGAGCTAGAGACTTGAAACTTCGGAAATAGCTTAGAACTGGATGTCAATACAATATTAACTCGTTTTCTTGTCTATCTGTTTGTTTTTTTACGGACCACAAAAAATTAGGTTAGGATCACACAATCTCTCCATACCGGTGACGAGCGGACGTTGTTTTGCGATCTAGAGTGTGATCCGCGATAATGAATTATCGACCTTATAGGCATCGCGCAAGGGAGAAAGTGAGGTTAGAAAATATAAAAATATGTGAAGGTAACAATTATTTCCTTTTAAAACAGTGAAAAGAAACAAAAACCACGGCTAATTGAGCAAAACAATACATTGAATCATCCCCCGATGGAGGAATCCAGCGGGGGAAGTGCCAAGTGTAACACAAAAGTGAAAAGTGAAACAAGTGAAAACAAAATGCCACAAAGGAATACCCGATGGAAAACACCCAAAAAGGACGTCTTAAAACGTGGGAAGACAAGTGAAAGAGATAAAAACAGTGTACTAAGTAAGTGTACAACGGACACAGTGAAATTTCTAGTAGCACAGTTGCGGAAAAAATCTTCGAAATTGTATACTATTTCCCCCAGATGAGGCAGAAAAAGCGAAATTCTGCATTTCCAAACATGCTAATAGTGGACCGATCTGGCTAATTTTTTTCGGGAAAATGGGAATGGAAAAACGGGATAACAGGAAAACGGGAAGCGGGCAGAGTCAAAGGCATAACCTAGATGGAACAACACAAAAAAAACATAGGAAAAAAGAAATTTTATGCGGACGAGTGTTTTCAGAAAAAAAAATTAGGGAATATACTTCTGTCGGGTCAGCTTGTAAAAAATAAATAGTTTGTTTGAGGTCGATATGTTCATACAGATGAAACTTACAAGAACATCAATATGGCATTGCTTTCTCAAAACTGGCTACTGAATTCAATTGATGTGGATATTATTTTGGATGACATTTCTACAAAAACTTCAAATATTGTTAACAAACTTGCTCCTGAACATTCAGTTTTAATCAAAGAAAACCAACTTCCGTACTACGATAATGAATTAAGGAACAAAGAAAAAAAAGGGATTCTGCCTATAAAAATTTCAAAAATAGTAGTATTCATCTTAAAGACCAAATGTGGGAAAACTTAAAAAATTTGAGAAACCAGTATGCTAACCTTCTTAGACAGAAAAAACTGGATTACTATGAACAACAGATAGATTTAAATAGAAATAACTCTAAACTGATGTGGAAAAACTTGAAATCTCTGATAAGTCCTAAAAATGATCTTTGTTATAATAAAATAAGATTTACTGATGATATTCAACCCCGTTATAATACTGATAGCTTAGAGATTGCTGAAAATTTCTACCAATATTTTGTATCAAGTATTCATCAAATTGCTAACAGTATTGAATATGAAGAAATATGGTCGAGCCAAAACTATCCCCATATCAATGAGTCACTGAGTGAATTCACATTGCTAAGTATGAGCCACTCCGTAAAATCATATTCTCATTGGACAACAAAATAAGCAAAGATGAAATTCTCAACAGTAAATTCTTGAAAGAAACTTTTGATTGTTTTGGACATGTATTGCTAAACCTTGTTAATACGTCTCTAGAGAAAGGTATATTTCCAGATCAGTTTAAAATTAGCACCATTATTCCTATTCCTAAAGTTAATAACTCAATAGATTCTTGTGATTTCAGACCAATCAACACATTGCCATCACTTGAAAAAGTTCTTGAAATAGCGGTCTACGAACAGATCGAAAACTATTTCAATATCAACGAATTCTTTATTGTTGCTCAGTCTGGCTTCCGTAAAAATCATTCGTGTGAAACATCTCCTCAATATACCATTTCAACCTGGAAAAGGGCTGTAGATGTTAATAAGTGTGGCTATTTTTATGGATTTGCGTAGAGCTTTTGAAACGATAGATCGAAACATTCTATTGGAAAAATTAAAATATTATGGCATATCTGGCAATGTGTTGAACTAGTTTAGAAGTTACCTAAGTTATCGTTTTCAACAGACCATGATAAACAATGTTCAATCTTACAAAATTCTATATGATATGGGAGTTCCCCAAGGAAGCGTTTTGGGACCACTTTTATTTATCATATATTTAAATGACATACACTACACACCAGGTTCACACTCTTCAAATCTTTTCGCTGATGATACCTTAGTCTTTGAGTCTGATAAAAATCTTGAGAATGCAATCATAAATATAAACGACTCACTGAAAAATATCGAATAATACCTAAAAGTGAATAAACTAAAACTAAATGTCAACAAAACGAAAGCAATGGTCATAGCATCTGAATATGAGCTGCGTAACTTGGGTAATTTGAATACTATCAACATAAATATAAATGGAGAAAATATCGAAATTGTATCCGAAATTAAATATCTTGGTTTTATTATTGATAGTACTTTGACATTAAATAACCACGCTGAGTATATTATTGAGAAAATATCAAAAAAGCTCTTTTTCTTTTCTAGAATTTCAAATTGTTTCTAAAATAACAACTTTCAATTGCATTATCCAACCTCATTTCGATTATTGTGCTTCCTTACTGTTTTTATTCAATCAAAATAAACTCAATTACAGAAACTTCTAAGTCGTGGAATGCGTATGATTCTTAAATGTAGTCGCTATACTTCAATTTCGTATATGTTAAATTCACTTCAGTGGTTGTCAGTAAAAAAGAGGCTTTATTTTTCAACAATGGTTTTTATTTTTAAGATTGTTAAAGGTTTTCAACCAACTTATTTTAATGATTTTGTGATTTTAAATAGAGATAATCATCATTACAACACTAGGCAAAATAATGACTTCCACATTAATAGAACTAGTTCGATACGATGCATGCTTGCAAAGGTTTGAATGAATTCAATAAACTCCCCATACACTTGAAAGAGTCAAATACTGTTATACGTTTTAAGAAAAGTCTATTGGCTTTTTTAGAACAAGATTTGTGATGTATTACTGTTTAATATTTTATTACTATTATTATTTATTTTAGAATTATTAGATTATCTGTATTTTTAATGATTATGTGACTATTTTTTTGTAAATCAGATTTATCTATTTCAATAAATTACTACTACTATAAATTAACGATATAAATTATTCCCAATAAAATCATTTGTTGGGTGATATTACCAAAAATATTATAAATATTATTTAAATATTGTTCATTATCAGATATTTAATTATGGTGTAGATAGTTTTTTCTGGAATTTAAAACTGCCACGATTTTCCTTCACTTATTTATTCATATTGTTTGCAGTTGAAATCTATATTTTTCATGAATAAAGTTTTTATTATTATTATAATTTATATGAAAATAACGTTTCATCAAAAGCACTATCGGTTACAGATATTGCCCTAATTTAAATTGCAGGGAATTTTTTGGGGTAGAGTTTGAAATATCGCATTGTATCCCTCTCTAGGTAGGACCCAAGAAGTCCAGATACGCCACTGTCATCCCAATAAAGCCGAACGGGAGTCCTTCGATGATACATGTTGTGTCTGTTTGGCATCCGAAACGCAGAACCAAGTAGGTCATGGTCGGCACATTTTGTTTTTTTTTTTCAAGCACACGCCTCCATCGCCGAAAATGTTTTCGTACCTCTCCGCGAATGCGCGTCATTTCCGTTTCTCAATGTCGAATCTATTTATGCGGGCTTTGTCTGCAAGCCTTCTTTGTGGATATGCGAAATGGGTGTTTTATGTGATCAAAGGTCAATACGGGTGTTTCGAGGAGATTTTTTTTTTGCAATGATAATTTCACGCAATGAAATCAAGGACATTTATAGTTCAATTGAAATACTTCATAAATCGAATTTTGATCGAAATCCTTGGATTTTTTATATACGTTTTGTATAAGCTATCTGCGAAGTTTAACGCGTCTTTACCCTCGGCAGGGGTTGAATAAAAATAAACAAAGTTATTTTCAATACATATCCAAAACGAGCATACAATCTATATAACAAAAATGAATATCAAATTGTGTTTCTAAAGTTGGATTCATATGCAGCTTTCAGCATTTTCGCTTATCGCGTATTGATGTCTGATTGGCTGTTGCAATAGAAAGCGCTTTTCAAGGTCAGTAAGCGAAACACTTTCAACTTTATTGAAGAAAGCGCTGTTTTGTCGAGTTTTATGTTCTAATTAGTAATCACAAACATAACCTGAAATAATTAAAATAAAATAGTTGTTAAGTTACTCTTGTACCCATCTCAAAGTGAGAGCTAGTCTCGTTGAAGGTGGTATTGGCCCTTGTATCACATGTAATCTTTCTAGTGAGGGGCTTATGAACTGCGTGATTGATCTCTATTTACCCTAAAGAAATTTTTTCAATATACAACTGCATTTCGAAATCCTTGGATTTTTTATATATTCTTTTATAAGCTATCTGCGAAATTTAACGCGTTTTTACTCTCGGCAAGGGTTGAATAAAAATAAACGAAGTGATCTTCAATACATATCGAAAACGAGCATGCAATCTATATAAAAATAAAGAAGATTTATTTTATATTTTGCTTTTCAGTTGATTTTTCGTCGGTGTGATTTTTTGTTAACAAGTTTTTGTTTCACTTTTTGTGGCTAAAATCAACTAATAACTATCTACAAATTGACTGTATCCATTATGTTGTAGTGTCATCAGAACTACCAGTTCCAACAGAATCGGTTCACAGATGAAAAATTAATATTCCCCTATTTTTCTACCCTGGGGGTGGATTATTCTTTTTCAAATCCGAAAATGACCAACTCTGAAGTATAGCCTGTCCATTTAAAAAAATAATCCTCTGAATCGGATAAACCAGTACAAAGTTATGAGTGGTAGAATCGGTTAACGGGTAAAAATTCCGTGGATAAACGATAAATATCCCCTATTTTTCTACCCTTAAGGGTGAATTATTGAATAAAAGAAAAAAAAAGTTCTTTAATTTAATAATGTGTCCAATATGCCACAATTTCCTTTTTCATTAATATTTTATTTAAATGTTGTATTTTGTTGGATATAAATTCATTATCTTGTACTTCATCTGAAAGTTCTTTCAATACTGCATTCAATGATAATAAATAATTTGATTTGTTTATACAGGGTGAACAAAAATTAATATTTTATTTAAATGTTGTATTTTGTTGGATATAAAGTTGTTCTCTTACTGAAATAAAATATTAATTTTTGTTCACCCTGTACGAAGAAATCAAATCATTTATTATCATTGAATGCAGTATTGGAGGACCTTTCAGATAAAGTATCACAAGACATCTATTTCAATTTAAAAAAATTACCGATTACGTCACCACGTCAGAACCAGTGACATAACCTCTCTAGAATATACATTGAAAAATCGGCATTAATAACAAAAATTGACCTCTTTCAGAATTTTTGTCAAAAGTACATTGCTTGTGAAATATCGAATTTGTTCCATAATTCAGCCGCGTATAAGTATGAACCTTCAATTTGTGAATATAATTACAGAAGTCATCTGCCATTTTGGAGCCGCCATCTTGAATTTATGAATTTTGACAAAAAATCAATAATATTCGACTAAATTAATGATCTTCGACCCCAAAAACACCCACATTCCAATTTTGAATCGAATCGGACCATAAACACAAATATTGTCCGCCATATTGGAGCCGCCATTTCGTTTCTTCTCTAACAAAAATTCTATAATGTATTGTCACCGAAATTATGAACACCTGCCAAATTTCAAGGTAATCGGACGACTGGAAATGGGTCAAAATTCACTTGCAAGATTTGTACTAAACATACATAGGTACATACATACAAATTGTGAAGTTTCATATAAGCTTGTAAAAATAGACACATTTTTATTGGAAAATAATCTTTCAATCTCCCTAAACGCTTAATAATGTTTCTATGAAATCTGTTCGAAATGAAAACAAAGAAGTATAACAAAATTAGTTTTCTGTCGGTTCGATCAAACTACAGAATTCCATAAAGTAAAAAAAAAGTTAAAACTCTAATACGTTTTCTGAAAAATGTTATCCTCCACAAATGATGCTTTCATCTTCGTTTTGTCCGAAATCAAGAAACGTTCATACAAAATGAATTCAACCACGCGATTGGCAACATTATTGCAATAATTGAAATTTGAACCCGAATATCGATATGATAACGGATATTTTTCTATTGACAGAAAGTATCAGCGAGTTTAATCTCAAGTAATTTTCGAGTATTTATGAAATTTGTGAGTGTGTGCATTGCGTGCGGTTTTTCGTTCTTGACCAAGGTCATGGCAGGGGCACGAATATGAAACCAGGAGATAACGCACATCTCAATGATGATCGGGTTTTCTGTTTTCCAATCATTACTTTAAATCGAAAAAAGATCTATTTCCTCTATCAATATTTTAACTTTGGATTTTTTTCATTCTCCCAAAATGCAGATTCCCTTTGAGCATCATAGAATTCGCTCAATAAAATCAATGAAAGGATCGAAAACTATGTACCTGTAAAGAGCAAAAGAAAAATCGGGGAGTGTTATCAAGAGGGTTCACCACATTGTTGTCTTGATTTAATATTATGAGAAATGTATGGGAGTGATCATTCGGATTTTGGTACTTGTTTTCAATGTTCGACGTTAAACTACCTAAGTGTGAACTGAAAATCAATTTATTCACCATCTTCCTTGGGTATGAATTTTCAAGAAGATATCTTTTAGTTCTCATTCAAACATTGTGCGGAAAAACATTTTTTTTCTTCAACTAGTCAGTCAAGACTACCCTTTTATATATACATACGTATATATATATATATATATATATATATATACTAGCAGACCCGGTCACGCGTTGCTGTGGCTGTGGTTTTTTCTTTATCCCGTTATCCCCTTATCCTGTCATCCCATTATCCCGTTTTTTTGTTATCCCGTTATCCCATTTTCCTGTTATCCTGTTTTTTATTTATCCCGTTATCCCCTTATCCTGTCATCCCGTTATCTCGTTTTCCCGTTTTTTCGTTATCCCGTTTTCCTGTTATCCCATTTTTTCATTATCCCGTTATCCCCTTATCCTGTCATCCCGTTTTTTCATTATCCCCGTTATCCTGTTTTCCTACTATCCCGTTTTTTATTTATCCCGTTATTCCGTTTTCCCGTTATTCCCTCATTCTGTCATCCCGTTTTCCCGTTTTTTCGTTATCCTGTTATTCCCGTTATCCCGTTTTTTCTTTATGCCGTTATCCCGTTCTCAATTTATCGTACTACAATTATTATATTCGATTGCCATCTTGCAACCCTATTGCGGATCTGGAAAAATAGGGGTTGATCGTAAAAGGGTGAAAATTCAGGGTTGTATGTATTTTTGAATGCTGTATCATAAAAAAATAGAAAAATAAAAATTTTACCAAAAAAATAAAATAAAAAATTAAGGGGTGGACCACCCTTAACATTTCGGGGGATGAAAAATAGCCTATCTCTCAAGTTGGAAAAAATTACACATACATGCCAATTTTCATCGAAATCGGTTGACTTGGTGAAGAGTTCACTGGGAACAAACATCGGGACACTGGATTTATATACAGTGTGACCCATTTGAAATGGAACCACCCCTGTAGAATACGCATTTTTCAGTCAATCTCGAAAATATTTTTCTTTAATATTGAGCATCAAAAACTGTATCTTGACACAAATTTTTCATAACTTTAGTTCAATTTCCAAGGCACTCTATGGTTTTTTTTCTTTGTCAAAAACGGCAAAAGTTTATTGGGCAATTTTTGTTTTCAAATTTGACTACACCACTGGATTCGTAGTCGTTATAAATGAAAACCATAAAAATTTCATAAAAAAATATTGGTTAACAACGAAGTTACAACAACTTTAATTTTGGAAACAAAGTATTTGATTATAATTTTTATTTAGATTATAGACATTTAAAATCTGGCAACACTGCCGATACAAAGTAGAACACCAGTGAATTTGTACAGCGAAAATCCAAGTCAATAGCTCATTCCGTTCTACAGTTATAACTCCTGAAAGTATGGTAATGTGAGCGATTTGTGGTGTACTAAATCACAGCCTACTATTGATTTAGTACAATACCTATGCCTAATGTATTAGTTCAGCTTTCCTCAAATTATTGAGCTTGTTTTAGTTGAGTTTTGCAGAATTTGAAAGGAACATTTTTTGTCCTGCTTTCTGTTTTATTATTGAATAAATAATTTTGATACTTTAAAACTTGATTCGGTTCATTTCGTTTTTATCGGCTATGGCAGACTGCATAACTTGAAAATGAATTTCTAATTTTCTGTTATTTTCGAATACACTTATAACCTAAACTTGAATACATTTTGAGAAAGTATGATTTACAAATCCAGTGGCGTAGTCAGATTTTTATTACAAAATCGCTTCCACCACAAATCGCTCACATTACCATACTTTCAGGAGTTATAACTGTAGAACGGAAAGAGCTATTGACTTCAAATTTTCGCTGTACAAATTCACTGGTGTTCTACTTCGTATCGGCAGTGTTGCCAGATTTTAAGTCTATAATCTAAATAAAAATTATAATCAAATACTTTGTTTCCAAAATTAAAGTTGTTATAACTTCGTTGTTAACCAATATTTTTCCATGAAATTTTGATGGTTTTCATTTATAACGGTACAATCCATGGTAAGTCAAATTTCAAAACAAAAATTGCCTAATAAACTTTTGCCGTTTTTGACGAAGAAAAAAAACCATAGAGAGCCTTGGAAATGAAACTAAAGTTATGAAAATTTGTTTCAAGATACAGTTTTTGATGCTTAATATTCACAAAAATTTTTTTTTTTGAGAGTGCCTGAAAAATGCGTATTTTAGAGGGGTGGTTCCATTTTAAATGGGTCACACTGTATATTAAGATATATATATATATATATATATATATATATATATAATCCGCTGAAAAGCACAATTGACTCTCTGGTTATCGAACATGCTGAACAACTTGACATGTTATGCATTGTTTTTTAACAAAACACGTCAAAATAGAACAACAGACACAGCTAAAACCACCACATTCATCTCATATGTTCGGAATAAGATCATCACGAACGATAAGGTCTCCATAGATTCCTTATCTAGGTTAATCGCTTGAGAATCTCCTCATTTATAAAGATGTTACGATTCTTCTACAACGTCTGCATATGAAGTGTGGCACTGAAAGCTATAAAACGAGCCATCCATTCATAAGGAAAGCGTTTGCGGTAATTATTTTGTTTAGAGCTAGTACGTTGCGGTATTACCACGTTTTACGGCTAAATAAATAGAAATGACTATCTTCCAACACCTTCTTGCTACGAAGTAGGGAATAAAAGAGGATATATCGGCGATGTATTTTACTACTGTTGTGTTATCAGATTGCTACTGTAAGAGAGACAGAAAGGTCGAATGAAAATTACACTCATAAGTTTAATGTAATACTTTATTATTCCGTACCAACAAGGTAAACATTTGTTTTCTCACTTATAATTGCACGAGAGGTTTGTATTTTATCGGGTAAATTTGGGTTGTTTAATGAGAAACTGTTGCCTAGCAATTAGACGAGAAAAACTGTCAACTATTAAAAACGCGAGCGTTTTTAGGTTGACAGTTTTTATTTATTTTGGCAACCAACACCGCAATAATTGATGAACAAATGAATAAGTGAAAAAACCACTAGTGCATTTGTCAACAGTAAAAATACAAGAGCTTTTTTTATCGGATAAATTTCTTTTTGTAACGAAATAATTTTGCCAATCAGTAATTTTACGAGAAAAACTGACATGACAAAATCGCGAGACCGAAGGTTTCGTTTCATACCAGTTTCCGGGAAAGTAAATAGGATACCAAAAATTAAAATACATTGCTCAGTGTGTCAGCAAATACATTTCACAATCTTAAAATTCCGTTCAACTATATCGAGAAAAACATTTATAAATGTGAAATTTATGGAAACAAATCAAAATGGAATGACCAATGTGTCAGCGAATAAATATTTCACAATCCACAAAACAGTTATAAATACTTGCCCAGAGCAAGTAGATTTATGGGCTATTTTTAAAGCAGCCCTAAAAAGATTATATCAGTATATTTCTTATTCGGATTTTGTAATGGCCCTCTGCCAATCCACAATTCGTAGTTTTGGTCTTCAAATAGCCCGCTGCTTTTAGCAATAGGAAATAAGTTACCAAAAATTAAAATACATTGCTCCGTTTGTCAGCAAATAATGTCACAATGCCCAAACGGGTATGAAACAAAAAAGTTAATGAAGAACTGCTGAAGGCTGCTCACTGCTACTAACCTATACAATAGGTGGGACGCATATCCATTAGAAAATAATCACTTCTTTCTCTGATTAATGCTCCTGCAAAGAAGTAGAATTATTGATTCGGGGCGACACCTCCTAAGTAACAATTCAAATGTCATTTGGATTTATCTCAGTTTAATGAACGTTTTGTGATGGTTTTTCAGTGGCTATTTTGATTTACATTGTTCCAAATACTTACTTCCCCATAGCAAGTAGATTTATGGGACGCCTTTGAAGTATATTTCTTATTAGGATTTTGTAATAACCATCTACCAATCAACAATTGATTTTTTTGTCTTCAAATATACCTCGTGTACTCTCATAGTTTATATCACTCCTCAGAAAAGTAAATGCAAAATTAAAATGCATGGCTCATTGTGTCAACAAATAAATATTTCCTAATCCACAAAACCGTTATAAAACAAAGAAGTTAATGAAGAACAATGCCTTGTTGCTGAAGGCTGCCAACTGCTACTAACCTATACAATAGGTGGGCTGAAAATCCGTTAGAAAACAATTACTTTCCTGGTTTATATTTGATGAAAGGCAACTTTACAGGAAAATAAATATGGAAGTATGCTGCAAAATAGGAAATTATTGATCAATCCAATTCGTGGTGATTCATCTTAGATTAGTCAATTCATGCTGAGGGTTTGACGGTGGTTATTTTGATTTTCGCGGGTTATCTGTTGTTCCAAATACTCCCCCAGAGCCAATAGATTCATATGTATAATCTATCTGGAACTTCTAGATAGATTATACCATCCATCATTCGCTCAGATTTATTATTCGCTTAAATTTATTATTGAGATTTTGTAATGGCCAACTAAATCTAAATTTATACGTAGTCTTGTTTGCCATAGCAGAACTTTAAGAAAAAATGCACAAAGTTTGGAATTTTGTGTCTTTCGCGAAAATTGACTCAATTGACAATATTCCATTGCACTGTTTTCCCGACGGTTTATATATAGGGTTGCAAATTCATAGGCAGACTTGTTTGCCATAGTTGAAGTAAGGTGGGTAAGTAAGTATTTTGGAAGTAATCAAAAAACAAGCAGTTAGTAATTAGTAGATTACAGCCACAAAAAATTGAAAAATAAAAACTTTTTAACAAAAAATTAAACCGACGAAATACGGAACTGAAAAGTAAAAAATAAAATAAACCTTCTTAGTCTCAATAACTGAGCTCCTAAACTAATGTAAGTAACCAATTCTGAGTCGGCGCCAAACAAACAAGCAAATGAATTAGGTAAGGCGTAAAATGATGGCATCGAGTTGCGCGGTGACATTCTGATAATTTTTTTGAAGTAATTTAATGATGTTCGTTGATTGTTTGTTTGGCGCCGACTCAAAATTAGTTACTTACATTAGTTTAGGAGCTTAGTTATTGAAACTAAGAAGGTTCATTTTATTTTTACTTTTCAGTTCCGTATTTCGTCGGTTTAATTTTTTGTAAAAAAGTTTTTATTTTTCAATTTTTTGTGGCTGAAATCTACTAATTACTAACTGCTTGTTTTTTGATTACTTCCAAAATACTTACTTACCCACCTTACTTCAACTATTACCAGTTGAATAATATGATTATCTATTTTTACTATTTGTCGTAATATAAATTATTTTTGTTGTTCTGGTTAGTTTATTTCATTACTTTGAATATCATTCCGTCCTCTCATAGAATATAATGATTGTGATAATGACACTAGCGATCTGTCATTGTCAACTCCATAAGTGAAAAATCAATTATCCCCTATTTTTCTACCCGTAAGGATGGATAATTCCATTCGGAATCCAAATATGATCAACTATGAGGTACAAATGACAAAATCCCCAATGGAAAGAAGACACGTATTTCTAATTTTCGCAAATGTAATGAAATTGGATTTTGTTTCAAAATAAACATTTTTATTGGGGTATTTTGTTGCAGTTTAGTGAAGATATTCTATATAATAGTTTCATATTAAGTATTCCTCGAGGTTATGTTATTTTAAATATCAGTGCATTCAAGTGATTCTGGGGTTCTTCAAATAAACAGAGAGATGTCTGACTTAGGAGAGTGATTTAGAAGTGTTCCATTCTTCACACGTTACTGGTTTGCGGGCTCAATTGTCTTCACCCTCATAGGACGATTTGGTTTAGTTAGCCCCATCAATTTGATATTGCTGTATGAACCTTTGAAGAGGTTTCAGATATGGAGACTGGTCACATCTGTATTGTACTATCCGATACAGCAGGCTGGTTTTCACTATCTCATCAATTTATATTTCCTATACAATTATTCCCGTAGGTTAGAAGAAGGTGCTTATGCTGGAAAACCTGCAGATTATTTCTTTCTTTTGATCTTCAACTGGCTATGTTGCATAGTCTTGGGCTTGATTGCCGAGTTACCGATATTGATGGATCCAATGATACTCTCTGTTCTGTACATTTGGTGCCAGTTAAATAAAGATACGATAGTGACATTTTGGTTTGGAACTCGATTCAAAGCCATCTACCTCCCATGGGTGCTACTAGCCTTCAATCTATCCTAAGTGGCGGTGGAATCATGGAACTATTCGGAATTCTCATCGGACACCTTTATTTCTTTTTGATGTTCAAGTATCCTCAAGAAATGGGAGGACCCTCTCTTCTCCAGACACCTTCGATTTTAAAAAAATTGTTTCCCGACGAAGTTGGAGGTGTGCATGGTTTTGGAGTGCCTCCTCAAAGGGCGGCAACTGCACCAGAAGGTGCCAGAGCAGGAGGGGGAATGTTCGGAAGACATAATTGGGGAAGAGGTCAGACGTTGGGTGGAAACTAATAGACTTATTTGTTATTCTTGAATAATAGCTTTATACGAATTTACAGTTAACTACTATTGATTTTTGAAGTTTATTTATACCCTATCTGATAAAAGAATCATCCAATTCGAAGATCCCAGTACAAAGTTATGCCTGATAGAATCCGTAAACGGACCAGAATTTAGAGGGTGAGTGATCAATATCCTTCATTTTGCTACCCTTATGGGTGGATTTCATCTTTTAAATTCAAATGGAACCAACTTCGAAGTACACCCTATCCACTGAAAGAAGAAGAATTATCGGAATTGGACGCCTCAGTAAAAAGTTTTGCGTGATCATACATAAAAAAAAAATATACGCGTCGACTAGAGAACCTCCTCCTTTTTGGTTTCGTCGGTTAAAAATGCACAAAGTTTGGAATTTTGTGGCATTTGCGAAAATTGCTTCTAACAACAATGTTCATTTTCGCCATCTTCCGGGATACTGAAAAAGGTGCAAACTCAATTGGTGACTTGAAATTATGCCACCAAAGTTTGCAAATCACGAAAACATTGTTTGCAATTTCTGACCCCTGAAACTTTGCCCCTGAGACTGTTTTTAGCGTTATCCACAATTTTTGGATGTTCCGTACACATGACAAGTTTGCAAATTCAAATCATTTTAGGGGTGATGGAACCATGATTTTACCACAAATTTGAACAATGTTTGCAATTTTGTAAGCACAATTACGCTAATTACAACGTAATCAAGGATTATTCGTATTGCCGGTTGAAAATTGCGTGTGCAAATTTTACAAGGGATGTTGGTTGGTTGGTTGGTTTAAGGCTGACGAGCCAGAGACAGGGCTGGCACTTAGCTTCCCTTGACACTGCGACCAGCTGGGGTCTATTGTATCACTCTGTCGTCAGTGGTTCCTCATTCAAACAGGTTTGTGCCCTTAATTAGGTCTAGAAGCCCGCCGATAAGGCTCTTCGGATTCATGCCCGTTTCCGGGCCGATCCCTCCAAAGTTCCTGCGTCGCCCACTACTCAGGGCGTCACAGTCGAAGAGTTAGACCCGAGGCCTCCTCTTGTCTCTTGATGACAAGCCATTCTTCAGTATCTATCCCCATGTCCTGGGTTTTGATGAGCTGAAGAATCTTTTTGGTTTTCATTTTACCAAATGGCTTTGGAATCCACTCTGTTTCCGGGAGTTTCTCAGTAGGTGTTCGACCATCTGCTGATTCCTCCTCGGTTGGGTTTACGGTTTCTGGTGCCGAGTGTGATTCAACTGGAATCTCCTCGACTTCCATACCCGCTATCGGTGTTGGGTCTTCTTCAACTGGAAGTTCCCCAGGGTTGTTTGTGTAGGGGAAAGGGTCGTCCACACCTGCGGTGCCCCCTGCGCAGGTGTAAGGCAGATTACTCTGGGAGGTCGCCATGTATCTCCGTTTTTTTATACCTGACTGGCTCAGGTATCATCCATCCCTCGGCACGGGTCGCTTGACGCCTTGGATTAAGCCATGTTGTGGTGGCATTTGGTTTGAGATCGACTTAGAGATCCGCAGGTTTTGACCATTTCTGGTCATTCCCACTGGATTTTCCTTGTCAACCCCGTTATCCAGCGATACCACTTGGAGGTAGCCACCTAAGTTTCCGCAACCCATCTTCATCTCTCGTAGGAGGTGAACATGTGTTGACGCAGACTACTCGCCAAGGGATGTAGAAAAGAAGTTAGGGAATATATCTGCAATTTGCACAATGGTTTTATGAGAATGTGAGAAATTTCCGGTCACCGGTTGAGTGTGCAAATTTTTATATTTAGTATTTACTGGATGCCCCAACATACGGCAGTGCTAAAAAAATGTTTGTAATTATTGTGAATTGGCGGTCTATTTTGACAGGCCTAATCTACCAATCTACAATTGATTTTTTTGTCCTTCAAGTGGCCCCCTATGTGCTTTTAGGGTTCATGATAGTTTTATAGCTCTTTCCAGGAAAGCAAATAGGAAACCAAAAATTCAAATATCTTGCTCATTGTGTGAGCAAATAAATATTCCACAATCTACAAAACCGGCATGGAACAAAAAGGGTAATGAAAAATACTGTATTTTTGCTAAAAGCTGCTTACTGCTACTAACCTATCCTATAGGTAGGCCAAATATCCATTTATAACAGATACTTCTTTGACTAATAGCTCGATAACCATTGGATTTTGGATTACATCTGATGAACGATTGCTGATAGAGATCGATTGTATTGTGGGTAATACTTCCAAGTAACAATTCAAATGCCATTATTCGTCTAAGTTTGGTGAACATTTTGGTGGGGTTTTACGGATTTATGCAGGTTATATATTGTTCCAAATACTCCCTGAGAGCAAGTAGGTTTATGGGACGGTTTTAAAGCACTCCTAGAGAAATTGTACCATCCAATATTCAAGTATATTAGTTATTGGGATTTTGTAATGGCCATCTAGCAATGGACAAATCATCTTTTTGATCTTCAAACAACCCTCAGCTGCTCTTAGGGTTTCTGGTAGTTTAATAGCATCTCCTAGGCACATATCAGAAAACAACAATGAAACCAGCAATGGGGATTTGTTGTGGATTTACTGAAAACTATTTTTACTATATACATAAAGTTGAGATAATATAAATCAATAAATAATCCTATCAACTACCGCCTTAAAACAAATTTCAAGTGATGTAATATCAAAAATATACCGCCTCTTCTTATGCTATATAGGGTAATTAATATGCTGAAAATAAATAGGTGTAACAGGGTAAATTTTTATAGAGTAGTCAACATGCTGAAAATAAACAGGGTAAATCTTTTGGTCATATCTTATTTATGTTATTTTCTTACTGCTTTTGGTGCAGACAACCTACTGGCTAATTTTCCGCATGTAAAAGCAAATCACCCTATATATGCTTATTGATGGTATCGTTTTAGAAAGATGAGAGAGCCATCACGATATCTCGAGGTATATTCCTATGAAAATTTGGGCCAAATCCTATAGAATTCAATTTCCCTAGTAGAAAGCGTGCGGTCCTATCAAACAACATAAAAACCTTCGGCTGGTGATTCGTTTTTTCGTCCAACGACGTCTAGACGTTCTCCAAAAGAGAATATCGAGAGAGAAAGAGTGAACAAACACGAATTCTGCATTAAAGCTTCGATAGTGTCTTAATATTGTTTGCGATCAGCAAATGAACTTACGTGGAAAAAATGGAGGATCGATTGAACGACCCCACATTCTCGAAACAAGTATGAGGCGGTCTAAAAGGATTGAATACGAGGGAGCGTCAATTAGTTGTCTACTATATATTCGCTATGGGATGAAAATATTCGGTTATTTCTCTATGCGATAGGTAATAACCTAATAATAAACTTTGGTTTATACACAGTGTGGCCCATTTGAGAAAAGCTTTTGATACCGTGGACCACTCTATATTACTCAAAACTCTGGAAGATATGGGGATAAGAGGCATACCACATAACCTCTTCAGAAGCTATCTACTGAATAGGCGGCAAAGAGTGAAAATCGATGACAGTGTGAGTGATGAAAAATATTTCATGTGGTGTACCCCAAGGAACAGTCTTAGGACCAATGTTATTTAATATCTACCTCAATAATCTCTTCTTATTGAGTACCCACTCGAAAATTATCAGCTTTGCCGATGACACAGTCATATTCTGCGAAGACGATGACTGGTTCAATTTGAAACTCAAGTTAGAGTGCGACCTACGCGACATAAAGAAGTGGTTTGACTATAGATTACTATCAATAAATTTTGACAAAACGCACTACGTACCATTCAGTAGCTATAATGTATCATTGCCAGAATATGACATAGCAATATCCGACACGGCCGTCATCAAACCTGTCAAAAAAATCAAATACCTCGGCATTATTCTAGATACCCATCTAAGATGGGACCAACAAGTATTACATCTTGTAAAAAACTACGTTGCATTCTGTACAAATTTAGAAAAATAATCAGCATACTCGACCACAAACAAAAAATAATTTTGTACAAAAGTTTGGTAGAATCTCACTTGAACTATGGCATAATTGGGTGGGGAGGAGTCTCTAAAACACATCTACATTCACTTGAAGTCATTCAAAGACGTTTCTTAAGATGTATTCTGCAAAAAGGATACAACTATCCTAGCAACCTCCTCTACTCGGAAACTGAAATATTTGACCCAAGGCAACTATTCTTCATAAACATAACCGCAGTCCAATATAAACACAAACACGAATTGATCACCTACAGTCATAACTATAGCACCCGCCACAAAAAACGTATCGTAATACCAGTCATGCACAAGTCAGTCGGTCAAAGGAACTATTGTTACTTGGGCCCTAAACTTTTCAGCTGTCTACCTGAAACACTGAAATGCGAGCCAAACCCTAGAAAATTTAAAAACAAACTTAAACTTTTCGTTCAGCATACTTCCCGTGCAGAAATACATGAGAAAATTGAAAACTAAATGCAAGACTTGACTCTTTCTCATATACGATTGTCAAACACACACATATATATATATATATATATATATATATATATATATGTATGTGTGTATATATGTGTATATATATGTATGTGTGTATATATGTGTATATATATATGTGTATATATATGTGTGTATATATATGTATATATATATATATATATATATATATCATTTTATAGATTTATTATCACTATTCGTTTTACTTCAAAATCTTTTAATACCTTAGTTTTATCTTGTGACAGTTATATACCCTGATTTTTACACCATTTTCTTGTTGTCTGTATTACCAATCTTATATATAATTTTATAGATTTATTATCACTGTTCGTTTTACTTCAAAATCTTTTAATACCTTAGTTTTATCTTGTGACAGTTATATACCCTGATTTTTACACCATTTTCTTGTTGTCTGTATTACCAATCTTTCAATATTGTATACCTTCCATAGTTAATTATTTATATCTCAAATGAATGTTTATTATTGCACAATCTTACTATATTGTTAAACTACTGTATTCTCACACACAAGCAGGCATACCCTGCTTCGTAAGTATTTTCTTAAATTTATTCACCATTCGCCATTCCAAGAATGCAATTACACTGTGAAATTATAAATTATAAACTTGAGTGAATAAATTATGATTATGATTTTTCAAATGGAAGCACTCTCATGGACGTATTTTTTTTTCGTTAGGAAGACATTTGAAAAGTATACCGTATCACCAAATTGCATGAATGGATTTTCATTTCCCACTATTATTATTTTTCAATGTAAAAAATTGGAAAAGTTCATTGGCCACTTTTAACCACGACTCGATCCACGAGGTTGGTCCGAAACGGTTTATGGACTTGGAGCATGAGGGAAGGAGTTTGACGTGCAGTGGCGGAAAAACTGGTCCAGACTCATCCCCATTTACCGGTGTTATAAAATGGTTGTCTACAAAGTGCGATAGCTTAAATTTTTCGGTCGCAAAGGTCAAAACGGCATTTGTATTGTGATTCGACGGGTAAATGAGAGGCCCAGTCGAAAGTGCGCGTATTATAAATGAATAACAATGCACGTGTCGGCCGCAAATAACCTCTAATCAAATTTAAATGACGTGAAGGTTATAAAAAAATTAGTTTTCGTGTGTTGTAGGGTGCACAAACACGCGTTTAAATGCACTCCGAGTAAGGAATTTTATGATTTTTCGACCGTGAACTTAGTGGAAAGTCTGTTATTATTGTACACTAATTAACAACTAGTGTTACTTTTTTGTTGAAAGTTATTGACAAATTGCAATAAATGCAGTATTGATATTGACTTTGTACGGTATGTACTATACCGGAACCAATTTACCCCCCTGTATCTTCGTTGTTATTTAATACGGATGTTTCAAATTCGGTACTTCGATTTGATGTTATGAATGTACAATTTAGCAAGTATCAAACCAAATATGACTTCCGGTTTAGGAAGCGCATCCAATTTTTATATTTCAAATGGAAAGTATATATTTTTTTTTGAAAATTACGATTCGGTATAGAATTACCTTCCCAATGATATATCACAATCATACTTCCAATTCACAATCTGCTGATATAATTGAGATTTTACAAAAAAGTACTTTTTGTATTCCCCTCGTATCGGAACATTTTCATGAAAGTATGCTATGGAAGATTGAACAATATCATGTGAGTAACAATAATTCATGGCCAAACTTTTTACACAATACGTTTTATGAAGACTAACTATTTTTACAATTTTAGTTTTTCTTCATTTTTCAACACCAATACACTCATTTTTTTTAAATGCTAACATAGGAATTTTTAAAGTTGGTTAGAAACTTCAATACATATTGAAATACAAAACATGAAAAAACCTCCATATTTTTGTTTCATATTTATTTTTTATAAAGATAATATCCATGCTATACCTACATTTGTATTGAATCTTTCAACTTCATGTTAGTTGGCTATGGAATTAAATTTGTTGAATTGTTCTGTCGTTGTATTTACGCCAAATTGTTGACATTTCGAATGTTCTGAATTTTCTAAGATAATCATTTGTGAGATGAACAACTGTAACTGGGTTATACGAAAAGAAACAGAAAATCCAAATTTCCATTACAATATTCTATACGGTGATTAATAACGCTTTACAAACAATGGTCATTTCAATAGAAATATTTACATTATTGGGCACAAGAAAATACGCATGTGTTCAGAGAAGGAAGACACCAGGAAAGATTCGGATTCAATGTTTGGCTAGGAGTTTTTGGAGCCAGAATAGTGGGACCAATTATTTTTGATGGGGCTTTAACAGGTGAACGGTACCTACAAATTCTAAATGATGAAATCCAAAATTTTATTGAAGACATTTCCTTAGCGACACGTTGCGTTATGTATTTCCAACAAGATAGAGCACCTCCACATAATTCGAACGTAGTCCGAGGACATCTTACTAGAACTTTCGAAGACAATTGGATTGGTACTCATGGTACAGTTCGTTGGCCACCAAGGTCACCAGACCTCACGCCAATGGATTTTTTTGTTTGGGCTCACTTGCAGAATAAAGTTTATGCTCATAATAGACCTCAAAATCGCGAGGAACTTGAAGACAGGGTAAGGAGAGCCATTAACGAAATTACTCCGGCTCAACTAGTGAATGTTATGCGGGCATGCTCCGAAAAAATTCATTGACGTTAACGGGCGACATTTTGAACAATTAGATTAATTGAGTCTGTCATAGGAATTGAATTTCTTTTGAATTGAGTTAGAAAACTGTACATGTTCCAAATGTCTACTATTTTGTAGAAAAATTATCGAAATAAATATTTTGTTGCGTCCGAAATAATTCCAGACCTATAGAAGAAATTCAATATCATAGCCAATTGAGATGAAGTTGAAAGGTTCAATACAAACGTAGGTATAGCATGGAAATAATCTTCATGAAAAATAAATATAAAACAAAAATATGGAGGTTTTTTCATGTTTTGTATTTCAATATGTATTGGAGTTTCTAACCAACTTTAAAAATTCCTATAATAATAATAATAATATAATATAATAATAATAATGTGTTTTATTTAGTTTGAGCAATACAATAATTATATAAGGCAATATAGATAAAAGAGTAAACTTAACTAAACAAAAGATGGGTAAGAATACATTAAACTTACAGCTAAGTATATATAGGTACATATAATTTGATTTGATCAGTGCACCCATTAAGCCCGTCAAGGTTGATATATATATATATATATATATATATATATATATATATATATTTGTGTATATATATATGTATATATATATATATATATATATATATATATATATGTATACAGTGTGTCCGTAAAGTATGGAACAAATTCATTTTTAGGTAAACAGGTCATTTTAAGAAATAATCCTGAAACACGTCGATTTTTTATGTTAATTTACCGTATTTTAAAATAATAATCTAATATACAGGGTGAATTACGTTCGAGTAATGACGTCACCGTAATTTTTTTTTAATGGAACACCCCCATTTTGTCTCAATTTTCGGATTACTCTAGCTGAGCTGATTCCAAAAATGTATCACATGTTGATTCCAATTGGTACAGGGTGGGCAAAAATACAATAGTTTTGTGTGTGCTCATAAAGTAACGCGTAACATTCTTTATTAGGTAAATTAACAATATTATCAAAAATACTTATTGTCTAGCGGCAATTGGTTTAAATGTAACACCCCGTAGTTTGCTACATGTTTAGAGTAATAAAAATGAGCTGTTTCCAAACATGTTTGGTACTTGTGGTCTAGCAGACAGAATATGACAAAAAATATTTCTTATCTATTTATAAAAAACATAGTCGTCTACTTTTTTGGGAAATGTCATTATTTGTTGAGTAATTTATTGATGTTCAGTGACAGTTTAGTACTACAATATTTTTGGTATTCGTGAATATTCGAATGATTGCTTAGATTTAATTGGAAGTAGAAATGGAGTTAAGTGTAAAACAAAGAATTGAAATACTTATGATGATTGGGTATGTAGACAGATCGCGAACTCAGATGGAAGTGTGCAATTTGTTTAATGATAAATATCCAGAAAGACCTATAACGCGTTCGACAGTCAGTAAGATTGAAACGAAATTTCGAGAAATTGGTAATGTTGAAAATGTACGCAAATCAGGTCGTCCCCCTGCAAATGCTAATACAGCATTAGATGTTTTACTGAGTTTTGAAGAAGATGCGCACACTTCTGTTCGTAAAGTTAGTCGCTATATCGGTGTTAGCAAAACAACGGTACACAAACTATTGAAGCTTGAAAAATGGCATCCTTATAAAATCAAACTTGTGCAAGAATTAAACGAAGATGATCCGATAGAAGACTCCAATTTGCGAAGAAATGATGGATAAATGTCACGAGACCCTCTCTTGATACAAAACATTATTTTTCTGATGAGTCCACTTTCATGTTAAATGGTGAGGTTAACCGTCAGAATTGTAGATACTGGGCAAAAAAAACCCCCACTGGATGCGTGAGCATCATACACAATACCCTCAAAAGGTAAATGTATGGGCTGGAATTGTACGGAATCGAATCATCGGACCCTACTTTTTCGAAGGTAATTTAAACGGCGCAACGTACCTTGAGTTTTTAAGGGGGTATCTCGTACCTACTTTACGTAATTTGTTTCCCAGCAGACGTAATCCTGGAGGTTTTGATGAAAGTTTATGGTTTCAACAGGATGGTGCACCTCCACATTATGCTGTAGATGTTAGAAGGTACCTAGATGAAATTTTTCCGAACAGGTGGATTGGTAGACGTGGACCCACTGAATGGCCAGCGAGGTCACCAGATTTAAATCCTTTGGATTATTTTCTGTGGGGCCATCTGAAGAATGTTATTTATAAAACGAAACCAGCAAATATTGCAGATGTACAAGAGAAAATTCGAACAGAAATAAACAATATTACGCAAGAAACCATACACAAGGTTCAACAAGAATTTGTACACCGTTTGGGTTACTGTCAAATACAGCAAGGGCTGCAGTTCGAACATTTATAAAGTCATGTATTCCAGCATATTCTGTCCGCTAGACAATAAGTATTTTTGATAATATTGTTAATTTACCTAATAAAGAATGTTACGCGTTACTTTATGAGCACACACAAACTATTGTATTTTGTCCACGCTGTACCAATTGAATCAACATGTGATACATTTTGGAATCAGCTCAGCTAGAGTAATCCGAAATTTGAGACAAAATGGGGGTGTTCCATTTAAAAAAAATGACGGTGACGTCATTACTCGAACGTAATTCACCCTGTATATTAGATTATTATTTTAAAATACGGTAAATTAACATAAAAAATCGACGTGTTTCAGGATTATTTCTTAAAATGACCTGTTTAGCTAAAAATAAATTTGTTCCATACTTTACGGACACACTGTATGTTGTACATCTTTTATTCATCGTGTGTGTATATAAGTATATATAAGTGTTTTTTTTTCTAAATTTTAAAATTTTGTGTTTATGTTTTTTTTTTTTTTTTATAATTCGAAATTTTGAGTTTTTATATAACCTTTAAAGACGGTTTTCAAGAATGATGGTGAGTTTAATTGGTTTTATACATTTCTGGAAGAAAATTAAATAAATGAGGTGCTATAAATTGAAAATGTCTAGTTCCTATAGACTTTTTAGCTGGGTATAATTGTACAAAATCTTTGGACTTATTTCTGGTTTGGTAATGATGATCAAGTGTTTGCAAGTTAGAACGATTTTTAAATAGGTAAATTACCAAACTAAAAATATACAGTGGCCTCAAATTCATAACATTTGCTTCTTTAAACAGTAGCTCTGTGCTGTATTTCATATCTTTGAAATGAATAGCTTTTAAGATTTTTTTTTGGAGTATTTAAAAGAAATGAGTGTATTGATGTTGAAAAATAAAGAAAAACTAAAATTGTAAAAATAGTTAGTCTGCATAAAACGTATTGTGTAAAGAGTTTGGCTATGAATTATTGTTACTTACATGATATTGTTCAATCTCCCATAGCATACTTTCATGAAAATGTTCCGTTACGAGGGGAATACAAAAAGTATTTTTTTATAAAATCTCAATTATATCAGCAGATTGTGAATTGGAAGTATGATTGTGATATATCATTAGAAAGGTAATTCTATAACAAATCGTAACTTCCAAAAAAAATATATACTTTCCATTTGAAATATAAAAACTGGATGCGCTTCCGGTCAAACCGGAAGTGTCATATTTGTTTTGATATTTGCTAAATTGTACATTCATAACATCAAATCGAAGTACCGAATTTGAAACATCCATATAAAATAACAACGAAGATATAGGGGGGAAATTGGTTCCGCTCACCCGGTATATTGTAATAACATTGATAATTTATTTAGTGTAGTTTTCCTACTAATATAGATAACTTTGTTATCGTAATGCGCATACAGGTGTGGGGTGATTTAGTGTAGTGAAGGGGTTATAGTCCATCCAATATCAATTGCAGAAGCTGTTTCTATAGGGAGCAAATAAAAACTCACTTCGCTAACACGACCGTATATGCGAAGAAACGGAACGAAAAATAATCTGTACTACTTGTATACAGTCTCCGTCGGCACAAAGAGGTCGCTGGTCAACGTGGACTTGAGTGACTGCTGTCTGTTCTACAACCGATTCGTCTGGGCCAATCAAGTCGGACATCAATGCTGGCAGGTGTGTCTACACGATGGGAGGTCATAAATCACGCGTTATATTTGTGTTTTCATAGCTCTGAAAGATTAAAAACCAGTAGCGTATGTGGTCTTGGTGTGTGCCGATCGAAATACGTTTTAGGATATTAAAATATCTAAATAAATTTAGTTATCTCCGCCACTGCTGCTCACAGGATTTCGCCGCAAGACTTTTTTATGCTTCTGCAATTGATATTGGGAAAACTATACTTGTGCAATTTTTGAACTTTTTTCGTTGTCATCCTGACTGTTTTCTCCCCGAGAGTAACAACAATTCCGCTGTTTAGCTGAATCCATCTAGTGATCTGATGATACATTTATGCGAGGTGCTATCAAAGACACCCTCTATATCCGTGAATGCATAACTAGTCATTTGTTAAGCCAAGAATGCCTTTACATTGTTTTAAACCAAGCAGATTAGAGCATATATTGCTTGGTAGGCAAACTGTTTTTATTGGGACGGTTTCGTCAAGAGAGCGAGCTGCTGAGTATTAAATATTGAATGTGTCACCTTTACGTGTCGAATTAGTAGTTCATTTATTTTATTTATTGGCATGGAAATAATAATCATTGAAAATTAAAAACCATTCGATACCTTTCGACGAGTCGCGTGATAAAGTTAGTTATGTATAAAGTTGCGCAAACAATTTTTTCAAGTGTTTACATGGAATTGGTTGTGTTAGGCACCAGGTATAATCAACTCATTATCCACGTACTTACGTCCGACCAACAATTCGAAAACATTTTAACCTTGTTTTTCCGAACATAGTATTTATCAACTAGGTAATTATTGTTGTTCGTCTGGGTTATACAATATCATTCAATATCACCGATTCGCGGTTTTTGCCGTGTAATTGGGATTTTTCCGGGAGTACCTCGCGAGCGGTGGATTTCAGGAAAAAATTATTGTGATGAATCATTTCGGTATTTATGGAAATACGTTGTTGTTTTTTTTAGTTCAATAATTGCGAGTTGAGTGGATTCGCAATTCAATTCTCAAATTGAAGTTCATAATATTTAATGAATTTCTGATTCACACGCTTAAATTACTTAAACTTTTTAGGGGCCCGGGAAAACTCAATTTTCGACTTTGCTAATTATATTTTGGGGGTTTTCTTACGTCGATGTATCAATCTGGCGATCTTGTGAACATTTTCTTACCCTGCAGCTCAACATCGAGAAAGTTGAAACCATAAGAGATGCATTGAAGCATTTTCTTCACCTCATTGAAAACTCTTAACCCAACGAAAAAGTCCACTTGTCCCTTCCAGAATACTTCATTATTTATGTCATAAGCTATAATTTTATGTTAATTCAACTTGCTATGTTCTCATCATATCATAAAATTGAACTAAATTGCCTGAAATCGCTTAAAATAAAGGAATATTTGGCAAAATTATCTATGATTTTTTTAAAATTCTGTATCCTGAGATATAAACAAAGATCGAACCAAAACAACATCCTCTCGGAGATATTCGAGAAAAACTTCGCCAGTACAAAATTACTGTTTCCTTTTTTCGCAAAATATTTGGATAGATTTTTTCCCATATTTCTTCATCCCTGTATCCATCCTTTGATCCCAGACTTTTCTTGTAACGTTTGCTTTTCTCAAAACGTTCAATTTCACTTGTCTGCACTGTAATATCAAGCTCGTTTAGTAATATTTTACGAGGTTCACTAGAATTTGATAAGTGAAAGTAACGTTTAAAAGGATTGATGAACAAGATAGATTGGCTGAACTAAGGGTCCTTAGGAGGGAAGAAAATCAGAGGATCCCCAGAGCCATGGAGGTTTTAGAACTATAAACGATCTACCATTGGATTGGAATCAACTATTATTCGTTGGGATAGGAATGCTGATAAGATCTTATATAAGACCTTGTGAACGGAGCAGTATCATCGAAAACTTATCAATGGAAACATGTAAGGTTAAATGCACTTAATCGAGTATTTGCGAACGTGTATATATATATATATATATATATATATAAATGTGTCAGGGTGTTCCAAATTAAGTCGGCACCATTGCCAACTCCGTTATTATTGATGCTACGATTTCGGTTAAATGGGCAAACTGGTAGCATTTTTAGTGGCCTTCTCGATGCCGAAAACAAAAAAAATTGACAGTCGCGTTGTCATAATATTTCATAAAATGATATTTTTTTCAATGGAACACCCTATATTTTTTCATGCATTTCGATTCGTAATAACATTCTCAACAACAAAGCTCACATGACTTTTTTTCGTAAAGGTGAAAATAAAACAGTTGTATCAATAGGAAACATTTATAACAAACGGGTTTGATAAAGCGCTATAAAATATCGAGTAAATGTTCAAAAACACCGCCTTCACATATTTGGGCCCTTCTATTGACACTACGTGTGGCATTCAACACAGTTCGGCCATCAATTCTATTAATTATAGTTTCAATATAATTTTTCATTTCATCTACATTATTATGTTTTATTTTGTACACCTCATTTTTCAGAAATCCCCAAAAATAAAAATCTAGAGGTGTCATGTCTGGTGAACGAGGGGGCCACTTAACAGGACCATTTGTAGCAATCCATCTGTTTCCAAAATAGCCTCGCAGCAGTCGTTTTACGCCACTGACATTATGTGGTGGTACTCCATCCTCCTGAAAATAGATCATCCGACGATCCTCCAGATCAAGATCATCGAAAAACTCTTCCAACATTCTTGTTAATAAATTAATGTAACGGGGTCCGTTCAAAGAATCATGGTAGGAAAATGGACCGATAATTCTGCCTCTAAATAGACCACACCAAACATTAATACTAAATCGTCTTTGCGGATTGTGGGGATGGACTAGAAATGGATTATGTCTACTCCAATAATGAAAATTATTTCTATTATACATCCCACGATTTGAAAAATTAGCCCCATCGCTGCATATAATATTTCTATTGAAGTTTGGATCTTGTCTGCATTTATTCATAAACCACCGACAAAACCCAATCGTCTCTCAGGATCACCAGGTTCTAGTGTTTGCACTGGTCTTAACTTATAAGGAGAAATCTTATGTTTCTTCAGAATTCGTTGAATACCAGACAGTGGAACAGCTATTTCTCTAGATAAATCTCTGATGGAATAATTTGGATATACCTCAAAGTAGGATAAAACGTCAATTTCTGTATCTTCAGATATTACAGAACGTTTTTTAGTTCTCCTCTTCTCAAAAACTTTTTCATTGTTCCTGAATCGACGATGAAGCACAGCAAAAAAACGCCGATTAGGTAATTCACGATCGGAGAACGAATTGCTGTAGTGTTGGAGTGCTCTTACGCTATTTTTCTGGCAAACCAAGTAGGATTCTGACATATCACATTTTTCTTGATGGGAAAACGGCAGTTGACAGTTACAATACTTTATGACATTGTCATGACATACTTGAGAATATTTGACAAATAGAATTTCAACAAAGTTTCAAGGCAACTTGATTGCTCATAATAATTATGTTTTATCTAATCAAAAACATTTTTTCCAACCACATTCATATGACCCTCCAGTATTTTCTGATCTGTACAAAAACGGCTTCAAAGTTATCATTACAGCAGACATATTTTGATTCACAAAATAAATGCGTCTAGCGGAATGGCTTTAAGATGGAAATTATCGTTTTGTATATACATTAATACCAAATAGCTTAGTGGTGTCAATCGAGTGGTGCGACATGATGATCACGGGTTTCACGAGTTCACATCCCAGCGCAATTTTTTCTTTTTACTGTCTTATTTTGCTATTAGTAACAAAATATTGTCATTCGTATAAGTACAAAAAATGGGTGTTTGAACAATCATGAGGTTTTATTCGCCAAAACAAAGAAATTTTTTGTACTAGTGAAAGAAAGAAATATTTCCACATAAGTCGCTCATTTTCCACTTTAGGAAGAAAAGTCAAATGAGCTTTGTTGTTGCGAAGTTATTACGAATCGAAATGCATGAAAAAATATACGGTGTTCCATTGAAAAAAATATCATTTTATGAAATATTATGACAACGCGACTGTCAATTTTTTTTTGTTTTCGGCATCGAGAAGGCCACTAAAAATGCTACCAGTTTGCCCATTTAACCGAAATCGTAGCATCAATAATAACGGAGTTGGCAATGGTGCCGACTTAATTTGGAACTCCCTGTATATATATATATATATTGTGTTTTTTTCAAATACTAATTAATAGGAACAGAAGCCAAACAGAGTAAAGTAAATGACAGTAAAATGTAACCCAATTTTTTTGATAAAAAGATGTACCCATATAAATAAAATACTGAAAAAGCCCTCGGCCAAGGGCGAAACGTTTATAAAAAGAATTAATCGTTAGTTACCAACAAATAAAAAATAATAATTTTGTAATTTTGAAAAACACATAAAGGTTATTTTCGCTGCTGAAAATGTGATGTCCATGAAAATTGTAATGAAAAACATGTGCAGAAAGGCTCCTTTCCAAAATCGCTATTACCTTATTTTTCGCAATCTCAAATTGGCGATAATCATTATCTCCAGACTCTCCACTTATCTCTATCTGATCGCTTTTCTTACCTACCTCAATATTTTTGCAATCGCCCGTTCGAAAAAAAAATGCAATTAAGCGATAACGTTATTTTTTATTATATTTATTCTGATGAATGATAACGATAATGCCACACTCGAAATTATCTATTTTAATGAATGGATTCATGGAGTCATTCCATTTGTATTTGTGCAAATTGAATGTCGTGTGTTTTTCGGGTACCACCAATGCTTCTTGATAATGGTATGTGTTTTTTATGTACATTCCGAGGATTCTTTATTTTTACAGAAGATGCCATTTTATCATGAGTTTCGTCTGAAATTCTGCGTCTAATATCTCCTCTTCAATGAGAATTTGATTTGTAGCCACCCTAACAATATTTTTTCCTTGTTGTTTCTGTCATCTTGAAATCTCATATATTCTGAACAATCAGTCATAAACCAAAAACAACTGCTAGCCGTCTTTTCCGATATTCACACAACCAAATGGAAATGTATCTGATAATACTATACTCTGTTTCCTAATGTGAGAAAGTGGTAAAAATGTAAATTTGCAATGACAGAACCCATTAAACAGGGTGAACAACTTAAAAATTGTATTTTTAGCTTGCAATGATAGTTTCAAAAATTCCGTATTTGAGTTATTGAAGACGTACACATTCCGAATCGGTGCTAAATTAGGGTCACCTTAATTTGCATAACAATAGAAAGGGGAGTGTTCTGAATGGAATTTATGTGACAGCAGCTAAAGGTAGTTCATCATTCCATTTTTCGCAATCCACTGTCTCTTGCAAGAGATTTTCAACGTCTCTTATTTTAAAAGTAGCCTTGCTACAAACCCTTTTACTTGCGCCCACACCAATTCAATGGGGTTTAATTCACAGTGATATGGCGGAGCTTTAGATTTATCCTCGTTCGCCAATGGAGTACGGCGAAGACGACTTGGTTTTACAGTTCAATAATGATTTATTACTCTCTCACATTAGGAAACAGAGTATAGTTTATACGATTTTATACCTAAAATTTGAAATCAATGTGGATTGGTAACGTAATCAGCCCCTTGTTGGATACTGAAGTGAAAAAAAAATAGGACGTAAATGATTTCAAATATTTATATTTTTTAAACTTAAAAAATAAAAAATGACTTAAATTACTCTGCCTTTTGTATGTGTTAGGGTCAGTTTCCTTTGAGGTAGACCAGATGTAATCGGCTAACATATTTTCATCCCAAAAACCTGGGTAATTATCTTCAAACTACTTTAAATCTTGATAAAAACATTCACCAGGTTCATCACATCAAACATCACACCATTGATATCCATCATTCGATTCCCTATTACGCTCACAGTCTGAGCTAACTTCATACTGTTAGATTTTCGTAACGGAGTGCGCGCTCAGCTCTCAATTTGTCTCTCAAATAAATGCGCCAAAAAAAGTAACTTAAAAAATCCTAAATTGGATAATGATATTGGGGGAATTCTTCGAAATCCGGGACTCATATAATCCTTTTTTTTTATTGGTGCCCCTTTTTACCCATTTAAAGCACGCCTCAGCGTGTTTAAATCGAACTTTAAAAAACTGAACTGCTAACTGTCAAATAGTCCGTTGAGCGCCTAAATCCTTTTATGAAAATTGTGATCATGGCTCGTAGTTTAGACGATAAATTTGAAGCAGTTTTGATATTTGGAGAAGCTGGAAGAAATTATCATCTAGCAGTCCGTATGTTTAATGATATATTTCCCGAAATTCCTATTTTGAGGTCATATTTGCGCAAACTTTTAAATGAGCTCCAAACAACTGGTACGCTGAAAGATGCTCCAAGATCAGGAAGACCGCCTCTTTCAGAAGAAAAAAAGGTAGAAATTGTTGCTGAAATGGTAATCAATCTGACTCAGTCGACGTCTGCAGTTGCTGAATCCTGTGGAGTGAGTTCAAAAGGAGTCCTGAGAAAAGAAAAGTTTCATCCCTATAAAATGACAATCCTGCATGCTCTCACAGATGATCCAGACCGGAGGGTTGAATTTTGTGAGTGGTTAAGAACAATTGAAGGAGAACGGGGCTTCCTAAATCGTGTATGTTTCGCAGACGAATGCACGTTTTTTCTTGATGGAAAAGTCAACAAACAGAATGTACGATACTGGAGCGATAATAAACCGCATATTTTTAGAGAGGTACATACCCAGTTTCCTAAAAAGGTGAATGTTTGGGCGGGGATTTTGGGCAATCGCGTTGTTGGACCTATTTTCAACAGAGGCAATCTTACAGGAGTTCTTTACAGATATCTTTTAGAAACTGAAATTGAAACTCGAAGAAGACAAATTGTATTAAACAATCAGGAAGAGTTTGAAAATCGTGAAATCATATTTCAGCAGGATGGGGCACCTCCCCATTTCGATCGCATGGCTAGAGAGTTCCTCGATACAAACTTTCCTGGGCGATGGATAGGTCGCAGGGGAAGTACAGAATGGCCACCAAGATCTCCGGATCTTACACCCCTAGATTTTTTCCTTTGGGGGTATCTGAAGTCAAAAATCTACGCCACTGAATGCCAAACAATGGAAGAGTTGCAACGCAGAATAATAGATACATGTGAAGAAATAGATGAACAGACTTTCATCAACGTGAGAGAAGCTATTTATAATAGGGCACTTTATTGTCAAGATTTAGGAGGGGGCCACATTGAACACTTGATGAAATAATTGTTGGAGTTAAATAAAAGTGTTGTTCAAAAATAAATTCTAATTTTTTGGCTTACTAATTTGTTTTGATTGTGAATTTACAGAACACATTCGTAGGCTTCGAGATTTTCCGGTAAGCGGTACTGTTTATCCTTAATAAACTCTCTTTACGCCTCTTATTAGTCGAATTCATCAAGAGATTTAACTACAAATTAATAACAACGTTTAGTTAGCAAAATGTTTTACCGGAAATGACCAAAATCCATACTTCATTTTAAACCAAAATGTCACTTTTCAAACGTTAATATTTCGAAAACAATTGAATTTAGGAGTAAAGTGTATTAGAGAAAACTGTTGAGAATTATGAGCAGATTTCGAAAATGGAATAATATACGGGGTGTTCTATTTGAAAAAATTATTGAAGATGGCGCTCAGCCGCCATTTTAAAACTTTTAGCTGTGATTTTTTCATAAAAAAATTGGTTTTTATCTCCTATTTAAGCCCTCCAAATTTCGTTGCGATATACCTGGTGCTTCAAAAATTAGTAGGGGACGGACGGACTTTAGACGAGCACTGTATGTAAAAAATTAATGGATAAAAAATGTATAAATTCCAGAATACAACCTTTCGTTCTTCTTGTTGGCAGATGATGTGCCTATATAGGTCGGAATCATGTACCATCCCTCTTTAAAAGCATAATAAACATTGTGGAGTTCGACACAATTGTATCTTGGTACTGGCCCACTTGTAGATGTAGTAATTCACGATTCCCCTCTCCCCCTCTTGTCGACGTCCGAACGACTGTTCATGGATTTGGATTATGCAAATTCTGTTGCTAACATTTCCGAATCGTTCGAAATATACCATCGTATCACCATGAAATCCATGTACAATTCTTTGTACCGTAACTGCATGATTGAAGATATGAAAGAAGGAAGACCTTGAATTGATCGACAAGTTTCTAATGTCACGATTCTGCACTATGGGTATCCGCCAGGGACGGACCGACATCTTTCTTGACATTGCTTAACTCTAGTTTTTTTTGGGCTTCACGAGAAGTGCTTCTTAGCGGAATAGGAAGTGGAAATATGTTGTTCTAAAAAATTTAGCAATTCCATCCGATCGTAGAGTGTTCTTTGATAATTATTCAAGTAGTCATGGTCTGTTGAAGAGGCTGAGGTAAAAGTGCAACGTGCTACTGAACCTATGAAGTTCTAAATCTTTGTAATTACAATAGTATATTGTGCAACAAGTGGGGAAAGTTCAACTTTTCTCACGAGTGTGGAATTTGTGGCACGAGCCTGAAGGGCAAATACACGAGTGAGAAAATGTACTTTCCCCAAAATACAAGAATGTCTTAATACTTATTTTTATGAAAGATAAGTGCCATGTGAAGTGGAATGAATAGAAAAATCGAATTAAACGGTTTTCTTCACATAAAGGATTCAATATAAAATTGAATATGAATCCTTTATGTGAAGAAAACCGTTTAATTCGATTTTTCTACTTATTTTTATGGTTAGCAAAACTAAAATAACATTTAAGTATCCTACCTCTTAACAGTTGAATAATTTATTTAGAATTATAGTTAATAGTAAAATTTGTACAATTTTGTATGGTCAAACCCGGAATGTCATTTCTTTTTAGTACATTTTCTGTTATATTAATTGTAGAAGTTGAGGGTTGATCATTCATATACGGTCATTTTCTGTTCCATTTTAGTAAAGAGTTCAGTGGTTGTTCAATAGAGTTGACAATTTTATTAACAACGTTAATTTTATTTTTAATAGACTCCCCGATTTATCCTTCTGCCACGGTATTGGATTGCCATCCTCCATGGCCCTCCTGCATTTACTAAAATTGTTGCCGAAGAACGTCTGAAGCAGTGACCTGTATACAGTGCTAGTCAAAAGTCCTCTCCCCCCCTCGTATCTTTTGAACGGGTATACTTATAATAATGAAATTTGGAGGGTGGAAATAAACGGATGTAGGCTTCTCAACTGGTCATAACAGGTGACGCAATAGTCATAAATGACGTCACAAGGCCACTGTGACCAATAATTTTAAATGGGACCCTATGGCAAGTGACAGCTCGTTTGAAAGGTATTGAAAATACCTATTCAGTCATACCAATTTTGTTTGGGTTTCGGCTGATTTTGATTGATAAATTGAAGAAATACGAAAATTATAGTTTCGCATTTAATTAATAAAGATTTAAGAACCAGTTCTCATAATAAGTGTTCAAAATGTGCTCCATCTACTTCCTGGCAGTAATGCATCCTATTGCTAAACTCTTGTCGTACTCGTCCCAGTGTGTCAGCGGAAATTGCCCTACATTCTTCAACAATTCGTTGTTTCAGAATGGCAATACTGTCAGGTGCTGTAGCGTAAACCTTAGATTTCAAGTACCCCCATAGAAAAAAATCTAATGGTGTAAGGTCCGGTGACCGAGCTGGCCATTCGATCGAACCTCGTCGTCCAATCCATCTACCACGATATTCTTCATCCAGGTAACGTCTTACTGCACCGTAATAGTGTGCAGGAGCACCATCTTGTTGAAACGTTATTTCCAAGTTGTCGAATTCATCTGGATTATCTTCTAGAATTTCAAGAATTAACGCCTCAATATCATTTTGTAACATCTCCAGATACAATTCACCGGTTAAGTTAGCATTGAGAAAAAGAGGCCCAACTATGTGGTTTCCCAAAATACCTGCCCAAACATTTACTTTTTCTGGAAATTGAGTATGTTTTTCACGAAAGATGTGAGGATTTGTGTCACTCCAATACCTCACATTTTGAGTGGGTAACATTTCCATTGAGAAAGAAAATACTTTCGTCACTAAAACAAATTGTCTGTATGTAGCCTGGTTGTTGGTTCATTTTATTGGACATAGTTTCACAGAATTCTAGTCTTCGGTCGGGGTCATCATCTGAAAGTTGGGAGGGGACTTTTGACTAGCACTGTATAGATGGGGATTTTCCAATTTAAAAAAAAATGCAATTGTCTTAGCCATACTACCAAATTTGTTAATGCCGACTACCTATCTAGTACATTTTCCTTGCTGGTAATTAAAAAAAAAAACGTTACTCTAGCTTATCAATCGGTCGAAGAGCAGCATATTTTTTTATATATATTATTAAATTCGTCTGTTACAGTAAACGTTCTTGGCTTTTTTGTTTTGGTGTTATCTAATTTCACCAGTAAAGCCGAATTTAAATCGGTTTTTAATTTCCACAACTCTTCTCTACGACATGACCTGCTACGCCAATAGCCACTGCAACCTATAAATAAAAATATCAGGATGTAAAATTGTATTTAAAAAAACCAGTCCAGCCCGAATTTTGAACCCGGGTCGTCTGTGTGCCAAGCGGATACACTATCCACTGCACCACTGAGCCTTATTTTAAAAGTCTTGTTTAAAAGTACATACAGGGTGGCCCATTAGTGTGAGGAATTACAGTATCTCGCCTATAATGAGGAGTATGATAAAATGTTTCAGATAAAAGTTAAATGGTTTACTTTGTTGCTCATTTCAAAAATATTGTGGAATACACAGAGTGTTCCTTCGAAGCGAGGCAATACAAATCATAATTTTTTTAAATGGACCCCCCTGTAAATTTTTTCGCCGTTGAACTGAGCAAAATGTTTCACATAAAGAGGTATTTCCTTTTTTCGTTGAAGTATTTAGGACCAGGTAGCCGTGTTGTTAGAAGCATCGCTTTTCAATCAATCTATCTGCCAGTCGTGTGGGTTCAAAGCCTAGCGACTGCAGAATCTTTTTTCTGAGAGAGAATCGCACGTTAAAACGTTAGACCTCGTTAATCCTTGGCTCGCACAAGTTCCGACTTCTGAGGGCTGCCCGTTCATAAGGGAGGACAGCTGGTAAACGGCAAAAACTTTTTTTTTGTTTGTTTATTTATGAGAGTAAATAATTGAAACGATAACAAAAAAAAAAAATATTAGAAATTTATAACAACTGCTCAAAGTGACCACCGGCTACTTCCAAACAATAATGTATTCGGTTTTGAAATTCTTCATTAACTCGCCTCAACATGCTGACTGGAATATTTTGGAATACGTCCCTAATTCTATTTTTCATATCCTCCTTCGTAGATGGGGGTGTTCTATAAACTTGATCTTTGACGTAGCCCCACATAAAAAAATCCATATTTGTCAAATTTTCGTTAGCGAGGTGGCCACTTGAAAGGACCTCCTCTACCTATCCATCTTCTGGGAAATGCAGTGTCTGAATAATTATTAACAGGAACAGTGTGGTGAACAGGTTCTCCGTCATGTAAATACCACATTCTTCGTTTGATTCGAATGGGTAAATGATAACTCAATTGTGGTAACTGGTTTTCCAAAAAATCGAGGTAAATCAAGCCATTAACTCTTCCCTCAAAGAAATATGGCCCAACGATGAAATTTCCAATTATGCCACCCCATACATTTAGGGACCACTTTGTCTGTCTGGTGGTTCGAAAGAAATGGGGGTTATCTGTTGAATAATAATGGAAATTATGTCTATTTACGAACCCATTTTTATGAAATGTTGCTTCATCGGAAAATAAAACATAATTTAAAAAATATCTGTCTTGTAGCAACTGTTGCTGAGCACATTCACAAAATGTTACTCTTTTCTCAAAATCATCATCTAATAACTCTTGATGTAACTGAAAACGGTACGGATGAAACTTCTTTTTTTCAGTTGCTTCAGTTAATGCAGCTTTGGTTTTTTCTATTTTTTCATATCGACATTCGACATTTCCTGTTCGAGTAAATCGAAGAAGCAACTTTTCAAACGCTTCTTTTCTGGGTTGTCGCCTGTCTGGATATCGTTCATTATAAATTCTGGTCGCTAATAAACCGTTTTTATCACTTGTCCCCAGTACAAAAATCATATTGGTCAATTCTTCGGTGGAGAAATTCATTTCAAATGCTTCTTATTATAAAGCGATAGATACAAAATTGTATGACAGTAATTTTTGTTTTATGCCAAAACTTATCGATCATTGAATGTCAAATTCATAGCCCACTTTCATAACAGTTTCATTGCGCATGGCGCACACGAGAACCACCATTTGCATTACTGAGAAGTGCATGACGCATTTATTTGCGCACCATGAACCAGTTTACAAGCAACCGGTTAGTGTTATTTTAGCACTGTAGATATTGTCTGTGGTTAAGTGAGCGTTTTGTACGGAGCATAACCTATGGAAAACTGTTAGTTCTTGAATTTTGTAAATATTAAAGTGATAAACACGCAGTTTTAGTCGAAATAAAATGAAATTGCAAATTTCACAAAATCTGCCAATTTTAGGGGCTAAGTCATATCAACAAAAATTGTAGGAATGAAGTAGTTCTTCAAAATGGTGACATAACATACTGGGTGTTTCATTTAAAAAAATCAAGTATTTGATATTCGAAGTTTAAGTTAATGCCTCTGTATAAAATGTCCTGTTTGAGAAATGTAATTTTCAGTCCATACCGACATTTCATCCCACTCTTGGTGTTGCATGTCCCAAATATTTCTGCTTAAATTTTATCCATACATTTTTTATGATGGCATTTGTGGTGGTCTGTTTTTCCGAAGATTTTCTTACTTTCAGCAATAACTTGACAACGCCGCAAAATTTTCGAGAAACGAAAATATTTCCTTATGTAAAACATTTTGCTCAGTTCAACGGCGAAAAAATTTACAGGGGGATCCATTTAAAAAAATGATGATTTGTATTGCCCCGCTTTGAAGGAACACTCTGTATATTCCACAATATTTTTAAAATGCGCAACAAAGTAAACCATTCAACTTTTATCTGAAACATTTTATCATACTCCTCATTATAGGCGAGATACTGTACTTCCTCACACTAATGGGCCACCCTGTATATCTATCTAGCAGAATTTGAAACAGAAATTTTAATAATTATCCAATTCTTTTTATCAACTAAAAGACTAACTAATTACAAAAAGCTATGTTAATTCGAGGAAAAAAGCGAAAGAAATTCTAAAAATAGTTCCTTCTAAATAAACTTACATTCATTAGTAGATATTCCTTGTCTGGAGCTTCGTTTAAAAATCTCTGCAATTGGGCTGCTGTCAATATGTTTGATTTTTTGGGGACGTAATTGTCGGAGTTTCTTTGAATAAATTAACATAATTTTTTATACGTGGATATATCAATGTTATTTTTTATACTGATAGTACTTCACAACATTGAATATTGTGACCAAAGTGTAGACGCTTTTAAAGTTTTCGACATCTCTTCTATACCAAAAGTACACTTTCCGAAAAAGATTTTATTTTTGTATTTCTCCTCCATTCCATAAATTTTTTGTATGTCGATTCATACTTTTTTCTTGAAATTTCCGGCAACAAATCTAACGTTACTTTTGCAGCTTTTTCCAATATCTCTGGCGGAGTATTATCAAAATCATCACTACTGTCAGTATCGATATTATTTATTACAAATGGGTATATGTCTTATTAAAATAATATTCAATAGAAATTGCGATTTTTATCAAAGCACCTTAAGAATTTAAAAAACTTCTATAATCTGACAGTTGTGATAACTATTTAAAGCTGAACAGCAGCCAATTAAGATTTTGTCAATTTTTGTTGATTCTCCATATAAATGTATATGGTGTGGGCAAAGTGCCGCGAGAAAAAATATTTCTCACAGTATGAGCGACATGGTTTTGAAATTAAGTGAGCTATAAGAAATACGCTACTTTTCATGGCAGTTGTAGGAAAATATTTTTTCATTATACCTAGCTGAAAACACTATATTTACATGCTTATTTAGCGCGCCAAAAAGTGGGCTTTTTCCGTGGGCCCGCACGGAAAATTTTACCGTGCGCTAGTGTCATTAGCTGCCTACTTACATGTACCAAAATAAAATAATATGTTATTGATAGTTCTCTAGAAATCGCAAATTGTTTGTATATTTCCTTAGCAACGGGGTAAATAACGCTTGTTTTGTGACAATATTTTGGATATTTTTAATGGAAATATTTAAAAATGATTTCACCAGAAGAAGAAATATCACGTGAAGCGGCAAAAGTAAGTGCAGAATTACTGCTCAAAAAGTCACGTGAGATATATGAAAACCAGTATCGTCTATTTTGCAACTGGCGCCAACAAAAGAAAGTTATAAATGTAAGTGATGATATTCTTCGCGTTTATTTGTCAGAAAAAAGCAAATCCATGAAAGCTTCAACTTTATGGAGTCAATTTTCAATGTTAAAAAATTGTCTGGCAATAGAAGAAAATATAAATGTTAATAATTTACCGAAAACTACTGCATTTCTCAAACGAGAAAGTGTTGGTTACACATCGAAAAAGTCCAAAGTATTAACTGCTGACCAAATCGTCAAATTCATACTTGAAGCACCAGACGAGAAGTGGTTATTAAGTAAAGTAATTTTATCTACTCCTGTTAGATTATATATTGATTATTCAACTGCTTTTGAGCAGTTAATAGTATCTTAAACAAACAACGTGAGTTATAATAACTCACTACTATAACTCACTATAATGAATCGGAAAAAAATCTTGGAATTATTTACGAACCTAATAACAAGGTGGCTCTGTTCTTCTGTACAAGCCATAGAGAAACTGAAAATAAAGAGAGTTGTCAAACCTGCAGAAAAAGTTGACACCACGTTTAGACAGTGGCGACATATCTCGCAACTGGCCGAACTATGTACAGTTGGTAAAACAGATTTCTCTTCCGATTGAGATAAGGCGGGTTTTTTGAATGTATTACTTTTATATGGTTGATATGGTATATATTTTATAAGTGATCGATTTGCCATTCCTGTATTTCATATGGATGGTTTATATGAAATACAGGAATGGCAAATCGATCACCAATGAAATATATACAGTAATCAATTCGTAGAATGTTAGTTCGTGGTTAAAATAAAGTTTCAAAATAAATCTTTGTTTTATGATATCAAGAACAAAATTACAGTTCTTATAAAATAAGATCAATAAGTCAAACACTATAAAAACACATATTATTTTATCTAGGACAAGGTACAACTACAGACAAAACAATAATAAAACTCTGAAAGACAACAAAATTAAAAATATTCTTCAGTCATCATGAAATCAACCAAAATAAAAACAAATTAAATTCACCTTCAATAATTTTGTTAATTTATTGGCACAAAGGAGAACGAGTAGGTATAACAAATACTCCAGTTTGATAATAATCATTAAGTAGACCATGTACTTCGTACTTCCTCAAATGGTGATAGGAAATGGAAACTGATGGATGGAAATAAGTACCAGTTTGTGAAAACATGTCTGCAACTGATGGATGGAAATAAGTATCAGTTTGTGAAAAGCAGCTTATATTTTACCTTGTAAAAGAATATTTCCAGGTATTTCAGCGTCAACTAGAATAACAAAACATTCTATTTTCGACGTTGGGTTCCCAATTCAGGTCCATAGTATAATTTCTATCATTAATTTTTCGATGACATATTGCAGAATTATTCTGAAATTATTACGTAGTTTGTCATTTTCTGACAAATGTCGAAATTGGAAAATTATCATGTCATCACGTCTGTCGATTGCGGGCAGCGCCTCCATGCGCGACTGGCCGTACCAAAAACTTGGTGGTCATGATCGCCAATGTTTCAAACAGTCTCTTTATTTTTAATTTGTCTATGGTACAAGTCGTTTGGCCGAGAGGGAACAATCCATTATTGTTATTGAGGGGTGTAATGTCACTTGAATAATTTTGACGTTTTCAAATTAGGTTAATACCTAATTATTCTGAATTGTGTGCTGAAAAAGATGAATTCAGATAGTGAAGATGAATTATTATGTAAGTACACCTCCAGAAATAAGACAAGTAGCTAATGTTACCATACAGAATTTATTGCCCGAAAAATCCCAAAACAAATATAAAGGTGTATACAAAATTTTTCAAGATTGGTGTAGCAGCAAGAACATTAAGTCATCGTTCACAGAAAATGTACTTTTGGCATATATTAGTGAACTTAGCACTAAATATAAAGCATCGTCCCTATGGATTTTTCTACTCCCCATGCTGAGAAGCACACCGAGCATAAATAATGGAAACAATATAGAGAATTATTTGAAAATACGCGCGTATTTCAAACGTCAATCAGAGTAACATGTAGCTAAAAAGGCAAAAACTTCTAGGCCAGAACAACATAATAATTTCATAAATGAAGCTCCTGATGAGAAATACCTGGCGACAAAGGTAGTAGATCTCACAATATTCAATCGTTTTTATCATCTAGTCAATTACATAATTTATTTTAGGTTGCTTCAATAATGGGCATTATGGGTGCTTGTCGTGAAGCAGAATTGCACTCTATGCAAATTACAGATTTAGAAGATCATGGATCTATTTTTATGGTCAGTGTACCAAATACAAAAATAAAATTTGCCAGAAAATTCACTGTTACGGGAAATTTTTATACCATAGTTTAGAAGTATTTAAATCCTCGTCCTACTGATATATCGCAAACGATATTATACTTTAAATTTCAAAATGGAAAATATCACTCACCAAAGAATTGGCATTAATAAATTTGGAGCAATGAGGAAAGACATTGCTACATTTTTAAAATTACCACACTGTAATTTATATACAGGGAATTGTTTTCGCCGCTCGTCGGCAACATTATTAGTAGATGCTGGAGGGGATATAACGGCACTGAAACGCCATGGCGGTTGGCGATCAACTACTGTGGCTGAGGGGTACGTTGATGATTCCGAAAAGAATAAGACAGATACTGCAAATAAAATATACAGTTCTATAACACCTCAACCAGTTAGTACATCAACAACATATATGCAACAAACCCAAAATGAAACAATGAACTTGCATAATTCAGTCCCACATATTCAGTTTACTGGTTGTTCAAACTTCACAGTTAATTTTATTAATAAAAAAAAAGAATAATTACAATACAAAAAATTATAGCATTGTTTTAGGTAACTATTAAGATTTGTGAATAAAGTTCTTTCTCTGTACTTGTATCTTAGTATTTGTTGTTATAGTCGTAGATAAAGTATAGTATTCAACTTGCAGTAATGGTCATAACTCACTTGATGAATTACAACACTCGCCTGCGGCTCGTGCTGCAAACTTCATCTGCGTGAGTTATGACCTACATTACCGCTCGTTTAATAATATACTATTAATATTTGGCATATTCGGTGCCTGCCGAAGAGATGACTTGATTCTTCTGACTTTGGAAGACGTGGAAGATAATGGCCGGTTTTTGATAGTTAATCTTTGAAAATGAATATTTTTTAACAATCTGTGGTTTTCAGGTAGATTTAATGAAAAATATCGTTCATTACGCGGTCATAAATGCTTTTTCCGTGTTCGCACGACTTTCCGTGTTCGCACGACTTTCCGTGTTCGGCTACGCCTCCCACGGGAATTTGTCACGCACGCACGGAAAAAGCCTATTTTCTCGACTATTTCCAAGGCTACAGCGGCAACCTGGACATGCCGCAGAGTATTTGGGTTTTGACGCTCCTACAATCCACATCTACAACTCTGGCTACGAATTTAAGCAACATCTGCGTATTTCTCTGTAAAGTTGTATTGGACTGTTCTTATTTGACAATGTGAGAGTGAAGTTGCAATTGAGGAACCCAAAAAAATACTATAAATAAATGAATCTCTGAAATTCTCTATGGTCGGTCCGCCCCTGGCACCTGGTGCTCCTACGGCGACTCGAGTTATGCAACTAGGATTTTTTTTATCGGTTTGCACGATCGGATATATGCGCGAAAACAATAAAATAATGTAATTGTAGAAGTTGTACAAATAAATTGCGACATACCGTTGATGAAAAATATGTTTTTCTGGGCATATTATTGCTATTGTAGGTATTTGACCAATGTTATGTATTTAGTTATTTTGATGCGATCAGAAAACAGTCTTTCTGGCAATATTCTCGTGTTATCGCGATAAAAAAATAACTTCTTGTTTTTTCCAATTTCCAGCTTCGCCCTGTATTCGCAAAACTGCTAGTGATTATTATGATAGATTTATTTTTTTTACCGACGAAATAAGGTTCTCTAGTCGTTGCGTATATTTTTTTATGTATGACCGCGCATAACTTTCTACCACGCACACTAGTGTTGAAAATATTTTGACACTAGTATTAAAAGTGATTTTGATGCATTATGTGAAAACGCCAGTTTTTAATTCACATACAAAACGATTTTGAATTCACATACAAAACGATTTTTAATAGAAATTGTACAAAAAATAATTTATGTGGAAGGGGCAGATTATACAGGGTGATTCAAAAGTACTTTGGCAAACTTCACTCACAATATTCTAATATGAATTGTCCAACTTAATATATGTCCGGAAACCCTTCGTTTCCAAGATAGAGGGTGTTGAAGTTTTATGTTCATTTTCGTTTTTTTTAATAACTTTCGAAATACTGACCTTAATTAAACGAAAATTGGTATTGAGAGGTTTTTTGAGGTGTCGAATTGGAACCTGATGTTATTATTGCTCTTACTCGTAGGGGGCGCCACCTACACGTCTTTTTCTTTTTTGAAGATTCATAACTTTTTGAGGGTACTTCTAGCACATTTTTCAGTGAAAAAATCAATTCCTCTATCATATCTACGTAAAAAAGGTACCCTTGTTACAAGTCGCTATAAGCAACCGTTTTCTAGATATTTGGATTTGAAAATTTCAAGTCGATTATTTGATAATCGATGCGTGTTGAAGTTATTGCCATTATTTTGCATTTTCCACAAGAATGTTCAGGAAATGAATTTGACGTTTGAGTAAGTAGTTTTGGTAATTACATATTATGTGACAGTTAAACGTTTTGTTGATTTGTTGAAGTTTCTGTAAGTTTTAAAACACTAATTTTGAAAAAATGGATTATTTGAACAATAATGCTCATTTAGCCTATATGCATTTCGTGTATGGCCTTGCGAATGGCAATGCGCGCGAAGCAAGACGTATTTACCAGGAGCGATTTCCTAATCGAGTACTGCCTTCAGCTCCAACATTTACCAGTCTCCACCGTCGTTTGGCAGAAACAGGTAGCTTTAAGAGGGCAGCTGATATTATTGGAAGACCACGAGCAGTCCAAACCCCAGAATTGGAAGAAGCTGTTTTGAACGCTCTCGAGGACAATCCAGAAACAATTACAAGAATAATTGCTGAAGCTCTCAATTCTACTCAGTCCACAGTTTGGATAATTATCCACGATCAACAATTTTATCCATACCATATTCAAAGGGTACAAGCTCGTGTGTCTGTGGTTTTTGAGAAAATTGGCTGGAAATCCTCAATTTTCAAGATATGTACTCTTCACGGACGAAGCAAACTTCTCCCGAAATGCTCTCACAAACTTTCATAACAACCATGTTTGGGCTCTAGAAAATCCGCACGCAGTTGCCCATCTTATTACCCATCATATTACATCTTATAAATTTCTGTCTGGAAAAAAATGTTTTTCCTAGTATGTGGAAAAAATCTATTGTGATCCCAATACCAAAAGTTAAGGAACCAATGGAATATAATCCATTGTGTGTTTCAAAAGTTGTTACAAGCGAAATCTACTATCAAAAACTATTATCAAATAAACATCATTATTAAATATATATGTGTTCTCCACTATAATAATTATCACCTATTATTTTTGTAAGTTTCATTCATTCTCTTTCATATTGTATTTTTGTTCTGTATTCTTCAACGTTTTTCTTTTTCTCTCTATCATTGTCGTTTTATATATTATTCACATTATTATCATACCATTATTGATTTAATATTGTAACAATATCCATATAGTGTTTGTATACTTTTATATGTATGGGAGTGGATCTCATGATTTGATTTTATTCCAAAATTGTTTTTAATAATGTCTCATGGTGTAGTTGATAAAATCTTCATCGAGAAAACAATGGAATAAACACCCTTCATCATAATTATTATAATTATAATTAACTTCACGTCTATATATTTTTTCTCTATATTTTTTCTCTTTCTTTGTATTTTTATTTTTTTTCATTTAATATTATTTATTGAGGTGCAAGAGTAAGAATGGTTTATACCAATCTTGTAACCTATTGACAGGTTTCATTGTTTTTCTTTTCCCAAATGTATTTAGATATTATTTTCTGTCAATAAATGTATATTATTATTATTATTATTATTATGTTAGTGAAAGACATTATCAGTATCAATTTTCTGTAAATGTATGGGCGGCAATAATTGATAATTACTTGATACGTCCTTTCTTTCTTCCGTTCCGACTGAATGGTGCAACTTACAAGACTTTTTAGAAAATGAATTCCCGGGACTACTCCAGAATGTACCATTAGAAATTTGTATCCGCATGTGGTTTATGGGGGCTCCGGCCCATTCAAGCGTTGTAGCCAGGGAATTCCTTAACACTGTCTATCCTAATCGATGGATGGTAGGGGTGTAGAAGAACCTAACCAGGCATGGGCACCAAGGTCCCCAGATCTAAACCTGCTAGATTTTTATTTTTGGGGACATTTGAAGTCACTAGTTCATTAAACTCCAGTAGCGAACGAGGTAGATCCAAGAAACCGAATAGTAGACGCCTGTGAAACAATAAGAAACACCAATAATTTTCGAGCGGGTTCGAGATTCAATGACTAGAAGACTGAATGCCTGTATCTTCGCTGAAAGTGGACACGTTGAACAATTTATTTGAATACAATTTAGTTTCCTTTATTTTATTCTACATATTCAAAATTTCTTGAAATAAAATGTTGATATTTCTTGCAAATTTTATTAAAACAAATCTAGATTTTGCACCCTTGATACCAAAATAACTATTCCAAACGAGTAAAATTAAATAGAATAGGTGGCGCCCCCTAAAAAAACAAAACTACTTACTTAAACGTCAAATTCATTTCCTAAGTTTTTTTGTGAAAAATGCAAAATAATGGTAATAACTTCAACAATCGACTTCAAATTTTCAATTCCAAATATCTAGAAAACTGTTGCTTATAGCGACTTGTAACAAGGGTAGCTTTTTTACGTAGATATGATAGTGGAATTGATTTTTCTACTGAAAAATGTGCTAGAAGTACGCTCAAAAAAGTTATGAATCTTCAGGAAAGGAAAAGACGTGTAGGTGTAAAAGCAATAATAACATCAGGTTCGAATTCGACACCTCAAAAAACTTCTCAATACCAATTTTCGTTCAATTAAGGTCAGTATTTCGAAAGTTATTTGAAAAAAACGAAAATAAAAATAAAACTTGTACACCCTGTATTTCGGAAACGAAGCGTTTCCGGACATATATTTATTTGGACAATTCATATTAGAATATTGTGCGGAATCACCTCCTGAAGTTTGTCAAAGTACTTTTGAACCACCCTGTACAAGAGTATTAAAAAATCCGCCCAACCATAGACTCTTGCAGATTTATAATAGCAGTTCGAATTATATTTTAATATAAACACCTTTGGTTTTAGATCTGGCACGGTGTGAATGATGTTTCGAAATTGTCCAGTCTACCCTCAACATCCCAATATGTATTTGTAAGACGTTTAGCTTCTTCAGAAAACGCTTCATTCATCTCTTTTTTTACTGAGTTAGTTTTCCCATTATTTTATTTGACGAATACAAAATTGTTAAAATTGTGAAAGCCTCGGGCATTAGCTAGTTTATTATACAATTAACGACATGCAAAATCTATTCACTGATGATTACGCATACACATATAAATTTCTGTCAATTAACACAGTTTCGAACCTTTTTTCGACATTGAACAGATAATTGCAAACTTTGAACGCGCGTTATTTCAATAATTATTCCGGACAGTTAATTGCAATAAATTCTGCTTGTCATACTCGTACAAAACGAAGAATTTATGAGTTTTTGGCGCATTGTACTCAGAGGATATGCGTCGCTTGTTTCGCAGTAGGTCAAGTCCAAATTTATTTGCATATACAAAAGAGTCAGTGTCAGTGGAACATTGCATTTTGCTCGGGTGCAAGGTGGAGTCTAAAAATAACATGTTGGAAGTTTTTATATCGACTTTTCTCGTGATGTTTTTCATCCATTTTTCGAAATATATTCAATATTGCTACAAGGAAAATGAAGCAGTGCCGATTTACCCGTAAGGCACATCACAGACAATGTGTTTATACTCTGTTTCCTAATGTGAGAGAGTGATAAAATGTAAATTTGCAATGACAGAACCCATTAAACAGGGTGGACAACTTAAAGGTTGTATGGTAAACTTGCAATGATAGTTTTTTTAACCGACGAAACCAAAAAGGAGGAGGTTCTCTAGTCGACGCGTATATTTTTATTTTCATTTTTTTTATGTATGATCACGCATAACTTTTTACTGAGACGTCCGATTCCGATATTCCGACAATGACAGATCGCTACTGTCATTATTTTTGTTGCACATCCGTCACAATCATTATATTCTATGAGAGGATGGAATGATATATAATGTGATGAAATAAACTAACCAGAACAACAAAAATAATTTATATTACAACAAATAGTAAAAGTAGATAATCATATTATTTAACTGGTAATAGTTGAAGTAAGGTGGGTAAGTATTTTGGAAGTAATAAAAAACAAGTGGGTAGTAATTTGTAGATTTCAGCCACAAAAAATTTAAAAATAAAAACTTTCTAACAAAAAATTAAACCGACGAAATACGGAATTGAAAAGTAAAAAATTAAATAAACCTTCTTAGTCTCAATAACTAAGCTCCTAAACTAATGTTAGTAACTAATTTTGAGTCGGCGCCAAACGAACAATCAACGAACATCATTGAATTACTTCAAAAAAATTATCAGAATGTCACCGCGCAACTGGATGCCATCATTTTACGTCTTACCTGATTCATTTGCTTGTTTGTTTGGCGCCGACTCAAAATTAGTTACTTACATTAGGTTAGGAGCTTACTTATTGAGACTCAGATGGTTTATTTAATTTTTTACTTCTCAATTCCGTATTTCGTCGGTTTAATTTTTTGTTGAAAAGTTTTTTAAATTGCGTATTTCAGTTATTTGAGACGTACACATCCCGAATCGAACCTAAATCAGGGACACCTTAATTTGCAAAACAATAGAAAGAGGAGTTTTCTCAATGAAATGTATGTGACAGCGGCGTAACTACAGGTAGTTTATTAGAGTAATAAGTATAATAACAATTATACATGATGATAATTATAGAGATAGGCAGATAATTGACATATTAATTATTCTAATATTAAGTAGATATAAACTTGAAAGTAATAATAATATGATAAATTGGAATAAATATAAATATTTATAAAAAAATCTACTATTTACAATAATACCTAATTTTTTTATTTAAGCCAACTATCGTCGTTGGGATCCAGAGAAATAATCAGGGGCTCTACAGTGTTTTCTAGCATGTTATCAGCTTCCCACATTCTTTCTTCTATTCCAATCACATGTTCGACGCACTTACTCCATTTTTCGCAATCCACTGTCTTCATTTCCTCTTGCAAGGAACGTCTCTTATTTTAAAAGTAGTGTTTATGCCTTTTACTTGCGCCCACACCAATTCAATGTGATATGGCGGAAGGCGAAGTACCGTTATATTCCGTTTTGAAGCGATTTCGTCGACAAAAAATTTCGTTAAAAGAGGTTAACTCAACTTTACAACCTCCAGTAGCTCCTTTTTCAGCATATCTTTGAGAAATGGCTTCTTATTTAAAGTAAGCCTATGAATGATGTCATTTTTTTGCAAGAAGATGTTGGTATTTTTTCGGATGGTCTTGAGTGGTAGATGGCATTATCCATGACTATAACAGACCCAGGAGGAATAAGATCTAGCATTTGCTGGAAGTATTCTTTAACAACATCAGCGTTCATGTCTCCATGATAGTCTCCAGTCCGTTTTGATTGAAATGCTAGTAAGTCACACTCGATAAATCCATTTTTGCTACCATTGTGAATAATTATTAATCCTTTATCTTTTCCCGAAGGTGCTTTCATTCCAGTGGACCATCCTTCCATGAAAGCTTGCCTCGCGCATTTGATATTTTTATCCTGCCATATATTACCACGTTTCGTCCATATAATAGATATTCCTGTTTTCCCTTCGAAACTGTCTAACTGCCCTCAAATATCGTCGTCGCCAGCAGATGATTTCACCTTTCTCTATTATAGTTATTTAGGCAACAAGTGCAAAAAGTAAGTGTTTATTGCACTCGACGTGAAGTTGGCCGTCGGGCCGAGTTGGACAACACGTCGAGTCCTATAAACACTTTTTGCACGAGTTGCATACAATTTTTTTTCTACGTTCATGCAAAAACCAAAAAATGTTTTATTCAGTAAGTGTACGAAAATAAAAAGCGTACTAAAAATAGCGTTGATTTGACGTTTATGTTTGCCATGATCACAAATGACAGATGTAGAATGACAGATGAGTGCAATAAACATTTTATTGCACAGTGCAATAAAGAACCACTTCTTTCTCTTAACATAGTTCAATAAAGTTTTGTTTTTTGCATGAACGTAGAAAAAAGTGATTTTCTGTTTTATTTTATCATAACGAAAATTCATTTTCTTCAAAGTTTTCCACACTTTCTTCCTACCCTTGGGTGGAATGAAATCATCCTTTTTCATTTCAGACATTATTTTGTTCAAGGTAGGTATTTCTTTATTTGAGTAAAACGAGTGTATTATTTTTTTGATGGCAGTCTTTTCATCCTCGTTTATTACAGTTTCTTTTATTCCTGTACTTCTCTTTGGTGACCTGATGAGGCCGCGTTTATCCTCGTGCACAAGTCGGTATATTGTTGACTGTTCGACTTCAGTCATTCGAACACATTTCAACTATTTTTGTAACTCGGAATGTTGAGTTTTGGCGTTGAACACCTTGAGAATAATAATTTTCTCATTTTTAGAAAGTGCACTTTCACTAATCCGTTTCTCAGCAACAAATTCAGAAACACTAGCCATTTTCAAGAACGAACTTTTCCAACAACTGCCGGAAAGTAACTAAACATTTCAAATTTTCTAAACACTGAGGCAGATGTAGGTAAACTACCTGTGCCTCTACCTAAGCTCATAATAGTTTTCTTAGAAAAACCCATTTGTGAAATGAATCCGACCATATTGTTATCGCAATCTTCTTATGGTATTTTATACACGGTGTGGGTCGGTTTATTTTTTGAAATTTCAGGTTTTAATTTTGAGTATGAAATTTTTTTTGTATTTTGTAATCGATGTGCTATTGTTATGTTGTGTTTTTCTACTGTTTTGTTGATGTTATTGGATAATTTTTGTGCTTTTTTTGATTTTTTTCCAGAATGATTGGGTGTTATTTTTTTCAGGATATTTTTCATTTTTTCTTTTTTTTTTTTTCGAATTTTGGGGGAGCAAGTTTTATGGCTCGGTCAGTTCTGAATAACATTTTTTTAAAGCTAAGTGGTGCATTAGACTTGTGTTCCGTGTGTGAATTGGGTTCCGTGATCCAGTTTGTCAAGATTTTTCCAAAGTTGTTGTACGTTATAGTTGTATCGAGTTTATTTGTTGGTTGGTTGCGAAAGTACATAATATATATAGGCCAATCCAAACAATACCTACAGAAACGAATTCAAGCCCACAAAAACTCAAAACGGACATCACAGCATTGTCTAAACATGAGCGGGAAAATCAACATAAATTCGATTTTGACTGGGTTGAAATTTTTACAGAGAAAAAAATAGAAATGGTAGAAATTTCCTCTAAATGATTCACATAAAAAAAGATACAAACAGTAGTAACAATAGAAACGACATGAAAAAATAAACTGATCTTTGCATTTTTACACGGAAAAGTCTTGCATAAATTATAACAATAGAGCCCACATACTATAACTGAATATTTCGAACAATCCAATGTATTTAAAAAAAAAGGGAATTGGGAATCTTGACAAAATCTACATTCAGTTGTATTGGAAGGTGAATCATTGCCGTAAAACCTGAAGCTGCTCTTTATCGAGTACTTTTGATTTTTTGTCTGTCAAAAAAGCATACAGTCCCTTGAATAGACTTGTCAATATCCCCCCTTTAGCGACCTATGACAAGGAAATAGCGATTGTACCTTCAATAATAGAAAATTTCCATTCCCTTTTGAAATATTTCCAAACACTCCCATGCAGGAATTTGCAAATATCTCCATAGCTGGAACAACAATCTAAAATTGCATTTGGTGTGGGTATGTGTGCAACTACGTGTCACTTCAGTCAAGGACAAACCGGCAAATCATATTTCGCAAGACCGACGAGAATATTCTCATACTCTATGGGTGTAGAAAAATCCACAACGAACTGCTGAACACGTGATCGACGATTCGTAGTGTGATGAGATTAATATATTTTTGTGTTAATGCCAATTCTTTATTTTAACTCAAATTTATTTTTTGGGATACTGAAGTTGGGCCTAACATACTTCAAAACTACATTCCTGTACAGAAAATAAAGGTCAGAAAAACTATAGATATCTGTAGGAAAAAAAATCTGTTGCAAACTTTGGATAACTTGTTTCAATTATTCCTTTAATTAACAGGTACATTTACAAATCTGTCATCAAAGCTGCAAAGGAAAATTATTAAAAACACAGAATAGACAATACACAGTACATATGTTGCCATAAAATTTTGTGCTGTTATGTGATATGCTAACTTCAAATATATAAGTAGATTTTTTTTATCAGCTCTAGTTTTTGAGTTGAGATATCTACTTTCAAAACAGAAAAAAAAGTAGTTCCTGGAGAAAGCAATTTTTTTTTCAGTCTGTCAACAATTCTGAAGCTTGTTTAGAAAGATTCAAATGTCTTACTCGTTTTGTGAAAAGCATTTTGGCTCATTTCAAAATCAGTATCATTTTCTGATGGGTTTGGTCCTTGATTGTCTTGTACTAAGTGTTCAAATATATTTTCAGGTACTGAAGAGTCAGGTGAATGTTGCACTGGGCGCTGAATAGTAGTTGTACTTGGGTACTGCCATTTAGCTCGATTTTTAGTGTTTTGTGGTTCTCGCCAAATGGACCAACCATTTAAAAGCACTTCTTCTTCCATTTTTCCATAATCTTAAATATTCAACAAACGATTTACAAACACAATCAGCAGCCCAAAACTTGTAATTTTCATCCAAGAACATCCCAAAATACAGAAAATAGGTATTTTTAACTTTTCTACAATCGTAAAACACATATTCTCCACATATGTAGTAAATATTATTTGGGTTGTTTGAACGCCTCCTTGAACTACTCATGTCACAAAAACTTCAGATAATAGTTAACACAGTGAAGTACGCACGTTATCAACGAATAAGTACTCCTTAATTATAAAAATAAAAAAAATTACCTTGAGCTGCACAAAAACTTTTGAGGCTATATTTGAATAAAAAACATGCCATTAGTGAACATTATCAACCACAAAATTGACGGCAACAGACAAAAACTTGAATTTTGTAAACTAGTATAATCAACATAATGCTGATATTTGGAGTACATATACAGTGCATTTCTTTTATTTTTTGAACGGGTCAACTCAAAAAATTGAAACTTGGGATAATGAAATTGATGCATGAATACTATATTTTGGAGTAAAATTGACAGATGAAACTTTTAAGATGGCAACTGGCAACCCTAGAATATAAAGTCAATATCTTCACCTACTACAAAATGGCTGAACATTTAATAATTACCTGAATACAAACACATTAATATCGATACATCTAGAAATATTTGTTTTGCTCTGCCATATGGCAATCCCAACAACCCGATAAGGTTTGATAGGTTATTTTTTGTTTAAACAAAAAATGACAAGAAATGTCAGTACGACAACGAACATCATTGTTCAGTTAAAATATTCTCATTTAGTTTTCGGTTTTACTAGTAAATAGGTACCACGTGAACTATCTCTAAAATGGTCAATTCTCGTCCATTGGAAGAAAAAATCGAAGCAATTTTTATTTACGGTGCGACGCGTAACTTTCACGAAACCGAAAGAATGTTTAATGATCGTTTCCCGAATCGTCCTATCTGTAGAAAATATTTAAGGGAACTTGTAACCAAATTTACAACTCGGTAGTGTACAGAACAAAAAGCCCCCAGGTCATCCGCCCATTCTGGAAGAACAGCAAGTTCAAATAATTGGTGAGATGATAGTAAATCCTCAACAGTCTACTTCCTCCGTCGCGAATGTTTGTGAGATGTGTCCTTCTACTGTGTGGAGACTTTTGAAGAGGAATAAGTATCATCCATACAAAATCAAAATGGTACATCAGTTAACTGAAGATGACTCTGATCGAAGAACAGAATTCTGCGAAATTATGACGGAAACCATTGCAAGGCATCCTACCTATCTCCACAATATTTGTTTCAGTGACGAATCTACATTTTATCTCAACGGCAAGGTTCACAGACAAAATTGCCGTTATTGGAGTGACACCAACCCTCACATTTTCCGGGAAACTGAAGATGAATTTATTAAAATTCGAAACGTTGGCAAGGAAATAATAGTTTTTCTTCAACAAAATTGATCCAAATCGCAAATCCTCCCAAATCCTCAAAAAATATAATATCCAGAAACTGTGAATTAATAAAAAACATTTTCGTGAAGATTGTCGATATTGTGAAAAATAAAGGTACTTTACAACTGAGCAAAATTTATATACTTTTTATGATATCTAACAGAAAACAAGTACTTTCCTGGCACTATACCAACGCTTGACATTGAAATCCCACAAAGTTGTAGCCTACTGGAAGGTATATAATGAAGGTGTGATATAGCTTTCTGGGTTTTCATTGGGTATGCATCAATTTGAAAAATCAAAATACGATTCGTTAAGGTCCAAAATTGTGATTCTCATCGTAACACAAACGCTATTCATGCCATTTGATTCACTGATTGAATTGAAGCCTGTGTTTGTCACTGACAATTTCACTATACAAAATTTTGCTAGCTCAACATTCTCGAGACGTGATAAAAATATCCTAAGAACATTAAAAACGGGTTCTACGGCCATTTATGATTTATTTGAAGAAAAATGCGGCATTTAAAATTCAAATGGCATACATCGCGGGAATTTGTTATATACAGGAACGCCTTGAAATTGAGAATTAATTATTTCTAATAAAAATTCACGCTGTTACAAAATGAACGATTACATTACCAGTAATCCATGTATCATTTAACAGTTTCCAATATTTCATTCGCACGACATTCATGGACAGAGAACCTGGATTGTTCTTTTATGGAATATTGTGTTCGTTTCTTATTATGTGCAGTAGAATACGAATTAGGTTCATTTCAATGTTTTTTATTCGAGTTGTTGAATACTGCTAACATTTTTGAATATGACCTATTTTGACGATACCACAATACACATCAACACACATACTGTTCGTCTTCCATTTCTTTTGTTCTCAAACGGGTCAGTATACCTTTTCCTTATAAAATGAGGGTTGAAAGCCTTTGTGTGTAAATTGCTTCCTTTAATATTCCCGTATAGTGTACCTCCTATTACATTCTTTATTAATGATTTTTGTATTGGCATGTTACCGTAAGAATTACCAGTGGTAGCTATGGAAAGGAGCTGAAAAGAATGAATTACCTCCAAATGTTCGTGGTACGAAGTCAAAGAGTAGAAGACAAGATAAATCACTTGCCTATTTATGAATGAAATAGTAAAATTTTCTTGGAATCCTTGAAATGCTTGGAAATGCTGCCATTCTTATAAGTCGATATCTGGTGAGATTCTGGTTTAGCCAATCACGAGCCAGAATAGCTTGTCACGTGACAGACTATAAAGAGGAAACGCTTCTGGTATTTTTTCATTTGCAAAATCAATAAAACTATATTATCAAAATTAGTCAGAAAATTGATTACGAGATCCCTTTAATTGAAATTATATATATATATATATATATATATATATATATATATATATATATAAATATATATATATATATATATATATAAATATAACTATGAATTTGATATAAACTTTGTAGAAAGGATATTCCTTGAGGTTGCAGTCAAAATAATGGCCTATGAAAAAAAAAACTCTTTCTTATTTAGTCAGCTTTCGAAATGTTTATTCATTATCAGACAAGCTGTGGAGAAAAGAAAACACAATTGTGAAATACGATTTTAAACAAATCTATAGAACTTACTAAGGTGAGGTTAAGTGAAGACAGGAACTAATCAATTTCGTGATTGAGGAACTTTTCAAAATCATATCACTATGAACCACACTAGTAATATATATGTATAAATTAAACAATGGCTCTCGCACATATTGTTTTAGATACTTAATTTAAACACTTTAAATTTGACAAGCAATTAATTACACATGGTTGAAGCATGACTGAGAAGGAAAATGGTGGATGACAAGTATACATGACATGAAGTGTCAAGTGTCAAATGTCATCGTCCAAAATGAACAGTCGCAGAAACCATGTTTGTTACCAGACAAATAGTACTTATATGACAAAAATTGTAAATGAGAAAAATATGCATGACGCTTCAACAGTATGTATGACACGTTGAATCAGATCGTTATCATGTGGTTCATTTTAGAAAACATTTCAGAAATTCTTTGTGAGTTATCTTCACGTTGAAGGGTTGCTGAAATTATAATGATTAGAATTTATTATGTCGTCAAGTTTTTTTTTGCAACTCTTAGCATGAGCTACGTACCATTTTCCGATTATTTATCAATTGTGCAGGAATACTATACATTGATTTCATACGTTTAACGGTTTAGTTCAGGTAGCGTTGCATTATGTTTTAATAGTTTATCAGTTAAATTTGTCGTTTAGAAGGTTTCTTACATATGGTATGTTTTGTAATATAAGTCTTTAGTTGTGTGGACTGAATTTACGAGATGTCTACAATTTATATGATTTCAGATTCAATAGACATAGGTTGACGATCAGACGTAGTAATTTATTAATAAATTTGATTGGATATGAGTTTTCTTTTTATTAATAAATTACTATTCAGTACTGATCGTCAACCTAGTGTTACTACTATTGAATCTGGAAATACAATTATAAATTTAGACCTTGTAAGATTAAATCCTCCAAGAATAAATTCAAGTCCACAACCTCAACTAATAGAACCTTATATTTACAAAACATTACCATATGTAAGAGAACTAACTTCTAAACTGACAAATGTGTTTAAACTAGATAAACTACGCATTGCCAACAAAAACATTAAAACTATTGCAAGCCTTTACACTAGAACTAAAGCCCCGTTAACGATATATGAGAAATCAAATGTCATATATAGTATTCCTTGCCTAAATTATGATAAAATATATATCGGGCAGACCGGTAGGAATTTAACAGGTCGCATAGCATCTCATAAGAGTGATTGCAAAATAAAAAAAAACAGTTGTGCATTAGCTGAACATAATATAAATTCTAATCATTTTAGTAATTTCAACAACCCTTCTATTTTAGCAGTAGAGAATAACTTCCACAAAAGGAATTTCCTAGAAATGGTTTTCATAAAAAATGAACCAAACAGCATGAATAAACGATCTGATATTTCCAACCTTAGTGTCATTTACAATTACTTGTTGAAACTTGATTCCAATTGAATTTTAAAAACTGCTTAGTATTTTTTGATTTTTTCTTTCATTTAACAATTTTTGTCATATAGATTGGTACTATTCCTTTTGTCTTGTAGACAAAACACATGGTTCTCACTTGACCTGTTCATTTTTGGACAGATGACATTTGACACTTGACACTTCATGTCATGTATTACTTGTCATCCACCATTTTCCTTTCTCAGTCATGCTTCAACCATGTGGTAATTAATGTGCTTGTCAAATTTTAAAGTGTTTAAATTAAGTATCTAAAACAATATGTGCGAGTGCCATTGTTTAATTTTTATATATATTACTAGTAGTGGTTCATAGTGATATGATTTTGAAAAGTTCCTCAATCACGAAATGGTGATTAGTTCGCTGTCTTCACTTAACCTCACCTTAGTAAGTTCTATAGATTTGTTTAAAATCGTATTTCACAATTGTGTTTTCTTTTTTCTCCACAGCTTGTCTTGATAATGAAAATAAACATTTTCGAAAGCTTGACTAAATAAGAAAGAGTTTTTCTTTTCTCATAGGCCATTATTTTGACTGCAACCTCAAGGAATATCCTGTCTACAAAGTTTATTTCAAATTCATAGTTATTTTCAACTAGTCCAGTCACGAGACTACCCTTCTTCAACACTATATATATATATATATATATATATATATATATACGTTTGCTAATGATGAAAATCTTATGATGGAGCGGATAATGCTTTTATGAAGTGTTGTGAATTAGATACAATTACTTAATTTGGCTTTCAACCCAATAAAAGTACGGGAGATGCAATCTTTCACTTTCTGAAAAATATACAGTGCGAGTTTCTAACTTGGAATAAATGCACTAACTCAGAGACAGTTGTTTTGTTGGAAATATGCCCGGAGAGGTCGATTTTTATTTTGAATTGCGCTCGTTTTTATGTAAGAAAATGTTATACAGCGTGTCTCAAATTTGAGATATGACGTCATCGACTATTTTTTTAAATGGCAATCCTAATTTTTTTATGACTATTTTTGGAGGATTGTCATTTTATGAGGATGAAATTCATGGGTTTTCAGAATTTTCATCACTGAAGACTGGCTAATTTCGAGTTCCCTAGCTATCTGCCCAGTGGGAACATTATGATTTTCTTCAACAGAGAGAAGTACATTCATTTCGACATCTTCATTTAGGGCACTCTGACGATGATTCTTTGTTTTTCTTAAATGCCCATATTCCCGAAACTGTTTTTCAATCTTGCTTATAGTACTCTGCTATATGTGTGGTAAATCAGGATACTTCTCTCTGAATAAATGAATAACTTCATTTTGTGTTCTTGTCCTATCACCGTAGCCAATCATCATTAAAATTTCAATCTTGTGGGTTTCAGTTAAGTACGGCATTTTGTTAGATTTTTCAACAAACGTCGTTTCTCACAAAACGACAAACTGATAACCTTGGTAAATATCCTCGCTCGATACGATGCTACTCTCCTTACCTATTTTTATTTAACTTTTTTGTTTGACATTGTCAACATCAACCCAGTTTGACAAAAAATTATAAACACATTCCTCTTGACATAAATCAGGGACGGACTGAAGGCAAATTATTGGGGGGGAAATATGGATTTTCTCCCAAGTTCATAACTGAACAACTCAAAAAAAAGGTCTCACCCCACTTTTTGTGAACGACACCTTAGAGTCCCATTGTCAACTCCCAACTTGCCAACTTGTGATGACCGATCCCCCAACTCAACAACTATTTGGGGGGGCGATGACGTCATATCTCAATTTTGAGACACGCTGTATAACACTGTCTTACATAAAAACGAGCGCAATTCAAAATGAAAATCGACCTGTCCCGGCATATTCCTAACAAAACAACTGTCTTTGAGTTACTGAATTTATTCCAAGTTAGGAACTCGCACTGTATATTCTAGTCTGAAGGAAGGAATTGAGTTAGCGTGCAGTGTTTAGTAATATGTCTAAAGCTTCTGACTGCGTCTACCATGAAATACTGTACATTATTCAGTATAAACGTATAAATATTTTTTTTTCGCAAATATCTTTGAAAAAACAATGGCTTGAGAAATAAATCACTTAAAAAAAATCGAACTGTTTGATTTTTTATATTTGACGAGTTCGTGGCTCAGTGGTACTAGCGTTAGTCTGTTTCCACCCGGTTAATATTGTAGTAAATTTCAAGGATATCTCTCCGGGATCTTGTTCGTAGAACTGTAATTTTTGTTGAAGTTATCTACGTTCACATATTTGATCAGGTCATTCGACATGGGAGATTCAACAAGAAAAACTAAAAAATAAAATCACCTCTGAGTTGGGCTCTTGTATAAATTATGGAAATTGCCAATATTGGTATGAACATGAAAAATTGAAAGATCTATAAGATTTTTTGGATCCGAATCGAACGTATTCAACCAGAACATATAGGAATTTTTTAAAATCATCCCTAAAAAATTGTAATCGTAGTAGCAACTACAGACCTATCGCACTGCTATCTATTATTTCAAAGGTCATGGAAAAAGCCATCAACATCGAGCTCATGAAATATCTGGAAGACTCAGGAATTGTCAACGATAGGCAATATGGCTTCCGCCATCAGAGATCAACTGGTGACCTGCTCGCTTACGTCTCACATATATGGCAGCTATCTATTGAAAAGCATGGAGAAACTTTAGCTGTGGCATTAGATATCTCCAAGGCGTTCGATCGAGTTTGGCACCAGGGACTCCTCGCCAAGCTTCCGTCTTATGGCTTGCCCCCTCAGCTGTGTTCTCTGCTTGCTAGTTTTCTCTCAAACAGGTCTCTCCATGTAGTGGTCGATGGAGTTTCATCTGACACTCTACTCATAAATGCTGGTGTTCCGCAAGGATCCATTCTCGCACCAACACTATTTCTACTTCACATCAACGACCTGTTGAAAGCAACTTCATGTCCAGTACACAGCTTTGCCGATGATAGTACCCTCCATACCGCTTTCTCTTCCAGGGCCCCTATATCAGCCCGTGAAACCAGAAATGAACGAGGAAGAAATGTTAATAATATAAATATGGACTTGGCAACAATTCTCGAATGGGGATCTAATAACTTGGTAGAATTCAATGCAAATAAAACACAAGCATGTCTTTTCTCTAGAAAAGCCGATCTCACTGTGCCTAACATAACTTTGTCAGGAGTAACCATACCACTGAAGCCATCCATATCGATGCTTGGTATTACTATCAGCAATAACCTTTCCTGGGAAAATCACGTGAGGTCCATTGCCAAAAGTGCATCCCAAAAACTTGGTTTTCTGTTTCGTGCCAAGAGCTATTTCACCCCCAGTCAGCTGCTTATGATCTATAAGGCACAGATCCGACCTGTCCTGGAATACTGTTCCCATATTTGGAGTGCGGCACCTAAACATATCCTGAGGCTATTGGATTCTGTCCAAAAAAGGGCAATTCGTCTCGTCGGTGATGCCTCGCTTACAAACTCGCTCACTTGTCTGGAACACCGTAGAAAAGTTGGCGATTTTTCTCTATTTTATAGATATTTTCATGGGCGATGCTCTTCTGAAATATCAACAATCGTTCCTGCTTTGGCAGTCTCTTCGAGATTAACCCGTCAAGTTCAGTCATCACACCCCTTCGAGGTCACTTTGGAAACCTGCAGAACATCACTTTCCAAAGACTCGTTCATCCAACGAACAGCGAGGCTTTGGAACTCATTGCCTAGGAGGTGTTCCCCGAGGCATACAACCTTCAGAAATTTAAGAAGAACCCCCACTCCTACCTTTTTTCCCTTGGTTCCCCCGGTTTTCTCTGAACATTACAGGATATCCCTTTTCGTGGGAAACAAAACATAAAAAAAAAAAAAAAGTCACAGTGGTTGCCCTTTGGGGATACCTCAATGGTCAAACTTTGGATCAATTATTATTTATTAACGATCTAACTCCTTGCATAAGCTGTAATACACAATGATTTATAGTTTATTTCAGAAATGGAAAATTAAGCTTTTTAACATAATTATTCATCTCAGGCTGTTGATGCATTGCTATTTACAATCATATTGATTTAACCCCATGAACCCTCCAGCATGAAATCTGTTATAGCACCCAAAAAATTGTATATGGAACCTCAACTGTAAATAATCTTATTCACAAGTCCATCATTGGACGAAAACTCGGATTGATTTGTTTTTTCCCTATTAGTATGGCTTACACGAGTCACAACTGATACCCGATAATTACCAAGGTTGGACGATGAAATGTACCTTATAATTTTTAGAAAATATTCATTCCTAGTGTGTATTATGCAGAGGATTTTCTTTCAATCATTCACGAGGTTGAAATACCATGTATTATTATTTTATAATTGTATTATTCGATACATTAGGATTTTTCAGTTTCAAGACAAATGTATCAATATGGAAAAATAACTCTGCTAACATGGGTTTTGTAGAGAATATATAACGCCCTAATTGTTCAACGTCTACAAAAATCCTCATCAAAGTTGCAGGAAAGAACCTCAAATAGTACCGAAAACATAGATCGTGAAAGAAATATATAGATCGTGAAAGAGCAAATGATTTCCGTTCATCTATCCTGAATTAAAAGAGTTGTTTCATTAGAAGAATCTCAAGAATAGTACCAAAACGGTACTTTTGACATATTTTTTCGGATGATCTCAAATCCTGAAGAGCCCGGCAAATTAATTCATGGAACGAATACTCAAAGGTACGATTTGCCCCATGTTGAAACCTTTTTGAGACGAAAAAATTATGGTTATGAACCCAAAGTTTTTAGGTTTCCAAAGTTGTTACCGAATCGAAATCAAAATTGCACGATCTTTCGAAATGATGTGCAGTAAGTGCTGTTTTTCCTTTTTTATTTCTATTCTTTTCATAGCAGTCATATTTGTGTTGTTATATTCTGGTTTTTAGGTATTGTTTGGTTTGTCCTATATAACATTCCCCACATTCACTGGGAATACTATATATCACACATTAACCTGATTTAGCTGGTATCTTATCTTTTAACTGCGTGAATAATTTTTCTGTAGTATTCAAATTGTAAAAGGCAAACTTGTGAGAATCAGTTGATAAACATTTTTTAACTTTATATGAGAGTCCATCTAGATATGGAAATGGTATCACGTTTCTTTCGGGGACATTTCCTGCCTATCCGTTCTTCGGCGATTATTAATGATACTGTTAATTATTTTTTTGGGGTAGTTGTTGTTTTCCAATCTAAGACATTCACAAGAACAGAGAAATCTCATTATATATAATCTGTTTCCCAATGTGAGAGAGTGATCAAATGATAGAACCCATTTAAAAGGGTGGACATCCCAAAGGTTGTAGTGTAAACTTGCAATGATAGTTTAAAAAAATATATTTAAGACGTACATATCCCCAAATCAATCCTAAATTAGTCACCTCAATTTGCATTAATAATAAAATATAATATAATAATATATACTTTAATCAACAATAAGTTATCAAAACCATTACAATGATGTCCATAACAAATTTCCGAGAGCGCCAGTAAATGAAAGTATACACAGTAACACAAGAAATATAACATATATGATGAATAAAACACGAATACCGACGAACCACAGATATATAAATGTATACTTTGTAACTAGACATACAGTGGTCCCAACAACCTCTTAAGAAAATAATTCGTCAAGTGTGTAAAAGTTCTTTTGGGCCAAGAAGTCTTTGAGCCTATTTTTGAAAATGAGTATATTTGGTGTTGAGTTATTATAGATTCTGCAGCCATTGTGGTACAAGTTTCTTTGGTAAAACTTGGTTGGGTCCTTTGCCGGAAGTAAATTGTTCTTAAATCTGGTAGAGTAATTATGCTTCGATCTGTTGCAGCTAAACAAAGAAAGATTATCATGAACATAGCATGATATTTCGTATATGTAAGTATCAACTACGGTTAAAAATTTATTATTGTTATGAGACTTCCTGCATGGGTGTCCCCAGGGAAGAGGATTCTCAACGCAGATTTTTGTAAAATTAATATTCTTGAACAATCAGTGCCAGCTTACAACAGAAAGAAGAGTTTTCTGAATGAAATGTATGTGACAGCAACGTAACTACAGGTATTTTTTTAGAATAATAAGATTAATAATAATTATACAAGATTATAATAATAGAGATAGGCAGATAATTGCGATATTAATTATTCTAATATCAGGCAAATAAAAACATGAATAATAATATGAAAATAGATAAATTGGAATAAATATTAATATTTATAAAAAAATCTATTAACAATACAACTTAATTTTTAAATTTTTGCCATCATATTCCGAGTAGTCCGATGAACTATCGTCGTTGGGGTCGAGAGAAATGATAAGGGGCTCTACAGTGTTTTCTAGCATGTTATCAGCTTCCCACATTCTTTCTTCTATTCCAATCACATGTCACAATTGCTTCATTTTTCGCAATCCATTGTCTTTATTTCCTCTTGCAAGAGGTTTTCAACATTATTTTAAAAGTAGTGCAAACCCTTTTACTTGCACCCACACCAATTCTATGGGGTTTAATTCAGAGTGATATGGCGGTAGGTGAAGTACCGTTATATTCCGTTTTGAAGCGATTTAGCCGACAACAAACTTCGTACAAAGAGGTTTATTCAACTTTACAATCTCCAGTAGCTCCTTTTCCAGCATTTCTTATTTAAAGTAAGCCAATGAATGATGTAATTTTTTTGCAAGAAGACGTTGGTATTTTGTCGGATTTTCTTAAGTGGTAGCTGGCATTATCCATGACTATAACAGACCCAGGAGGAATAAGATCTAGCATTTGCTGGGAGTATTTTTTAAAAACATCAACGTTCATGTCTTCATGATAGTCTCCGTCCGTTTTGATTGAAATGCTAGTAAGCCACCCTCGACAAATCCATTTTTGCTACCAATGTGAGTAATTATTAATCTTTTACTTTTTCCATTGGACTATCCTTCCATAAAAGCTTGCCTCGCGCATTTTATATTTTAATCCTGCCATATTTTACCAACGGTATATCCTTTTAACCAAGTTTCGTCCATATAATAGATATTCCTGTTTTTTTCAATGACAAGTGAGGTTAGGCGCCAAATTCAAAAGCAAATGGTCCATAGGTTACGTTAGACCCTCGTATATTTTACGTTAGGTTAGATCCTCGTATATCGGACTCCCGTAGGTTAGGTTAGACCCCTTCGTACACGTCACATAATTCCTAGGTTAGGTTAGATGCCGAAAATCATGAGCTTCGTACACGTACGCGTCTCCATCATCAAGCGCTATACGCGATGTGTAAGGTGGCGCCATCTAACGGCGAAATTGTGAGGTTCGGGGGAGAACTTTGAGGAAAAAATCACAATAAGCCTTAAATTAAAAATTGCTTATACTGGTACAGGTATGTCGACATTTTAGTATGCTTTGGAAGACTGGAAGACATTTAGAAATGTTCGACTTTATCAATACATTTCACATACAATTAAATTCATAAATGAAATCGAAACAGATAATTCTATAAACTTTTTAGAATTGACTATAACAAAAATCAGTAATAAAAATGTCTTTTCAATTTTCAATAAACCTTCATATGCAGACATCACAATACACAGTACCTCAACACATCTATACCAACATAAATTAGCCGCGTATAATAGTATGATACATAGACTGATCTTTCAGAAGAAAATTTTCATAAATAATTGAATATTATTAATCAAATTGCTAGTTCAAACCTAATGGATATTAGTATTTCCTACACAAAACAACACATCATTTTGAAGCTTTTACATATTTAGGCCATCCTACCGAAAAAAAAAATACTTTCTTAGGTAAAAACAACATTAATATTGCATACAAAACAGATAATAATTTCAAGTAGATAGTAGGAACAATAAATTTCAAACTGAGAAATAAATCCGGAATATATAAATTAACTTGTGGCTCTTGTGTGCAAGTTTTCACATATGCCAAACAGGCAGAACATTTGAAAAACGGTTATCAGTACATAGGAACTATTTTGTCTGTGGAAAAACAAATTCAACTTTTGCTTCTCAGCTCTTGACTAAAAAACATTGTTTTGTAAACGATTTCGAAATATTACGTATAGAAAAGAAAGGTTTTTCAAACTCGACTTCCTAGAAAGTTTATAAATTGATCAATGTAAAAAATCGCAATATTCACTCAATGTCCAGATTAGCTTAAATACTTTTATTTGTTGAATTTGTTTTACTGAAGATTTTAAACAGGTAATGGATATATGCCCCGTCCTATTAAATTACCTATTGGGTTGTCCTTAATATTCTGAATTACATTTATATATCTACTGCTACCTGCCTTGATTATTCAACATAGTACATTGTGATGTCGTGTATGATTGATCTGAAGAAGATATTGTATAGCGAAACAGGTGCCGTGGTTACGTAAACCCAATTTAGTGAAAATCATTCTTTCGTTTGCTTAAAAACTAACTGTTTTCCTTTAGGGCGAAAAGAAACACTTTCTTGGCATATTAATATGCCAAAAATAAATTTATTTGCACTATTCAAGGTTCAAAAACTACCAAAACACTTAAAAAAAAAAAACTTTTCAACAAAAAATTAAACCGACGAAATATGGAACTGAAAAGTAAAAAATGAAATAAATCTTCCTAGTCTCAATAACTAAGCTGCTAAACTAATGTAAGTAACTAATTTTGAGTCGGCGCCAAACAAACAAGCTAATGAATTAGGTAAGGCGTAAAATTATGGCATCGAGTTGCGCGGTGACATTCTGATAATTTAATGATCTTCGTTGATTGTTCGTTTGGCGCCGAATCAAAATTATTTACTTACATCAGTTCAGCAGCTTAGTTATTGAGACTAAGAAGGTTTATTTTATGTTTTACTTTTCAATTCCGTATTTCGTCGGTTTAATTTTTTATTAAAAAGTTTTTATTTTTCAATTTTTTGTGGCTGAAATCTACTAATTACTACCTACTTGTTTTTTTATTACTTCCAAAATACTTACTTATCCACCTTACTTCAACTATTACCAGTTAAATAATATGATTATCTACTTTTACTATTTGTTGTAATATACATTATTTTTGTTGTTCTGGTTAGTTTATTTCATTAATTTGTATATCTTTCCATCCTCTCATAGAATATAATGATTGTGACGGATGTAGGAGAACAAAAATAATGACAATTGCGATCTGTCATTGTCAACTACATATGTGTGCCAATGTTCACAAGTGAACAATCAATTACCCCCTATTTTCTACCCGTAAGGTTGGATAATTCCATTCGAAATCCAAATGTGATCAACTGTGAGGTATACCCTATCTAATAAAAAAAGAATCATCCAAATCGAAGAACCCAGTACAAAGTTATGCCTGATAGAATCGGTTAACGGAGCAGAATTCAGAGGGTGAGTGATCAATATCCTTCATTTTGCTACCCTTAGGGGTGGATTTCGTCTTTCAAATTCAAATGGGACCACATTCGAAGTACACCCTATCCACTGAAAAAATGATTATTGGAATCGGACGTCTCAGTAGAAAGTTTTGCGTGGTCATACATGAAAAAAAATATACGCGTCGACTAGAGAAACTCCTCCTTTTTGGTTTCGTCGGTTAAAAATAAGGCTTATTGCGTTGGATTCTGTCCCGATGGAGCATCTCACTGGCTTTCAATCCATCTCGATATTTTATTAATCAGCTCGGGGTACTGACCTATGAGAGTTGAAATTTCGAGTGAAAGCGTGAATCTCAGGATGTGCCTCGCAAAAAAACATATCCTATATACACATAACAGCTTTCGGCAAAATTTCTAAACCCAGTCACGATTCGAGTCCGCGCGACCATTGAAACGAGAAAAACGGCATATAAATATTATTAGTTCGCTTGCAGTTTCCCAGAATTCTAGATCAGCGTAATTTGTATCTAAATGGCTGAATAAAAAATTGTGTTGATAATGACGAATTTGATGCCTCGAAATCGTGCACGGTTCTAAAAATTGTGTTCAAGGTTACTTTTGGAAGTAGTGCATGACTGAGTTGTTTATGATTCTTTGTCGTTTCGTTCGATATGAGACTGATATGGACGCATTTCTGTACGATTGTTTATTTGCATTTGTAGTTTACGTATGTTGTGCTGGCACGACGAAATCCAATAAATAGCGTTCACTTTTGCTAATTGTTTCCATATCTCTATCCAAGCAAACAGTTCCGAATATGAGAATCGCATATACTGTTTTATTGGAGACAAATAATGCACATAAGTATATTTCGATACAGAATTAAATATAATCAAAACAATTGCAATTATCAGTGGTTATAGTTCAATCCTGATCGATATTTTTTCAAATCATTACATATTTGGGCCCATCTACGAAATGTCTACTTCCCTACTTCAGAAATAACATAAATATTGCATGATAATTCACCCCTGTAAAGCTAGCAGAACCACCTCGGGATTTTCGATTTTTTTTCTGACCAAAATTTTGGGCTAATTTATTACCCTATTGACAAATTTTTTGCTCTTCAATTATGGGAGATATCGCTGCTAGCTCAACTTTAAGCTAGCAGAACCAAAAAGCTTATCATATGTTTATAAAAAATCTGATCACACCATCATTTTAGGCTCATGTTTGAACCCACTGCCGATTTTCCTTATAAAGTTTTTTTAAAGAAATCGTGGGTTCTGCTAGCTTCACCGTAAAGCTAGCAGAACCCAATTATGAGAAATCTTTCATTATATTCCTTATATATTTGTTAAAATACATTATTTTCGTATTGAAAAAAAAACTTTAAAAAAATCATCCGAGCAAATCCTCTGGACAATAATTTTAGGCTCTATTCATGTGAATTTATTACAATATTTGAAAATGTTTTGCTCAACACTCCACATTACTACCACCTGAATCCACTGATAACTTGTTAAGAATTTAGATCCCAAGTAGCATTTTTAGTGTACGGAACGTAGCGGTCACGATTCTGGAAAACTTTGAGGTGTTTGAGACTACAACAACTGCCAAGTAATTAATATACACGGTTCTATCACTCGGCGGCTACCAAATTGGGGAACACTTTTTTGGTGGCCGCTACGTTCCGATCTACGTTCCTGTATCTCAGATAGCCACATTCCAACCACGTTGTGGTCTCCTGGCAAAAACGTGTATGTATAGTTGAACGTTAAACAACTGACTGCGCTTGTGTAATTGATAAGTAGTTCGACATCTGTCCTGCAACATATTTTTATAATGAATGTTCCTCATACTTCAACTTGAATAACACTCGATCGACTATAAGTACCTATAAGAATATATAACATACAAACGCGTAAGTATAGTGAATTTGGATACTTCTGATAGGGACAAAATTAAAACGATTGAAAGTTTACTGTGAAATATGGGTGTTGTAGCTCGATTGTGAGCACGCGACATCTGAATACTCTTTATTTAAGAAAAACGTCATAATTTTGGAAATAACTCTCTGAAATGATGTAATCCCTCGAACATTTATTTTTATCAATCATGGTTATTTGAAACCAATACTTACGTAATAAATTACTATGTTTGATGCGGTACTTGACCTGAATGAAAATGCAAATTTTCAATTTCGAATTTTTCTTTTGAGTTAGGGTCTTTTCAGAATATCTGTCAGATGTAGTTCAATGTCCAGCGTGGCTTTAGCCGGGAAAGTAGGTGTTTTCTGTTTGACATTCACAAAAAATAACTTCATTTTTATCGTGGATTTTTCAATTCACAGAAAAATATTTTTATCAATATCCAATTGAGAATGTTTTCCTTTTCAACATGAATACCCCACAAGAGGTTATCTTGACGATGGAAGATAGTGACTAAAGTTTATCTTTCAGTCGCAGATAATTCCACATCTGATTTTATGAACATTTTGTTCATATTTTCAACAAATCAATCATTAATTAATTTTAAATTCTTCAAAAATTCCACTTCTACCTCCTCTTTCCTAAGTGGTGAATAAAACACAGAACCGGTGTTTTTTTTAACAATATGCCTGTGTTTCATAAAATAAAAATAATACTGAGACACCAGTTTATTTCTTTGAGTATTAGATTTGTGTCCAAAAGAAGGCACAATATCACGCAGAATGTTGCCAATCTCTTTAAATAAGTTTTCTTGCTCAGGATTTAATCCAGATTCTTCCACTAGGTATGTTAGATATTTTACATTTTTATGGTACATTTTAATGTGCTGTGATTTTTTGCAATTCATACGATTGAAAGTTAATTTTATTATAACTTTTTTACTAACTTATGATTGTATACAATGTTATGAGGAACTTATAATGCCACAAATAAAATATTGATTGACAGGAGTAGTGAATGTCAAATCCATGGCTAACTTTACAAAATATTTTTTTAACCGGCAACATACGCCAACAACATTCCATTTAGAATAAAGAATAAAATATCCCGATTTCCTGAATTATTTGAAAAACAAATTATTACCGCTAATATTAATTTTTCTTAGAATTAAACCTAAAAGAATATGAAAAATATTTAAGTATATATGTATAGGTATAGTTATATATTTTTTGCTGTATATCACCTTTGTTTGTAGTCAATATTGACATTTCCCTGAAACCTAGTAAGACAATTATATGGAATCAATAATTTTGATATAATAATGTATCTGATTGATTTGTTGAAAATATAAACAGGATGTTCATAAAATCAGATGTGGAATCATCTGCGACTGAAAGATAAACTTTAGTCACTATCTTCCATCGTCAAGATAGAAAAATCTTTCTACAATTAATTAAATGTTTTCCTTTTCAAAATGTATCTGATATTATACATTTTATTTTACTAGGGCACGGGAAAAATAAAAAAAATATATCCCACAATACGAACATCCACTTTCATTTTTAATCAATATTGACATTTCCCTGAAACCCAGTAAGAAAATTGTTTGAAAACAATCAATTTTATATAAAAATTTATCCGTTATTATATATTTTATTTTACTAGGGCACGGGGAAAATAAAAAAATATATCCCACAATACGAACATCCACTTTCATTTTATCAATATTACATTTCCCTGAAACCAGTAAGAAAATTGTTGAAACAATTAATTTTACATAATAGTTTATCTGATATTATATATTTCATTTTACTAGGGAACGGGGAAAATTAAAAAAATCTCCCCCAAAACTCCCATTACACCAGCCTTCTATTTATTTGTGAATAACGTCAAAATAAATATTTACTTAATGTTTTCTATTTAAATATAATGCCGGTATAAAATTTTCTTACCGAATCCCCCACTAATTGCGGGAAATTTGTCTCGTACATGAATTTTCAAAGAAAATTATCCCTCGTCGCTTCGCGACTCGTGATCATTTTCAAAAAATTCATGTAATCAAAAAATTTCCGGCAATAATTCATGCTCTAGGGAGATTATAAGTCATAATTCCTTATTCTGAAATGCTTTCGCACAAGTGAAAATTGAACTCAATTGAACATCGTATCAGCATTAATCGGCCAAACTGTATGATGCCTAGTAACAGTTGTAATAAAAATCTCCCAGTCGATGATCAGTTTGAAGTATCCGAAAATTGTCGAATCATCACCGAATTTCAGATAACCAGCAAGAAAAAAAAAGTTATCTTAGAGATTCCGAATATTACACTTAATATCTCAATTTTGGATAGCTTATCTCGTTATACTTTTTCTCTTTCTGGAGTATCCTTGGAAGTAGTTGAGAGTTTGATAGTATAAGCACATATGAACACGTGCTATGCGAAAAATAAGATCAGGGTATGTAGATTATTCAGGGTATTTTTCTGAATTGAGTTATATTGTCACACCAAAACCAGTTCTTTGAAAAACATGGTCAAATTCTAGTATTTAACAGTTTGAAACTCTTCCGCCAAATTCGGAGAATCTATTGGTTGTTTTTAATCATTTGTGATATATGTGCCCGTTTGGAAATACATGAATGAGAGGCAAACCCAAAATAGCCTATCCATAGTCCTCCTATAGGTAGATAGATAGATTTATCCATACTTTTAGCTACATTATATAGGACAGGTCAAATTTCTCAGGAACATATAAAATGTATAAAATAATTAATTAAGTTATTGTGAAATTAAAAAATAAATAATAAAATGTCAGGTCAGTTGAACTTACACATATGAATATCAGTACCGCATGAAATGTGATACATTTGAAACAAACTCATATATGAAGATAAAGATAAAAATAAAATGAATAAATAACATTAAAATATATTAAAATAAATTCGTCGCAATGAAAGTGATTCAGCATTACCAACCTCAAGTGTGAATTCATCTACTGTGTAGAAACATTTCTCTATTGGGAATGGTTTCGAATGTTTTTTAAAAACTTGAGATGACAGTGTCTTCATATCGTTTGGCAACATGTCATAGACAGGGCCGATCCTAGCAGGTGTGCAGCGCGTGCACCGCACGCGGGCGGCCAAACTAAGGGGCGGCCGCGTGGCGGCCGCAGGCCGCATTCAGTTATAACAATCAGCTATTTTTTTAAAGAAGAAAAATGAAACGTTAGTGCTCAGTTGTGTTGTGTGTTGGTCTATTGTCCATTAGTATCTTCTCCTACTCTCATCTACACACATTCTTCATTTGAGAGCAAAATTCATGCAGAGCCGGCAATGCAGCATAAAAAATTGAAATTTCCATAAAAAAAAACCAAGGGCCATATTTTTGACACGACTAAGTATGTTTGGTTCCTGTGTGCGGCGCGGCGGCTTATTTATGTACGTATAGTCTTTATGTCAGTTGGAACCACGAAAAACATTTTAAAGGAGGTACCAGCGGCGAAACCTTTGAAAATAACGTGCTGCTGTTCGCCGGGCGGCTTTTTTTCAAAGGTTTCGCCGCTGCGGCCTCCTTTGAATCTTTTTTCGCCGTGCCAACTTGTAAAGACTATATATATCACAGTCGGCACGCGGCTCGCAGGTCAATGGTCAAAAGAAACTTTATTTTAGCGATTTTCTTTATAGATAAGAAATGGATTGTTTCGACAAAGTTAACGGGATGCGGCATCCGAAGTTTTTTTTCTACTTCACCACTATATATAAACCATTTTCATTTTAAAATGTTCATTTAATTTTGAATCAACATACAATAAGACTGGTCATGAACACAATCAAGTGCAAGTGTAAGTTAATATTGGAAATTAGTGACAAGGTGTTGCTGTTGAGTATCGTTTAAATATTTTTTTTCTGCGTCCCCATATCGATGGGATTTACTAAAAAAATACGTAAAAAGTCTAACTTTGAAACCATTAAGTGAAACAAGGTGGGAAAGTCGTGTATCAATACTATTAGACCTCTAAAGCAAGACCTCAAAAACATTATTACCGCATTAAATGCCTTAATTGAAGATTCCACCAGAGACGCGAAAACAAAAAATGGTGCAAAATCAATAATTGAAAATCTTGAATCATTCAAATTTTTGTGTTCAATTTTGATTTGGCATGATTTATTATCAAGAATTAATGTTCTGAGTAAAATGCTTCAAAATCCTAAATTAAACATCGCGGAATGCATTGAAGGCTTAGATAATTTAAAAAAATATTTTGTTTCACAAAGATCAGACGATAATTTCAAAATATTTGTCGAATCAGCCACAACACTTGCTAGAGATTTAGGTATTGATCCCGAATTTCCAAGTTCGAGGCTCAGGAAAAAGGTCCGTTTATTTGATTACGAGGGCAGTGATGAACCCCTTTTGAATCCCTTCCAGCAATTCAAGACTTTTTTCTATTTTTTGCAATTCTTGATCACGCGATCTCTTCGGTAAATGAAAGATTTACATTATTATCTGAGTGCTTTTCAATATTCTGCTTTCTGTATGAGTTTCACAACATTTCTAGTGATGATCTCATGAAAGCCTGCATGGACTTAGATATTAAGTTACAGGTACAGGAGGAGGGAAGTATCGTGAAAGATATAGACGGTATACAACTGTTTAATGAAATAACTTCATTCAAAGATATTTTTCCAGGTAAGAAACAGCCAATTGAGGTATCATCATAGTCAAAAATGATCTCATTTCCTGTTTTCCTAATTTTGCTCTAACAATAAGAATGTTTTTAACCTTACCTGTTTCTGTGGCTTCAGGAGAAAGAAGTTTCGGCAAATTAAAAATTATTAAAAATTACTTGAGAAATAATATGACACAAGAAAGGCTTTCAGATTTGGCCATCATCTCTATTGAATCCGAAATCTGTGAAAAAATAGATTTTACGGAAATTATTGATAAATTTGCCACTCAGAAAGCCAGAAAGGTTATTTTATAATTAGGTAATTGTAATGATTAGGTACCTAGTCTGTAGACTGTAGAACAACTGATTTATATACTTTTCGTTGGTATACGCACTGAGTATGTCCAAAATCGTTGTGTGTGAAATAGACGTTATACAGGAAGATGAGTTCAAGAGTTTATAACGTCAACGTTAAATATTAGTCAAAATAAGAAAAAAATCTCTGGAGGGGCGGCATATCTGGTATTTGCACGCGGGCGGCCAATACCCTTGGATCGGCCCTGGTCATAGAGACGGATACCAACAAACATAGGAGACCTTTCATAATTTGCAAGATGGTGTTTTTGGGTAGTCAGCATATTGTTATTCCTGGTATGGTAATTATGGATTTCTGATCTCGAGTCTAGTTGCCTTCTATTTTCATGAATATACGTTAATGTTTTCATAATGAACATACATGCAACAGTTAGTATTTTATTTTGATGGAAAATCTCTTTACGTGACGTTCTGTAATCCAGATTGAAGATCAGTCTCAGCAATGATTTCTGTTTTATGAAAATTCTGTCTATTTCAGTAGCTAAACCACAGACATTAATGTTATAGTAAATAATTGGATGAAACTTGGCAAAATAAACTGATATCAGTGATTTAGTATCCAATTAATTCTTGAGGGATTTAATGAGAGATAATACAATTGATTCAGCTTCTTAGATGTGCACTCTATATGTTCTCGCCAAGTGAAATGTGAGTCAATTATTGTTCCTAAGAATTTTGTTGAGCTCGTTAATACTAAGGATTCATTCTGGAAAAAGAAATGGAAAATTTGCAAATTCCATACAAACTGTTCTCCTCGGGTTAATTATCAGACTATTCCTATGATACCAGTTATCAAATTGATGACGAGGTCATTCAATTCTTCTGTTTTTTACTCGAAAGAATGATGGGAGTGTCAATTGCGTAAAGGTATATCGCCCCATTACTTATGTTATTCGATAGATCATTCAAATAATATAGGAATATCAGTGGCCCGAGAACACTGCCTTGTGGTGTCCCAGTTGTTACAGGGAACTTATCTGACATTTCGTCATTCTGTTTCATCTGGAAATATCTATTTGTCAAGAAAGATACAATTAATTGCCTACTGTTCCCTCGACTACTCAGGTTAAATAGTTTTTCTGATACGAATTTAATATTCAAGGTGTCGAAGGCTCTACTTAAATCGAAGAAAATTCCTACCACAATGTTTTTTATCAATTAAATCATGTACTTTTACAAAGTTTAACGTTGCAGTTTCTGTCGAGTATTTCTTTCTAAACCCGTATTGGCACTTTGCCGTTAGATCAAATGTTTCCATGTAGTCGTTTATTCTACTAGAATTTTTTCAAAACTTTCTGAGAATATACTGACTATAGAAATGGGACGATAATTTTCTATGTTTTTACTGTCACCATTTTTTAGTCTAGGGACAACGACCGCAATTTTAAGCATGTCAGGATATTATCGAAAAGAAATACATAAGTTTACAATATGTCCTATTAATTCAGATAATATATCCACGCATTTTTTGATAATTTTTGGGGAAACTTCATATGGTCCTGTGCTTTTTTATTTGCTAACGAGACTATAACTGTTTTCCTTTCATCAGTAGTGACTGGTTCAAAGCATATGGTTGAGTTAACATTTGGCATTGTAGTATACAATTTCCTGGATCATCATATTGTTGAGAAATATTCTCCGAATGTTTCCACGACTTCTTTTTTCATTATGACTTAGAATTATACATTTGTTTTCATAATTTTTTTGTGGTTGTTATATAATATTCCAGAGAGTTTTGGTTTTATTATTAGAATCCTGCACTTTTTTCATGAAATTATTTATTTTTTCCTGACGTATTTTATTTTCAACACCTTTCTTGGCTATCTTATCAATATAGTGTTTATATTTTGTTTTTTACGACTATTTTTCAAAACGATCAGGAGGCAATACATGTCAGTCTTGCACTGATCCGGCGTTCCTTGATTATTTTTTCCGGATTTTATCCCGCGCTGGAAATAACGCATTCTGAGGTTGTTAACTTTTTTTTCGATATCCTCGTCGGAAACTGTTTCTTCCATACATGCACCAGTCAGATGGTAGATATCTTTTTCCAACTGAACTACTCCATTTATCATATGTTTCACAGTATGCAGCTCGAATGGAGTGACAAGATTTAATTGCGATTGAATATACGATCATTAATCGTCACGATATCCAGCTTGATCATCTGTTCGAATTTAACTAGAAACACAGTAAATACCGTAATTAAAATAAATTCATAAATTGTGCACTGGTTGAGATCATGTGCCATTGAAGAGATTTACGAAACTAGCAATCATTCTGGCTCTAATTAACGCATATAGGAAGATTATTAGTCAGAACAACAAAAGATCAGATGTCGACCTAGTCATTCAAGATTCCGTTTGAGTCGCTTACGAATTCAATGCAGAGTAGCTTTTTTTTGGCGTATGTTTCGTTGGGATCAATATCTTCCAATTAATATGGATAGTTCTCATTGAATTGAGGTGGATGTATTTACGCTACATATACAGTTATAGACCTTGCCTCTGTCCAAGAAAGACAATGAAGAACAACAGACCCATAACGGTCCCTTGCAGTATCTCCAGAATATTCTAATATGACTTCCTGAACAGATTTCTGAACTTTCTGGATGATTTCGAAATATTGAATGAGAACCAGCATGAATTTCGATCAGAAAAAATATAGAAGTTGTCTTAGAATATTTAACCAGAGATTACGATCAGAAAAAGACTATTCGCAATGATATCCAAAATATTTTATACAAAGTTAAACGTCAAAGACGTGATACCAACCATCACAACCAAAAATCTTATCTCTTAGTACTAAAAAGCATTCAATCCAAAATAAAAGATCACAACCAAATTATTTCAAAAGCAGACAAAGGTCATTGTTCGGTAATTCTCAATTAGATTGATTCATAGATAAAGTTGAGAACTGCATGATGTTATCTTTCGATGTATACAACCTTTTCACTTCAGTCCCAAAAGCTGAAACACTGCCCTTAGTCAAGGAAATATTAAATTTATCCAATATCGATGATGACTGTACGACCCACATTTTGAATCTTCTCAATTTCTGTCTTTCACAAGATTTTTTCGTTTTTACAGCAACAAATATTATCAGCAACCAGAAGACCTTGCTATGGGAAGTTGCTTATCACCTTTCCTAGCAGATATTTTCATGAATAATTTGGAAAACAGGTTTATTGTCACTGAAAACAACCCTGAAATCTTACACTGGTACAGATACGTTGAGGATTGTCTAGTCTTCCTCAAAGGCAACGAAGATACTCCGGTTATTCTTTCGAACAAAATCAATTCCATACACCCTAGTATTATTAAATTCACTCTAAATTGAAGAAAATAATAAATGACATTTTTTAGATCTAACTATTTACAAAAATTGCAACAACTTAAATTTCAGCATTTATAGGAAACCAACACAGACTGGCCATGTAATACCGAACTTTTCAAATCACCCACATCAACACAAACTGGCTGCTTCTAATTGCTATATACACAGACTTATAAACATACCTCTCTCTACAGTTAATTACCTAGCAGAGATTAACACTTTGAGACAAATAGCTTTCAACAACAACTATAACCCTAACTTGATTAAATCGCTCATTAAGAAAATTCCCTCCCTTTCGTAAATGATCACATTTCAAATAAAATTGCAGGTTGCATAACCAAAAATTGTAAGGAAAATGTCAAAGTTGCGTTCAAAACAACGAACAACTTAAATAGACATCTTGTCAATAGTAAAGAGAAAATTGATAAACTTCCTGAAAGTGGTTTTTACAAACTAAATTGCGAAGATTGTACAGCGACATACATCGGTAGGACTTGTAGACCTTTGGAAGTTCGAATAACCGAACACCTTAAAGAAAATAAAAAATCAACCTTTGGTCATCATCTCAGATTCAATAAATACAATTTTAGCCCGAATAGAAATTCAAAAATTCTACATGAAATTAGATACAAGAACAACACGAAGTTAGACTTCATGGAAAACCTTTACATCAACAAAGAATTGAAAAACAATGACCTTTGTCTGAACTCACAAGTCATTTAAAATATATCTTTTATTCCACTTCACAGACGTCTGCAATAAATAAATGAAATTATTTAAATTTCATTTAATCAAACTCCTCTTTCTCTATGATGATTCACTTCAGATACACTCTAGTATTTTGTTCCTAGCCAACTTCCATTCTGAGAACACTTTTTCCACTCTAGAGCCAATCTTCTTCACTCCAAAATGGAATAGAACGCCATCTGCGTTTGCCACTTTGTGGCTAATATGTTTCTAAGGTTCTAAGCAATGTGTCACTTTTGTCAACGTCAACATCCACTTCCTCTTCACTTCAACATTGACTTCCATGAAACCATGTGGAATATAATTTAAAATAATGGATTACACCAACTTATAACACAGTGTTTTTTAAGAAATGTTTTAACATGTTATATGCACTTGAGTTCCTCACCTATTTTATACAAACTGGAAACAGTTTTGATGGACTTCTTGTAAACCTGACGAGTAAGTAATCTCAAAATCTGTATCTTTCAAAATGTCAAATATTTTAAATAAAATTCATCTAGGTATTATTGACTTGCTGGTAAGCACTGTGGATGACTATTATATAGTCGAAATAAAAATAAAAATAATTTTGGACGAAATACAAAATTCTTTCACCCTGCTATTTAATTACGTTCCAAAAACTTCAATTTAAAGATTAGATCCAAGAAGTGGAAAAATCTCAGGTTTTTAGTTTGATAATTATCAGGGTTTTTATGTTAATTTCTAACTTGTAAAAATAACTTAATTATCAAAAGCACAACTTATAGAAAAATTGCGATTTTTTTTTCTGACGAATTATTGTTTATTCATGTATCTAAATGGTAGATGCATTGTTTTGTTCTCTAATATTAATATTTAATGGGTTCAATCGAAATTATAGATATTGGTGGTATAATTCCGGATGGTGAGACTTTTTTTAAGAAATTTCCTGCTCTCTTAAAGTGTCTTTTTTTTGGTTTCAGATATCAGCAATAGTTTTTGAAATATTCGCGAAGAACGAAACTTCCCTTTTTTTATTAAGCTGTTTAAACTTGCGAGCGGGACTTCAATTTTTTCAGAAAGTTTCTATATGCAATTACGAATCGATTGACAACTTGATCATAACTTTCGGTGAAGGCGAACTCAAATTCGAAAAAAAGGCGCATATTGATCAGTCTTTTATTGGTTTGAGAACGCATGTTTAGAATTATTTGTCTCAATATTCGATAGACTATAGACACAACTAACCACAAGCGCAATTGATAGTATATCGCACATTTGCTTCTTATATATCAAAAAAAACATATAACACCGACATGCTTGTCCTTAATACCTAATGATTTCGGTTTTCTTCGACGCCAGGGATTTTTTCCAATAGGCGCTGTACTCGTATCGAATGCCGGTATCTTCTTACATGCACACAAGCGTGTATTGCCAATGCAATCAAGGCATACTTCGAATTCTTCGACGCTTTTTTTCGTTGTTTCTGAACTATCTGGTTTCGTATGACGCATGATTTACTTGATGAATTTTCCATATTGTTGCTCCTAATGAGAATACCACTGCATGGATTCTCGAAGATATCATACGGAAGATTGAAAATCCTTCCTCCTTACACTCTAGAATGCAGAGTGTTCAATGAAAACAACAGAAAAAGTAAATCACAATCAGTTCAAACGGGTCTATGATGACTTCGTGTTTACGTAACACACCAATCACGTTTGAAGAATTATGCCTAAAAAACGAAAATATCAATTTCTGTTTTTGTAGAAAATAGAATTCTCAAAACATGCCGGAAAAAAACCATGACAAACATTTTCGAAATCAAAATTCTCCATCCCATCTTGCAAATCCAAAGATTGCTAAATTTCCCTTGTTCTCCTCCGTGATCTTCACTGCTTTGAGATATATTGTAGTGTTATCAATTATTATAACAGAACATGACTTTTCGGTATCATTCAGTTACTAAAAATCTCCTGTTACTAAAATTCCTTGTTACTGAAATACCTAGTGACCTAGTGACCACCCTTTAATAAGTAAGATCCCTCGTTACTAAGATCCGCTCCCCCCGTTACCAAGATCCCTCATTGCTAAGATCCTTCATTATAGTCTAAGAGCCGGTGGGAGATCGACCTTCACCGATCTGATAACTCGATGAGACATATTTTTTATCAAATATAATTTACAAACAAATATGCCTATGATAACTTGCCTATCGAAAAGTGTTCATAGCTATTTTTAATTGAATTAATTTTAATAATTTTTTTTCATCACCTTCACTCTTTTGATAACGGAATGAGTTTCATCTCAACTGATAGTTTTTAACACTCAGAAAGATAATTTAATTACAAAACCAATCGTATAGGCTTGCCTGCAAAAAATCGTACATAAAATATTATTGCCAAGCTATAAAGTCTTAGAATTTTAGTTATATGATAGGTGCGAGAGAGAAAGTAGAGCGTCCGAGGTCCGTGTGATAGAACAGGACACAACATAGCAGCTGCACGCTACCTGACCGTTGAATGTATCCGAGTGCGCATGCTCGTGTACATGTGAGTGACAGTGACAGCATTTATTTACACTCGACAGTAATTTTGAACTCTAATTTATTATAACTCTAATTTCGATCACAATTTTTGTATTATTTCACACTATATATACTTATAATCAAAAATAAATAATTTAATATATTAATAAATGAAATAAAAATAAAAATTCAACAATTTTTTTTTCATTTTAAAGCTAAATTATAAAATTTAAAAATGAAAAAAAAACTATATTTTTTATTTAAAATTAAATAAAGAATAATTTATTTATTATTCAAAATCAAATAAATGCCGTAAAGCGGGAAAGAATAAGTGTTACTTCTAAATTTAAGTATAATAAATTAAAAAAATCATCAATATAGAAAAATAAAATTTAATACATTCATGTTGTTAGAAGCGTTTATTACAAAGCATATAAAAGAGTTCAAAATTACTGTCGAGTGTAAATAAATGCTGTCACTGTCACTCTCATGTACACGAGCATGCGCACTCGGATACATTAAATGGTCAGGTAGCGTGCAGGTGCTATGTTGTGTTCTGTTCTATCACACGGACCTCGGACGCTCTACTTTCTCTCTCGCACCTATCAAATAGCTAAAATTCTAAAACTTTATAGCTTGGCAATAATATTTTATGTACGATTTTTTGCAGGCAAGCCTATACGATTGGTTTTGTAATTAAATTATCTTACTTATGATATCAATTTTGATTGGTTAACAGATCGGTGTAGTTACCTATATTGACTTACCTGTTCACATCTGCTTGCCAGGTAGCCATACACAGAAATAAGTAGGCAAGCCTACCTAGGCATATTCTGTGTGTTAAAAACTATCAGTTGAGGTGAAACTCATTCGGTTACCAAAAGAGTGAAGGCGATGAAAGAAAATTGATTAAAATTAATTCAATTAAAAATAGCTCTGAACACTTTTCGATAGGCAAGTTATCATGGGCATATTTGTTTATAAATTATATTTGATAAAAAATATGTCTCGTCGAGTTATCAGATCGGTGAAGGTTGACCTCCCACGGTCTCCTCTACTATTACTAATAACACGTATGAGCGAGAAAAAATCTTACTGTTGGGATTGGTACCGAAGTTTTTTTTTCTTAAGAGCATTGATTTTGTCAAAAAAGGACAATACCATTAAATGTGAGCGAAAAACCAATTTGGACATCTGATTTGTCACTCGGTTTGGACAAAAAACACGACCATTTGGACCGCGTTTCTCTAATGTAGTGTTTCTTGTTTTTCTAAAACTCACAATGTTACAGAAATATTTTGTTGTCACGATGATTTTATTATTCAATCAATAATTGTAATTTCTGATAAAAAATTATTATTTGCTAAAATAATGCAATATCGCTTGTGAGACATTGAAAATATCGAAGAAAACACCGGTACCCCTATGGGATGTGTTCTGGTGTGTTTTATTTCACCTTCCCGGTACCTTCACCATATCATTCGTTTAAAAAAAAAAAGTTATTATCAGTTATAAAAATGGGTATTGCGGAACAAATCCAAGGCTTACCATCGAACCTGAGTTGAGTAATGAAGACTTTGAAAATATACAGGACGATGCAAGTAGAGTAGCTGGGTATTCTGATGAACCTTGAAGTTATCTTTGGGATTGAATTCTTTCACCAAAAAATTATATGTGCTTAGACGACAAATAACGAATGCTTTAGGATATATATCCGTAATTATACTCAAAAATACCATCAGTTCGAGAGCTCAATATCTCTTTCCATATTGAATTTATTGATTTAATTTATAACGATAGGTACGTTCTAAAAATATTTCTCTTTATACACAGGATGTCCCAAAATAAGATACACAACTGTTCAGTTTTTATTACACGCTTTATATTAGCTTCACTTGTATGTTTGTTTGTTACCGACTCCTTTGGGCGCGATTTTGACCCACTTCCAGACGTACGAATGATTTGAAATTTGGCAGGTGTACATAATTCCGGTGACAATGCATTAAGAAATTTTTGTTTGATAAAAAAACAAAATGGCGGCTCCAATATGGCAGATGAGTTTTGTGATTATGGTCCGATTCTATTCAAAATTTGTATGTGGGAGTTTTTGGGGTCGGAGATTATGATAATTTTGTCAAAATTGAAGGATTCAAGATGGCGGCTCCAAAATGGCGGACGAGTTTCGTGATTATGGTCCGATTCTCTTCCAAATTGGAGAATAATAGTTAAAAAAATTAAATAATAATAATAATGGTTTGAAAAACTAAAAAACACGCTTTAATGGAAAAGTAAACTAAAAAGTTGAAAATGAATAATAGTTTAAAAACACGGTTTAATAGAAAACTAAACTAAAAAGTAGAAAATAATTTTAAATTAGTTTGAAATAAGAATACAGTGATTAACAACAAATTTATTTCATCGTAAAAAAGCGTGGGGTGCTTTTTAAGATATTTTCATAATTATTCTACTTTTACCAATATCTGTCCATGAAATTTTAACAACAATTGACATCAAGCACCCCACGCCTTCTACGATGAAATGAATTTGTTTTTTTTTTTAAATTTAAAATTTTTTTTTTTAGTTTAGTTTTCTATTAAAGCTGTTCTTTAGTTTTTAAACTATTTTTTTTTATAACAACCCCCCTCCCCCTCCCCATTTTTTCAGAATTTGAATCATCTATTTTGTCTATGTTACTACTCAATATTTCACTTATCTGTATGTTTCTAACATGGCTAGAGTAGAAAACGGGGTTGAAAAAATCATAATTTATTTGAAAAACATAAAAAATCCCGATTTTATTGAAAAAATCAAGATATTTTTGTTTTTTTCTATTTGTTTTCTATTTTTATTAATTTTTCCCGATAAATAAGGTTGAGGGTACTTCTGTAGAGAATGCGCCACAAAATTCACAGGAAGCAAGTGTCAGAAACAAGGTCAGAAACAAAGTCAGCAAGTTCTAGTTCTCGATCTTTGTCATCTTTTGTCGTACGCACTAGCAAATCTACTAAAGACGAAATTAACAAACATATTGCCAGAGCTACAAACAGCAGTTTTAACTTTATGGAGCAACCGGAAGTAAGAAAAGCTATACCTAGCGCTTTTACGGCCTGGATACATACCACCTTCTCGATATGATGTTTCTAATAAATTGCCTGATGAAATTTATAATGAAGAAAAAATAAAATGCTTTGAAAACTTGTCGGGAACATTTGTGTGTCTGACACTTGACGGATGGTCCAATGTGCACGGTTAGAACAGAAAATGGATCTCCCTAGTAGATACTCTGGATACTTCTGGAAATCCACAAACTTCTGTAGGTTTAACAGAAATTGCAAGAGCACTCATAAATAAGCTTAAAACCGAATATGACAGTACAGTACGTAGTTTTGTCACAGGTAATGCAGCTAATATGGCTGCAATGCGGCATCAAATAAAAACACCTATACTACTGAATTGAACCTCTTTACATATGGTTGTGCTGCATATATTTTCAATTAACTATGTAAGGATTTGGAAATGTTGCTTCAAAAGCTTTAAAAGCTGTATATCCAAATAGTGGTTTACTACCACTCATAATCAAGTTTCTTGCCAGAACAGAACCTTTCACTGATATTATATTCCATGATGATATTCTTCATAATTGGAGATTCATTTTGTGCTGCTGCTTCTTCCGCATCAGTTGGGAGAATTTTCTCAACATTTGGTTTAGTCCATTCCAAACTCAGAAAGAGGAACGGATTAGGAACGGAAAAAGCTGCAAAATTAGTTTTATTGTACAAGCACTACAATTAACTGCACTAAACATTATTTAGATACAGTGGTATAATTTTTTTGATATAATAAACCATTAATTGAAACTCAAAGTTTTCATTTTCTCTTAATTATAACTTATCAGAAATTTAGATTTTAGTCATGATCTAAATTGAAAAAGTCATGTGATTTAAATCGCGATTCAAATCATGTATTTAGCCTTCAGGGTTGAGAATTTTTCATTGCTTCGGGACATATCTAATTCTCCGATTTTCATGATATTTCGAAATATCAACGTTATACTGCATATTTATTATCTTAGAATTGAATATATCGACCATTATGTCGAAGATACGTCTTGTGAGACAAAAAAGAAAAATTCAAAATAATTTGACTAGGAATTTCACGCCAACATTCATTTGAAAGTACAATGAATCATTATTTTTTCAAAATCAAACAAGAGTTTAAGGTCTGTCGATTTTCTAACAATCTGCGAAAACTCTTTGCATTTTCTCTCATCCAGTTCAGAAAAACATTTCCAAAGTTCGATGTTCGCTTTCTATATATTTTGTGTTTCGCCAAACACGATTATTATATTATATAATTAGGTTTTTTTTCGTATGCGACGAAAGAACATGCAATACACGTGTGAAATATGAGAGATATCGCGTAACCGATCTACTGAGAGGAAACTAGTATCGAGTTACAGCTGAATTTCAGGAATCAACACATTCGCCATAGAGATACTGACATGGAAACTAATGTTAAATTGAATTCAAACAAAATATATCTTTTTAGGATGTTAACACGTTATTTTTACATAACGTTCGAATGCCAGGATCACAGAAAGCGTTAGCAGTTTTCTAATGTATCAAGACAAGTTTTCTGGTCTTTATTTCAATCCTTTCGGTCGACAAAAACAGACCAATTCTTTTTTCTAAAGAAAATGTACTACTCACATAAGCGTTTTCAATTGTGGTGAACGAAAATGGAGGTTTCGATATTAATTATGTAGGTAAAGTTTTGAAGTCTGAAACAGAAATAAGTTTTCAGTAGTAATAACGCAATGTCCATCTAATCTATAATTGTTCGAAAAAAATGTATAACAGATTTCGAAAGCATGTTGTTTGGAGCAACAAGCTTGAGAAAGTTGTAATAAAATGTTTGTGTAGGTATTTATATCAATGTTCGAGGGTTATTCGGGTAAAAATGTTTTTGCTAATTAGAATAGAAAAAAATACAGCAATTTAGAACATAAAAAAAATCATGGTATGCCCTGAAATTCGGAATTATATTTTGCAAATCTGGTGCGAACGTAGACTTTTTGATACTCTTCCTGCTGAAAGAAGAAAACATTCAATCGGTCGGAAAATGTAGATTTTATAAGGGTGCTCCGGTCTTAAGTGGGTCACACTGTAGATACTCTCTCCTTAGAGCATATTTCTGTATTATGAACACTCGACCCACAGAGGAACTTGTGCCCCAGTTCAGTATGCCATACCTGACGTGAGAATTGAAATTCGCATAGTATAGCCTAAGTAGAACCTCTTGACTGCAGTGATTGGAGAGAAACCTGAAAGAGTAGCAGGAATTTCTGAGTTTTTTGCACAAATTATCTACTTGTGGCTGTATCAGTGCCTTTATTAGTCGTGAAACCATGTTGTGATGGTGATAATAATTTCATCGCAGTAAAATAAGCATTCAACTGCTCTTTTAAATTCATTTCATATAGTTTCGAAATGCTAGAGAGAATACTAATTGCTCTGCAGTTATTTAGTTCATTTTTATCTCCTTTTTTATATATAGGAGATACACTGGCTAATTTCAAATTATTTGGAAAAATGCCCTTTTCTGTTGACAGATTGGTTAGGAAGATAAGTACAGTGCATAATTCAGAGGAGCAACATTTAATCAACTTGTTTGATATTTGGTCCGTTCCGCATGAGTTAGTATTTTTTAGTTTATTCATTAACTGTACCAACTCCTTTTCAGTGTTGGGAGACATAAAAAAATGGAGGCATTGAGTGGGATGTCACTTTCAAGAAATCGAGTATCTAATGAGAAATTTTCATACAGAGGCTTTGTAAAGTGAACATTGAATTTTTCAGCTAATATTTCACCCGTATATTGTATACTGTTTTCTTATAAAATTAGTTCATGTTTATTGGTTTGTTTTTTTTTATAAATCGTTAATAATTTTCCATGTTGTTTTAGATTTGTTGTCAGAATTAATAATCAATTCATCATGATATTCTCTATTTATAGCTTGTAGTTCTTCCCTATATTATTTGTTAGCTTGCCTATAAATTTCACTATAGTTGGTGTCATTCTTTGCTAGCATATTGAACAGTGAAACTCTATTCTTTAGGTGTTCTAGCTCGGTAGACATCGCTATTTTCGGATTAGATTTCTTCCTCCGTGGTCCGGTAGATACCTTTCTTGATGGGAAAGATATTTCAAAATAATATATTAGAAGCTCTGTGAAAGCCTCATATGCCAAGTTAGGACACTGTTGCGCAAATCTCTATCCAGTCTTCGTGCTGCAGGTAATTACGGAATCTCCTTATATTGTCATCACAAAAATCCCGACGATAGAAAAATTTGTTGTCTCTACCATTGCTGGTTTTGTTGTGTGGATTAGTAGCAATTTTCAGAATTTTTGGGTAATGATCAAATAAATTAAGATCTACTACTACTACATCGTAGGGGTAATTTGTCCTAATTAAAAAATTATCAATGCATGTCATATAATTTGCCTTTACTCTTGTTGGTATTCTTAAACTACTTTTAATCTTATTAGAAGAAATCAAGTCTTCCAATAGTGTTAAGTTGGCACTATCAACCATGAAATTGATATTGAAGTCTCCACCAATAACTAACGTTGTTGCTTCATTATCTATGATAGACAGAATTCCGTTAAATAGTATCAGAAATTCATTAAAGTCACCATTAGGTGCTCTATATAACACAATACAATACAAATTATGCTTCGAGTGATTAGCTTCATACCACAAACTTCTAAAATAGCCTCTTTACAAAAGTTAGACAGGTTCAGCTCACAAATGTGTTCGACAAGAGTGTCATTTTTATATATAGAAACTTCACCATGTATCTTTGTGCTCCTAGAATAGGAAGCACACAGATCAAAGTTTTTCAACTTGAAAATGTCCAGTTGTTCGGCATTCTGCCAATGTTTGGTAATGAGAAGAAAGCCACAGGTCTTTTCTCCATCGAATATCTCATCTATAAGTACAGTTTTGGTACTGATACATTGGATGTTTTGATGCGTAAATCAGATAAACCTATTTTTAATGTTAGTGTTATAGTCCATCCAATATCAATTGCAGAAGCTGTTTCTATAGGGAGCAAAGAAAAACTCACTTCGCTAACACGAGCGTATATGCGAAGAAACGGAACGAAAAATAATCTGTACTACTCGTAAACATTCTCCGTCGGCAAACGATAGATCAAAAGAGCCGATAGTCAACGTGGACTTGAGTGACTGCTGACTGTTCTACAACCGATTCGTCTGGGCCAATCAAGTCGGACATCAATGCTTGCAGGTGTGGCTATGCGATGGGAGGTCATGAAGCATGCGTTATATTTGTGTTTTAATAGATCTGAAAGATTAAAAACCAGTAGCGTCTGTGGTCTTGGTGTGTGCCGATCGAAATACGTTTTAGGATATTCTAGTTTTGTAGGATATTCTAGTTTTTTTTTCTTAATGTATTTGTATAAATAAAAGCTTGTCTTTAATTTTTTTTCATTTTTCATTATTTATGAAGTATTTTTAAAATCTTAAAATACCTAAATAAAATTAGTTATCTCCACCACTGCTGCTCACAGGATTTCGCCGCAAGACTTTTTTATGCTTCTGCAATTGATATTGGGAAAACTATACATCCAAGGTTCCCTATGTTAGAGTTAGAGACAAATGTCTCACTGAAATCAGTATCATGTTCTGTATCAATTGTACGAGATATTTGGTTGATATTCATTCCTTCCTTCCTGATTTGGTGAAATTGACACCGAAAGGAGTCAGAAAACCAAGAAACAAAAATAGAAGAAGAAGAAGATCATTCATGTATGTCTGACGATGAATCACTGAACTGGTCCTACAATAGATGTCGAATTCAATCTTTCGAAGGAACGCTACTATCATCTGTCACATGAGCAGAAGGTCAAACTTCCAAACACACATTCCCTTTTCCGAACGTATAAACTCACTCCTTGTAGTCTAATCAACAAGTTCAAAAACGTGTTAAATAAAATATGAGCGTTAGCTCATTCGATTCGGAATGGCGTCTAGAAAAATATTTTTTAAGGGTTTATTAGCACGTAAAAAATTGCGATTGTTATTAACAAAATAAGATTAAAAAAAGAAGGTATTTCGTTTTTCGTTAATGATTTCTAAAATAATGATATTTAAGGAATTATGAAAAAAGATCCTGAAAGAGGAGGAAATTTCCAATAAAGAAGTCCCGGAACTCTATCTCTATTATTTATAATTTTTTTTAACGCTGAAAATAGGGCTCCGCGAGGTCGTTACGGCATAGGCGCACCGTCTAAAAAGCCGTTATATCACCTAAAACATTTTTTTATAGTATTAAATAACAATTTAAAAATTTGAATAAATTATGGTGTAATCTAGACACTTGAACGATTTTTCAAAAAGTTACACCATTGTTAATTAACTAATTTTTTTTCAATCTCTGTTTTTATAAATTACGACATAAAAGTTTAAATAATTGCTCTATAAAATTTTCGCTTCGTGGAGCTCTTTTCATTTAGGTACTTAATAAAGCAATGCAAAAAAAAGTATTAAAGTTTATTATTTTGTTAATTATAATTTTTTTAAATTAACAAAAAATGAAATTTCTAAAAAATGTTATCACAAAATTTTTTTAGTGATAACTTATTATTGGTGTTTTTGCATCTAATATAGGAAAAAAATGTTTACGTCATTTGTTAAGAAATTGTTTATAAACAGACTATTTTGGGATTTTAAAAAAATATTTTTTTACCAACTTATTGCATAGGTAAAATTATGATTCAAAAAGTATAGAAAAAATAAATGAAATAAATGAAAAATACAAAAAAAAAAAATCTATACTTTGTTATACATAGTTGTTTTTGTTAGTCTTTGAAGTTTTCGAAAAAAAACATAACGGTTAATATTATCTGTTTATAACAAATTGTTGAGTTAATAAACAATGAAATTATTTATAAAAAAAAAATATTTCTCTGTTAATTCATTGAAAAAGGTCAATGATGATTTTTAAGAATAAAATAATTTCTTAACTAATTATTTAAACGATTGAAATATAAAAAAAACGATTATAAACAATAAAAAAAAAATTTAGGAATTTTTTTTTTAAATCATAATTTTACCTATGCAATAAGATGGTAAAAATTTTTTTTCTAAAAATCCCAAAATAGTCTGTTTATAAACAATTTCTTAAAAAATGACGTAAAATATTTTTTTCCAATGTTAATAATACTTAATAAAAACAGCAATAATAGATATTACAAAAAAAATTTTTTTTGATATTTTTTTAAATTTCATTTTTTGTTAATTTAAAAAAATTATAATTAACAAAATAATAAACTTTAATAAAATGTTCTGCATTGTTTTATTAAGTACCTAAATGAAAAGAGCTCCACGGAGCGAAAATTTTATAGACCAATATTTAAAAAAATAATAACGAGTTATAAAGTTTTATTATGTTATTTAATACTATAAAAAATTATTTTAGGTGATATAACGGCTTTTAGACGGTGCGCCTATGCCGTACGACTCGCGACCCTATTTTCAGCGTTAAAATAAAATATAAATAATAGAGATAGAGTTCCGGGTGGTAGGACTTTTTTATTGGAAATTTCCTCCTCCTCTTTCAGGATATTTTTTCATAATTCCTTAAATATCATTATTTTAGAAATTATTAACGAAAAACGAAATACCTTCTTTTTTTAATCTTATTTTGTTAATAACAATCGCAATTTTTTACGTGCTAATAAACCCTTCAAAAAAATTTTTCTAGACGTCATTCTGAATCGAATGAGCTATTGCTCATATTTTTAGGAGCTTTATATCTATTTAACACGTTTTTGAACTTGTTGATTAGACTATTGCGTCAAAAATGGAAAACTAAAGAAAGTCGGCGATAATTTTCGTTCTGTCAATATCGTTCGTTGCTGCCTCCCATGTCGATTGTGACTCATGGCAAACGTAACGTTTGAAATGTTGTGGGGTCGACCAACAACCTCTCAAAACCCGATGAATTATAATTAACCTCTGTAATTTCAATTGCATTTTCTAGTTGCCATTTGTTTCCATTAACGTCGATTGGTCGAATTTTGCGCGGATACCGGACGTGCCACCGGAATTCGAATACTTATTAAGCTTTCTAATTGGTTGGCCTCGTCTAATTGACTTTGAATAATTTAATAGGATTCCGGTGTACAGGGCGTGTTTAAAAGTTGGAGATTCCATTATGCGATGATTGTTTGCATGTTTGTCGTTTTTTGTTCTTTGTAACACTTTCTTCGGGTGTTTGAGGAATCAAATGATAATTGGAAATGTGCAATCGAGTTATGAAATGAATGCTTTCTATTTTTACTTATTTTCTCTGTCCGGGACAAATCTTGCTATCAAATTTTCGACTAGTTCTAATTAAGCAAGAGCTTTGAAATTTCACATACATATAGTATATGTACGTATACACGATATACCAACAAAAATATTATGTTTGCCCTGCTACGTACACACAGCCCTTTTACTTCCAAATTACAGAGAAATACTGACAAAAAACATGAATAAAATTATAATATCCACAGAAGGAAAGTTGTATTGCGCATAGTTGTTCCGTAAGCGTTCTACAGACAGACAAGAAAGCAACTTAATATTGTATTGTCATCCAGTTCTGAACTATGTCTGAAGTTTCAAGTCTCATCAGGAAGTTTGTACCGAACTGTCACGAAAGCGAGCAAATATAAACGTGGTAAAAATCAGTCATACTGAGAAACTCTACAACTATAATCATCACCTAGGAGTGTATGACAATATATACATCAAATGATCCTGTGTTGTCAAGGATGTATTAGCTTTTCTTCATCCACCAACAGGACAGGACACTGAATACTGAATTTTCCCTAGACATGCTGAATTTTATTTCATATGCAAAGTTTGCTTCCTGAAAATTTCTAGAATAATTAATTTCCACACTGTGTCAAGTGAAACACCAATGTACCAAGTAAAGTTTCGATGGGATTAATGATTGAAAAGTTTATTCTCACTGAATCATTCTTTGACCTTCTAATAGGTATTAGCTTTCAAGTTTCAGAATTCCCAAAGGATTGTGGAGAGGAGTTCACATTCATTTAGATAAATTTGAAGTTTGGCAGTTATATATTTATGACTGTTTTTTCGAAAATCTTGATATACCTATGATATTGATGTATTTTGAATTAAAGTTGAATGTTAATTAATTGTTCAACATAATAGCCTTACAAACAGACAAGACAAAACGCAAATAGCTTGGTCATTTCAAAAAGGATACCTGTACTTCAACTAAACTGAGTCATATTCATTTCACTGTAAATACCAACCTGTAGATAAATCTTTTTGATATATTTTCTTGACTTTTTCACTACTATTTGAAATCTTCACTATCGCTTGAAAATATCATGCCAGAAGTAATGGAAAAATCAGAATTTGTGGAAGTGGAAGTAATTGTGCTTGATGGAGATCTCAATCTGATTTTATTCATTACCAAAAACTCCCTAAAGTGCACACTGCAGACCCAATGTCCGTCACTCAATTGCTCTTTGATTCCTTCCTCTCATCCAAGTGTCTCAGAAATCACATATCATTTGAATTGTATTGTTCTATCATTGTCTAAAGAGACAATGGTATTATATACTATATTTTACCTACATAAAATGTCAATTCAGTTTCACAAGATGGAACCATGCACTTAATTTTGAATAAATGTATAATTCGAAATAGAAACGGAATTCTCGATTTTCTAACACCACAATTGAACAAGCCAAACGCCAAAAGCAAACAAGAATCAAATTCTAGGCCGACACTGTCTTTTTATGCCTTTTTCTGTGCCTATTTTCGTCGTATCGAAGGTAAATACCCCAAAAATATAACCTAAAATAAAATCTTGGGAAAATACTGATTTGTCAGTAACGGCGGCGATATCGAGGAGCGAAAAGCCGAAGCTTCGATCCGAATAGATGTAGTAATGAAGAAAAAAGAATACTGTTTGTCGCTGTCTGCCGATTCATTGCCGAATCATTGTAGACAATGGCCGAATCTACATCATCCACATCTTTGACGATTTTGGAGCATACTGAACATTGTCCGAATAAATTTCTTAGGAGAGTTGCTTTCTGGTGTTGACATCTACTCAGCAATGATTCGAAACTACCTGTGATCTAAGAAATAAAGCAGGCCATATTATCGCATGTGTGATCCCACACATTTTCAGATATGAGTGCATACACCAGGGTTTCTAGACATCTTAGTAGAGGGGCTCCAGCTCCAATTCCCATCCGCATCATATGCCACTAGTCGAAATCTACCGCCGCGCCGCTACTTGAGAAAACCCTTCAAGAGTGCAAAATTCTCTAGCATACCTCCAACCCACCTTCTAACCCAATTACGAAGAATCAAACCCACTCCCATCTCGGGTGTGTGTGTTTCGCGTATCCCACGTTTGGATTTCAGAGATGAAGTATCGAATATCTACAAAAGCATCGGCATCGTAGCTGTGGGAGGATTTGAACATTCGTTGTTTCTAAGACATTAAAGTGTGTATGAACTTTTAAGACACTGCCGCGGCATTTATTTCATTTGATAGCTTCACTAAAATGTTAAGTGCGTCAGTCTAGTAGGTAAACCCAGACAGGAATGGAGTATTACCTGATGTGATTACCGTCGATAAAATTTTATAACCAGTTTTAGATTTTTTGTTGAAATTGATGCCAGTACTGTCAAAAAGATTATGATGATGTCCAATGTTTCATAGATATTCAATAATAATGATAACAAATATTATCAACCTACACTGATAAAAAATATATTGTGAAATCACATAATTTTTCGTTGGCCTTTTTGTACCCAACGTAAAATCATGTGAAATCGCAGTTAGTTATGTATTCGTGAGATTACATTAAGAATACTGTGAAAACGCCACAGCAAATAACTGGATTCGTTATGGAACATCAATGAAATGGTTATGAATAATAATACATGTGTTTTGGAGAATAACTAAATTTGTTATGGAAAATTACTTGATCTGCTGTGTAAATCTACTATGCTGTTACGTAATTTGAAGTAAATTTTGCGATTTCCAGGAGTAGAATCACATGAAATATAATTAAAGTTCACATGATCTGTACTGTATATATTACACAGTCAACAATGTAGAATTCAAATGTACTTTGTGATTATTCGGTGGAATATCACATTGAATTTCAGAATAAAATGTAAATTCGCACTGTGATGTAAAACCTCCTGTGATTTGGCTTATTGTATTGATAAAACTACATTCAGCTTTATATATATATATATATATATATACATTCAATGAGAATGAAATCTATACTGCATCAATTTTATCAAAAAGCCTTTATCAGATTATATATTTTCAGAGGAATTGTTCAATTGAATCAATCACAAACCATTCCACTGAGAAAGGGATATAAACATCCGTTGAAAAGTATCACCATATGTAGTACATTTCATCTTACTTTTTGATGAATGAGTGAAATTAAAAAGAGTTTTATAAATATAAAAGACAAAACAAAAATCAGATACAAACGAAATAGAACAAATTTCACAGGCAAAAACAAAAACACGAACCCTTCAACTTAAAAGGACGAATAGACTATGGAAAAGCAGAAAGTGAAACAATAATTAGATTTTACGATGATAGGTACCTACTGATTTAAAAAAAGACGTCATATACAATGAAAAATATATTAACTTGAACCGTATCAATAATGAAACATAACACACTTCAAAATATGAATACAATAAAAATTTAAGTACAAACTCAAAACAAAATAAACGGAAATGAAATACTGAAATATCGAATTTATAGAAAAATAACACTAACTAATATACTGATAACACAAATGAGAGAATATTAATGAATTGAACACAAATATTGAGCTAAAGTTCAAAGTATTTCTCTACATACCTACTTGTTGATCAAATTGAAAACCTTTTATTCGAACAGCTGATACTTTCTTCGATTTTGATCCTGAATCTGGATGTATTTTCAGGAACATCCTTCGCAAAAATTTCATTGTTGTTGAGAGATCTTTTGGATATTTTATATTCAAAATAAAATATAAGGCATATGCCAGTTTCAGAGCATCCAAAAATTTTGCTTCTCCATCATTACCAATATTTTCCTTCTTAAAATAACCATTGGTTTGACGCCTGAAAAATATTGCTGGCATCAGGAACGTAAATAATGGAAAATGGGTGGTTTTGAGTCTCAAAAATATTTTTTTTATGAATGTCTTTCTTTTTATCATGAAACTGTGTGTGAACTGATGAAAACTAACAAATGTTTTGCTGTGAATCGCAAAGTATTTATGTAATAACCGTACAAAATTCAGTAACATATATCTGCTGAATGAATACTCACCAACTTCTACAATGGTTGGAGTAAGAGGTATTCATTCTGGGTCTATATCTGTTATGTTCTGGAAAAGAAAGAGGGATTAAAATACTGAAATTTGTGAATGGAGGAACTTGAAAAATATATTTTTACCAGACATTTTTTTGGACAAATGAATGATTTTAAGAAAGCGGTGGTTTTGAAAAACGAATCAAAATTCTAGATTATCTGAGAGGCCTTTTAGTTCTCAAGCAAAATGTATAGGATCCGTTATTTTGGATTTTTTTATATTGACAATGTAATCATAATATCTGACCTCAAAAGAAGGCATATTACTGAAATACAGTTTTAAAAAAAGTGTTCCGAGAAAAAAGTTTCAATATTCGTCTTCGTATTCTGGATATTAATGTTTGATAATTTCATGCTGAGAATTTGTGAAAGAAATATTTTTTTCTATAATCACAAACAAGTTGTTAATTTGACATGAATCAACATATCAATTATTATTCATAGGCTAAGAAATCATATTTACGGAGCGTTATACATTTGAAACTACATAAATTGCAAGAAAACATAAAAAAAAAAACCAAAACCAAAAATTTAAAAATTAAAATCAATGCAGATTTGCAGCAGAAGAAAAATAGAATATAAACCGTTGATGTCGCTGGGCTCAGGGTTTAGGTGCACGCATAAAATGAACATTGAGGGGGTTTCACATAACAAAACATGTCAGGATACACTTTACCGAATCAATCTGGTGAATCATTCGTTTTCAAAATGTACTTTTTATGCTTTACATGTTTTAATTTGTAATACACTTCATAATGTATTTTTAAAGTTTTGATCATGTGGAATGTTGGTCACAAGATATGTTCTGTGAAATTCACAGAACGTATTAAGCTTCTTCACAACGATTTTTATCAGTATACCCTCAGGATACTCAGAATGAAATGTAAAATCCAAAATCAATTTTTTTCAAAAGCACACAAAGGAAATTGTTTAATGATTCCGAAATGTTCTCGCTACACACGGTTTCAAAATTATATCTTAAGATACACTAGAAAAAACAACATTTCTTAAAACAATCCCCGGACTTGGCACCCAATTTTTTTTTCTTTGGGGTCATTTGAAATTCGTGTTTATAAAACGATGTGGAAAGGGAAATTATAAATGAATGCCAGGCAATTACCAACGAATCATTTTCCAAAGTGCAGAAGTCAAGGGGTCATTTTGAACATTTATTTATTCACAATTCAAAATCGTACTATTTTGAAATATTTTAGCATTGGGCCATTATTAACTAGAATGTCCATGTTATAGAGTAAACACCATACACATACAGGTTGAAATATTTCAACACTAATCATTGCGGCGGCTGGAAACGTCGAATTAAAGTTTTTAAGCAAATCATAATATCTCGATTTTTTTAGAGGTAGTCACAATTGGCAAACAAATTGAATTGTATATTTCCGAGCACGGCATTCTGCAAAGTTAGCATTCTAAGAGTACTTTCAGACTATGCGGATCGCGGCCATTCAAACTTCAATTTTTGAGCCAATCATTACACACCATTTGATATTTAAAATGTTATGATTGGCTATTTCTTTTCGGATAGAGATTCCCTCCTTACACTGAAATAACATTATTATGGATATTATTAGGGCAAAATGGACACTGAATACAATTATCGCGTACTATTTTCAATACCACTGATATTTGATGTTCAATTCCAGAATAAACACTTCAATTTCAGAATAAATACTTATTACGGGGTTTTGTAGTATGAATAGTTTTCTTTGAGTAACTAGGTATAGGCTAAACAGAGATACCTGGTTTTACCATCAACAAAAGTAGAAAATAATGTTTATGTTTTCTCCGTATTAGGAATTAAAATTATCATTTTAGTGTTTCTGCTCAGAATATCGAATAACAACAATATAAATTTATTATCCACGATTCCAATCCAACCCGAGAACGGAACGTATAGACATATCGCATGAAAAAACATCACGTGACCACAATGTGAAAGGGTCTGAAATCCCAAGATGAGGAAAATGGACTTCAAAGTCAGGAATAAAGGTTACTTTCGACTTTGCATAAAGCCTATGTGTACTCAGAGTTGAAATTTTTAGGAAATGCGACTTAAAGATCCCATATGGGATAGAAGCCATATTTTTTTGGCTTGCAGCATTTCCGCCATTGCACAAAGTATCCATAATTTTCTTGAATCGATTATATGTTAATGATAGATAGTAAAAAACTGGTGTGTATAAAATTAGTTTCTGAAGTGTTTGATGAAAAAAGTTGAGGAAAAAAACGAAATTTTATGAATTTTTTCCATACAAATTTGATATTTTGAAGGGGCCCACTTGTTTTACATAAGTAAAATTCATCATTATCACAGAAAAGTTTGTATCGCAAATAAAATCTGAGCTAGATGTGAATGCGAAACCATCACCTGCATACATCATTCTCTGCTGTACGTTTCTTGACAGTTCTTTTTTCATACGCCATATTTATCTTCAAAGCTTTTACGAATAAACATGTAGGTTAAGACACACAATATGCAGTAAACATTTATTATCTTCTTCTAACCTTCTACTGTTTGTTTTAATATATGTAGTGTTTATATCCTAAAATAGGTGGAAATGACAAAAAATTTACCATCAATCGACTATTCTGAAGGCATTTATGCCTTCGACTCATTAGGCAAAATGTCTTGATTGCCGAATTTTCGACTTTTGAATTACTTCCAGTTTTTTCCCCATATTGGTAATTATAACGTAAGAATTACCTTCGCCAATTTGGGCGCTGACCTATTTGAAGGTCGAAATTACGTAAATTTTACTTAAAATGTTTGTTGAAGTGACATTTCTTTAATGGAATAATCAAAACGGTTTACAGTGAGGAAGAAAAAGTTCAAATATTTATACAAAAATAGATAACAAAGATTTATTTAGGAAATTCAAATAATATGAACAACACTTGGCAACGCTGTAAATCATTTCTTGAGCGCTCTCGGCGATAGTTAAGAACTTGTTACGTCACATCTCGGCGCGATTTCCGCAGTGTTTAAACAGGAACCTTTCTTTGGAAAAACTACTTCAAAAACAAATTTAACAAAAAATGCAACTACTTTTTCCATTGTTTTGGAGATTTTGGGATTTTTTTTCCAGAATCTAGAGATCCCGCCCATTAATGTATCCTTTTTTTCCAGGGTTGGAACGAATCGCTGAAGAGTTGATGGGCCGTAGGAAATGGAAACTGTACCAAGAATCCATGTCAAGAAGTTATCTGCAACCATTGAACAACAATATCAAAAGAACAAACCCATCCGAAGAAGATATAGACGAGTATTATCACAAAGACCAGAAACAGAATCACCAGTTACAAGTAATAGTAGGTATTTATTCAATTCTGGATCTGGTTTTCCTTTGTCATACATAGATAGTATGCAAATTTTTTTTGCTGAAGGCTCACATGAGAACATTCATTCTCTATATCTGATTAACATAACCTCAAAACATTCGAATGATCATAGTTATGAGTCAGGTGTGGCCTTCTATTAATTCAAATGTCACCTCGGATATTTCTGTCAGTATTGGGAAGCTTTGAACTTCCTCATAAACATTTTATTAACTATTGTCCGCAAAATGAAATATTTCAATACTTGTGTTGACGTGACCGTTTTCCACTGGTTCTATGATTTCATTCAATTCATTTCTATCGGGTGCCAAATGGTCTCTAAAATACTTTTCATGAATATATTGATTGAGTATAAAAATGAGCCAAATCGGTTGAGTAAGTAGTTTCAAAATGACGACTATTGAAAGATTGAAAGAAAAAAATCTTAATCTCTTATTTTCATAGTAATATTCACGAGCTGCACCACATTGACTCAACATTCTCTGAAATGTACACATAAACAGAAAATTCGAATAATTATTTCTAATCAGCTCTTAGCTGTCATTTTTTCCTTGTTCAACTCGATCCCATAATATGCAATTTTTTTCATGGCGCAGGACTCGAACTTGGACAAGAACGAGTCGGGGAAGACGGGGAGAGAGGAGGCGAGAGAAGAAGGAGGAGAAAAAGTCGATCAGGGGAAAGAGGAACACCAGAAGGAAAACGAAAAAGACGTCGACAGACTAAAAGACTGGACGCCGCAGTCCAAGTGTTATTTTTGTGTGGACGGCAAACTGGATAGTGAACACACGACGCACGGGGTTTTGGTGAGTAATAAAAAACATACATATTTGAATCGATCACTTTATTTTCCTTTCAAATGTATTGGGGAATTCAAAATTAGATGCCAGCGCCAGAGTGGCAAAAATTCAAACCAGACATACTCACATTGTTTGTCTGTTTTCTCAGAGGTTATACACTTGTGTTCGGAGTTTTTCTGAAAATATTTCCATTTGGTATAATTTTCCAGTTTTTTCTATAGTGTTATTCATTTCAAGACTCTAGTGAAGTGGTGTATTTAAATCTTGAGACAATATCATTTGCGCAAATTATCTTTGAAGGAGACAAAGTATGCTCTAAATCGCTTGCAAAAAATATTTTTCGAAGTTTCTGGACAGCTTAGTGAAGTCATCGGGAATTATTATGAATTATTTTGAAGAAATGTTACACATTATTATTTGTGAATGTTCGAATTGAAAATAAAACTAACAAAAACATTTTTTTTTATTTCATTTAAAACCAACAAGATGGTGTGAAAATGTGTCCTTATCACCTAGATACACATATACAGTCACTCTTTTTCGAATAATATCTCTTTTTTCTCTTCTTAAGTATCTTTTTTTTTCTTCTCAACTCTCTTCGAAGGTTCTCTTTTTCACTTTTTTTTCTTGGCTACACACGATACAGGAACATTTTGGGAAGGAACTGTATTCTTCTTCAAGATCCCAAGAGCCCGTCGTCTGTCTATAGACTCAATCCTAGATTAGTCTGCACCAGTAGGTTACATTCATTTTCTCACGGAAGATGATAAAAACTCATTCCAGTACAACGGAATTGAGGTACACAACAATAATGATTTGAACTAGAATAACTCATTTTTTCACTCGAGGATGTACAATAGTCAACAGAATATTCACCAGGTAAACCAGAATTTCATTGAATGTCAACAATCACAAGAGATTCGACAAGTTTTAAGTGTAAAATGGCTAAAATCATATAAACATTAAGGTTTCGAAAAGTAAACAATTTGTCCTTATCACCTAGATATACATATAGTCACTATTTTCCCATACTGTATGAATAATTTTCGGTATGTTGAATAATATCTCGTTTTTCTCTTCTCAACTCTCTTATCTTTCCTCACAACTCTCTTTGAAGGTTCTCGTTTTCATTTTTATCTTGACCACAGACGATTTTGGGAAGGGACTGTATTCTTCTTCAAGAGCCCATCGTCTGTCTATAAACTCGCTCAATCCTAGATTAGTCTGCACCAGAACGTTACGTTCATTTTCTCATGGAAAAAGATGAAAACTTATTCCAGTACAACGGGATCGTTTTGCCCAAGCGTCACATTGAGGTACACAACAATAATGATTTCAATTTGAATCACTCATTTTTCTACTCGAGTACAAACAATAGTCAACAGGTAAACAAGAATTTCATTAAATGTCAACAATCACAAGAGATTCGACAAGTTTTAGGTATACAATGGCTAAAATCATATCATAAATATTAATGTTTGGAAAAATAAACAATGTAAGTATGTATAGTTTCCAAAATCGACACCAGAGGTAGTATCCCTTATTTTGAATTCCCAATAGGAATTCTCAAAAAAAGTCCATAGGAAATACAGAGTTGAAGTTATAAAACAAACAGTAGAGCACGATTTCTTTGTGAATCATTGTATCCATCCTCCATGGAATAGGTCAAGAATACGAGATCACCGAGTATCTTCACGAAATTTTCACAGGTGCTCCATTGCTTCAAAACATGATAAAAACAGTATAGCAATTGTGCGCTTATCATTATTAGAAGATACGGGCCCCCGAAAGTACAAACTGATTTAAACAATATTTTTTTACACTAAAATAGTAATATTGATGAATTAATAACGTTTCAGTAATATTTAAATCACTTAATTTTCGATAAAGTAATGAAAAAACTCCGATTACTTTTCATATAATTTTACAAAAGAAATGTCAAAAATGAAAGGTTGGTGATTGGTTATGTTTATCCAAATCTCGTGGATCTTGAAGTTTATTGATATGCTACGTTGCCTATGTTACCAAAAGGAAAAAAAGTACTAAAATTAAATGAGACATACATATTGAGCGTATAAATAATAACTATTACTGCATGAAAAGACGATCTGATAGTTCTGATGGATATATATATATATATATATATATATATATATATATATATATATATATATGTATCAATAGAAGTTAAATATGCAAATAATATATCACCACGCTTCTTGGGAGTGTCTAATAGCTTTTGAAAATTAGGCATGAAGTTGATGTGCCGCATTTAGAAAGTTACCAAACCTATTAAAATAATGTGACTTCAGATTATGTTGTTTTGAGTAATTGTAAACCGGACTAAGAAACGCATTTGACTTGGATGTTTTCTCGTATGCTCGGCCGAGACACGTAAAAAGAAGGGACACAACCTAACCTAACTTGGCTAACCTTGCTATCCAAGTTGAATGCAAACTAATCAACCTTATAAGGCGACGCTTCACTCCGCTCGCTAACATTTTGATCAAACCAATTCCTTACGTAAAAAGAATGAACACAACCTAACTTGGCTAACATTGCTATCCAAGTTGAATACAAACTAATCAGCTTAAAAGGCGACGCTTCACTCGATCAAACAATTCCTAACGTAAAAAGAAGGAACACAACCTAATCTGACTTGGCTAACCTTGCTATCCAAGTTGAATGCAAACTACTCAACTTTACAAGGCAACGCTTCACTATGCTCGCGAACATTTCGATCAAAACAATTTCTTACGTAAAAAGAAGGAACACAACCTAACCTGACTTGGCTCACCTTGCTATCCAAGTTAAATGCAAACTACTCGACTTTACAAGGCGATGCTTCACTATGCTCGCGAAACATTTCGATCAAAACAATTCCTTACGTAAAAAGGAGGAACACAACCTAACCTAACTTGACTGACCTTGTTATCCATGTTGAAAGCATGCTAATCAATCTTACAAAGTGACGCTTCGCTCCAATCAATTTGTTGCGTAAAAAGAAGGAACACAACCTAATAACCTAACTTGACTAACTTTGCTATCCAAGTTGAATGCAAGCCAATTAACTTTACGAAGCCTACACATTCTAATATTGAAGAAGCGAAACCACACTTTTTTTAAATTTAAAAGGTCATAATTCGATTGCTGAAGTTTTTTTATCGAGTTTTGAAGGACCTGTGATAATATCGTGAAAATTTCGAGAAAATCCGGATTGACTTGAATAGTTGGCAACATGGCGTGTCCATAAAACGCCAAGATCAATGCAATATTTGATTTTTGACATATGAAAAATGAAATGAAATGTAGTCGGAGTTTTTTCATCACTTTATCGAACATTAATTGATTTTAATATTACTTGAACGTTAAATGAGTGTACAGTTACCATTTCAGTGTAAAAAGCTATTCTTCATATAGTATTTCTAATCCCAATTGGACCGACATAAAAAGTTTCGAGAAGGAATTCTTTTTCAAAGACAGAACTTTTTTATGAATGTACCAGGAATGCTTTGAAAGTAAAAACACTGGTAGTATATAAATTTCCCATTTGCCGGGCAGTGCATATGAACACTCCTCGTAGTGCTCTTATTTTCATTGCCGTTCCAATTGGGATTAGAATAACTATATCAGATTGTAGTTTCCAAAAGTGGCATCCAATAACCTCTCTTTTTGGACCTTCGGGGGCCCATATCTCCTAAAATTATCTTTTCCGCGCTAAATTTTCAATTGCTATATTGTATTTATCGTCTTCTGAAGCGCTTGTGAAAATTTCGTGAAGAACTGGGTGATCTCATTTTCTTGACCTTTACCATCCTCCATTTATGAAACATGAAACAGACCTATACTAATGTTTTCTTCAATAAACTTCGTTTTGAGCGTGCTAGTGATTGGTGTTGAGTGTTTGAGGTTTATTTGAAGAGCCTTGTGCGTCCTGCTCATTTTGTTTTAAGAGAGCTTTTATCGTCTGATTGGAGATCAACCGAGAGCGTTAGGTATTTTAAAGAGCATTCGGATGTTCCTCTCCAGTTTATTATATTGAGGCTTTCGTTTTGGGCACCTCTAAGTCGAAGGATTTTATCTGCGGAGTATACCTGGATTCCAGGTAGGTATGTTGTGAGGCATTGCTGCCTCTTTTACGATCCTCATATCTGCTCCCTTCCAAGGTCATCGACACTCATCAAGGTCACAGTGAGCTGTGGAAATGAGGTTTTGTAGCACCTTTTTCCCATCTCGATGATTTTGTCCAGTATTGTCTCCCATACAGAATCTGTCTGTCAGGAGAACCTCTGTACACTTTTTCAAAAGATGCCCAGAATGGGTTTTGGTAGGTTCCGCTACCTCTTTCTGTCGTTTTTTCGGTTGTCCTTCGGATGTTTTATCCTCAGACCGGACTTTTTTCAGTCATATGTCAAAGGTCGACTCTTTCTTAAACGGCTCCCTCTAAGGGGAGTAAAAACTCACACCAACTTTGTAGCTTCATTAGATCAAATTGGAGTAGCAAGCTATCACTTGAGTTATCAATTATTTTATATATCTTACATCATCAGCATATTCGCTGGTAATGCCCTCTAGTGACTCGATAGCTGAAGTTTTCCAGTTTTATTTCCAATACTCACTATATAATAATTTCATTTTATTTATAATTTCTAAATAATCTACCACGATGTAACAATTTTGTGCTCACTACTAGTTCCAGATGAATCGAAGTTTTTTGTTCTGTCAGAAAAAAGTAAGTAAATGATAACAAATATGTGTATTGATACGATAGTTCACCGCATTTGGAGGTTATCCATGTAAAGTTATGACCATTGTCAATGTTATGACATTGTCTAAATGATATTTTGAATATAATAAAGTAATGCTACTTCTGTGTACTTTTAGGTTCGGCAAGTAATGTGCTTGCTCGTTAGTTTATCAAGGTTGCACGTACATAAGGTCTTGAGAACATGAAAAAGTGAGGTAGCCAAGTAGTTTAACAAATTAAAAAAGTACCCATACAACCCTGGCTATCTTTATACCTAACGGGAAACCACTAAATAACATCAGATTCAACGCAAAACTATTTAATGAAATTATCAAATAATATAATAATCAGAAAAGGAATGAGGTTCACAATTGTACCTGAATATGGGATACCACTTTTACCGTTGAACGGTCCCTAAATAATACAAACACGTTCAACACTCTCTAACACGTGTAATTGTCAACAAAATATTGGGTATTGCTTATACAGTACAAGTAACGATGTTTACTCTTAGTACTTGAACTGCATTACATTTAACATTAGTTCACATGTAAGGCCAATTGCTTTTGTAACCGAAACCAGTTCGTGAAAATTAAAATTAAAACACAAATAACTAATCCTCTGCGAGGTACTTTGTCCTGACAGAATGCCGTGTATGATAGACAACTCGGAAACACATCAAAAGTATCTCTGTCCGCTGTTCATAAGGCTGATTGATCAGTTTACAACACCGTCCAGGCGTTCCCGAACTCGCTATTTGCTTTTCATGACCAGCTAACACCGTCCCACGGAACTTGGTTAATACTTTTACTATCCACTTCTAGACGACCGAATAGAAAACAGAAAACATCTCAAATATTTATCGAATGAGAACCCCACGTCCCGGAATTAGAGATTGAAATATCGTGGAATGACAGAACACTTATCGCTTTGCTGCAGTTTTTGTGATGCAGTTGGAAATGTATAAAATTCACACGTACTATTTTTGCAATCGACTTCACAGCAATAGCGAGGGGCTCATTGTTATTATATGTATGTTGTTACTATACTTGGATAATAATAATGTTTATTCATCTGAAAGATGGTACAATATTTTTAAGTGATTTGTGAATAAACGGGGAGACCTCAGAAACTGAAAGTTTTCAGCTTGAGCTTGTGATTACCAGGATCATTACCTATTTCTGCCACCATGGGCGCTGTCATAGTTTCATCTATCCCCTCCAGACTAATGCACACAGCGAATAGGAGGAGATTGCAATTCAATTTCGGGCCAATGTCATTTACAAAGATTATGAACAGCAAGGAGTCCAATATAAGGAGCCTTGTGGAACACCAGATTTAGCAATTATTTCGGTTGATCTTTGACCATGGTATTCCACTTAGAGGTTTCTGTTGGACAGATAAGAATAGAAAAAAAGGTTAAAGTTTCGAGTAAGGCCAAACATTGAAAGTTTTTCTAAAAGAGTACCATGATCAAGCCTATCAAACGCTTTGGAGAAATTAGTGTAAATGAAATCCACCTGATTAGAATCATCTAAGAAGTTGTCAGATATAAATTGGGTAATTTCCACCAAATTAGTGACCATTGCCTGTGATGAAGCCATTATTTGTGACTTAACATATGAGTAAATAAAAAGATATCACTATCTCAAAAACTTTGCTGAAGTTGCATATAATAACGATGGGCCTATAATTCTCAATATATATGTTCATCATTTTTTAATATGGGACATATTTTTGCATGTTTCCAAATATCGGGAAAAGAGCATGTTGATAAAGCTAGTTCGAAATAATGAATACAGTTATCAGTAATTTTATTTAACAAACGATTGGGAGCCACTATGAAAAAAAACATTGAATTTTCTAGCTATTATATTCGGATCATCTATTCTATTGTATGACCATCAATATTGAGAAAGATTTTATGTTTGAAAAGTATAAAATAATCGATTTGAATATCTAATTCAAACTCGTTCCATTTTTTTAACCATATCGAGCTGCATCGATAACAACCATCGATGGACATGTTACTACCAAAAAACTGCGAAATTTCCAAAGGAATTTTCGTACGGCCCTCGTATAATGCCCCGTATATACTCATTTTATTTCTAGCCGAGCATGAATAGTTATTTCAAGAGGCGTAATAGTTCCATCCAATGGAGAATGATTATTTATTAGTTAGGCTGCTACTATAACTTCCACATTATAATTATGTATAATAGTTTTCTTGGAAAAAATTGTCCGATTCGTGTCGGATCAGTGTGCACCTGAAAATTAAAATTCCATGCTTTTAATTGGGCCCCGCCTTCGTTTTTTTGCTGGCGTTTTTTCTAGAACAGGTTATGCAAAGTGAAATATACGGTCGAGTCATCTAATATGCATATTCAAGTGAAACAAACACACACACCGAAATAGTTATTTTTGTATAAAATGCGGGAAACCGGTGTCTTGTTATTGGTGCGTCAGAGTCGTGACCAAAAATGCATCCGATTGCGTCGAAAATAGAATATTCTTTAATTCCTTATGTATTGCACTGGGTAATTATTAACCGACAAAAAGAAGGAGGAGGCATAACTTTTTTCACAGTAGTCCGATTTTGATGGTTATTTATTAATGGATAGGGTATACCTCGAAGTTGGTCCCTTTTGGATTTGAAAAAAAAAACACTAAGGGTTCACAGCAGCTACCTCGTGTTTGGGGTAATATGTACATATACAGGGTGTTTCATAATTGAATGCTGATCCCAAATGGCGATAATCCTTGGAACCGCTTCATTTCTGAGATACAAGATGTTGAAATTTAACAAAAAAATCAGTTCTTCCCCAATATCTCTGAAACCGCTTTGGCTTTTTTTTTCAATTATGGTTCATGCAAAGTACGCATAAAAATAAATTTTTTCCATGATAAAGGATTTCTTAATTTTCATCAGTGGCGTCCCTGTTAACATGCCCTGTCATATTTTTGATCAAAATAATGATACGCCACTGCCTTTTTTCCAAAAGAATATTATTTTTGTAATTGTCCTCTATCTTCTAATAAAAATGGACTCTCGCCATTTTTGCGTCCGGCGGACGGTTTTCGATTTAGAAAATAAAATACATTCACTTGCTTGTCCATATTCGATTTTTTCTCCTAGTCTTAATTTCACAATTGTGGTAACCAAAGGATCTAGTCAAGATTTTTATAATTTTATGGTAACTATTATTTAGTTTTTGTAATAAGTACGCATAAAAATAATTTTTTATTTTTTAAAACAACTATTATGAACAAAAAATACCAAAATCAAATTAACTGTTCAAAATGTCCACCTCCGTATGCACGCTTCACCCCTCCTTGTCATTTACTCGCGTACTCTTTGGAAAATTCCTGGAGTATTCCTTATTTCTTCACAGGAAACTACTACGCGATTTCGCAATTCTTCCTTAGAATTGGTTGACTGTACACCAAAGTCTTAAGATTTGTGCAAAGAAAATAATCAAGACTGTTTAAGTCTGGGGATCTAACTGGCCATGACTCTGTTCCCCCACGACCTATCCTGCGATTATGAAAGTTTTGGTTTGAATATTCGCGTGCCAGAGCACTAAAATGAGCAGGTGCACCATCGTGCATAAACCACATGCGATTTCGCATTAAAATAGGAACATCTTTCAACAGAATTGGCAAATTATCTTCAAGAAATCGGCGATAATTATGTCCATTCAATCTACGTGGTAAAAAAAAGGTCCAATTAGGTAATCTCCAATAATTCCAGCCCAGACATATAATGAGAATTGCTCCTGGTGATGAGATTCCTCGATTGCATGCGGATTTTCCTCGGCCCAAAAAGGATTATTATGAAAATTTCTGATCCTGTTTTTAGTAAAACTAGCTTCGTCCGTGAATAAAATTCCAGTGACAATTAAAGGATTTTCGGTAAGTTTTTGGAGAAACTATTGACAGAAATCCACTCGTAATGGAAAGTCTCGAGGAAGTAGATTCTGAACCCGTTGAATGTGATAGGAATATAATAAATAATCATGAAGAATCCTCCATACTAGAATATGGGCGATATTCAAATTATTGGCAACTTCCCTCGTACTTATTTCAGGATTTTCGTCAACTGAATTTAAAACAGCTACCTCAATTGCTGGAGTTCTTGCAGTCCGATGTGCTCCTTTCAAGTGATGACTTGGCTCAAAACTTCCTGTTTCACATAATCTTCTGTGGGTGCTTGAAATCGTTCGAGCATCAGGAACCATTCTATTTGGGAAGCGCTCTTGATACAGTCACCTGGCTTCATATGCGTTCCCGTCAGCAAGCTCATACAAGTAATGCATGTCTGCTAATTCGGTATTTGTAAAATTTACCATGTTTTTTTTTATAAACAAGTTATTAAAACGTAAATAATATTACGTATCTAGCTAAAGAAGTGTCAAAATTGTTTATGTTGAAAACAACGAAATGTGTGCTTAGCATACTAGATGTTTCTAGCCCACAAGATAAACCTACTACTCTTCAACGGCTGATTTCGCATAGGGACAAGCAAATGAATGCATTTTATTTTCTAACTCAAAAACCGTTCGCCGGACGAAAAAAAGGCAGGAGATCATTTTTATGAGAAGATAGAGGACAATTAAAAAATAATATTTATTTGGAAAAAAGACTGTGGCGTATTATTTTGATCAAAAATATGACGGGGCATGTTAACAGGGACGCCACTGATAAAATTTAAGAAATCCTTTATCGTGGAAAAAATTTATTTTTATGCGTACTTTGCATGTACCAAAATTGAAAAAAAAAGCCAAAGCGGTTTCAGAGATATTGGGGAAAATTTTATTTTTTTGTTAAATTTCAACATCCTGTATCTCAGAAATAAAGCGGTTCGGGAGCTATGTTCATATGAAGAATTTTTCTTAAAATCATTCAAGGATTATCGCCCTCTAGGAATTCAATTATGAAACACCCTGCATAATTACATGTCCTGACTAACTGAATCACTGATTGACTGATATTCGATCAACGCCCAGATCAAACCGCTGGACCTAAGAGCTAAAATTTTGACAGCATATTTTTTTATATTCCACCCCTAAAGGGGTGAAAAGGTGGGTGAAAGTACAGTTTGTTTTGAAATTAGAGTCATGGAAATTAGTATTTGGGCTCTCCTTTACAAATAAAAATAAATGTTTGTCAGGGTTTTTGAAAATTCAACCCTACAGGTGTACAATGGGGGTTGAAAGTATGTATAGTTAGTCTTAAAGTTAGGATCATGAAAATTGGTATTTGAGGGTCTTTGTTACAAATAAAAAATACGTGTTTAGGTTTCTTTGTGATTTGAAAAATTTACGATAAAAATGAAGTTATTTTTTGTGAATGTCTAACAGAAAACAACTACTTCTCTCTTGCGTCATTGTTACAAATGATTTCTGATGAGTACCCTCTTTTGGAAAACATTCTTCTTTGCCTCATTCACATCTATATGACTTCTTATTTAAGACTGGAATAGAAAATCAAATAACCATCTGAATGAAATTGCAAATTTGCATTTCAGATTGTTTTTTTGAGTTAGGGTCCTTTTAGAATATCTTTCAGATGTAGTTCAATTTCCAGCGCGTGGATTTTTCAATTCACAGAAAAATCTTTCTAATCAATATTCAATTGAGAATGTTTCAACATGAATACCCCACAAGAGGTTATCTTGAACGATGGAAGATAGTGACTAAAGTTTATTTTTCAGTCGCAGATGATTCCACATCTGATTTTATGAACATCCTGTTCATATTTTCAAACAAATCAGTGTTTCATTATTTTTAGAAATTCCGTCCTAAAGGGGTGAGTGAATTTGCAATAGTCGTCACAAAAAATACAAAGTTCAACGCGGATGAAGTCGCTGGTACCAGCTAGTTATAGTATACCGAGTGTCCACGCCCCCATAACTTTTTTGTTTTCGGAGATAATGGAATGAAATTTGGAGGATCTGTTTAATGCATAAAACTGCATTTTTTGAAAAGTAACTCAACTTTATGCAAATTCCGGATTCACCGGAAGTGACATAAACTTTCGATTTTTAAATGGGACACCTGGTATATTTTCAGGTCTCTATATCACATTTAGAATAATAATAATAATAACTTTATTCAGAGAGAATGGGTTTACAATAAAATCTATAGATAGATGTGAATAAAGTTGGTAAGCGATAAGTGCTGTAGCACTTGTTTCGCAGAAAATACAAAGGAATTTAATAGAATTTATGAACGTGTAGGTCGTAAGAACAATAAATTTGAGAGTACGGTAATCTCAATGCAATATAATTGAGTTACATAACATGGAAAAAATCAATATAAATAAAAAAGTATAAACAGAATAAATACAATTAGACTAACGAGAAAATTATTTTTTTGAAAATTCACTTACACAGTACAATATAAATCTGTCACAGTTTATTCGAGAAAGATGAATACAAAAATATTAAAAGCTCAGTGTACAATTTATAAAATATCAACTTAAAACTAGACAATTTAGATCAACATACACACATACATACACATTTTCAAACATTTTTCATTTCCACCAAATCAGCAATTTTTTTTCGTTGTTGACTGTATATGAATGACTTCAATTCTTTCTTATATGATACCAGATAGTTGTTTTTTTAGAATAGTATACAACCATGTATCATTTGTTACTGTTTGTAACAGTTTTTTTAATTTTTTTTTCGAAATAAATATTTATTCTAGAGGGCCATGGATACGTTCAAATAACTAATTTCAGTCCTAAAATGTTTGTAAAAATACAACTTTACTGTTTTCGATCAAAATGTATCAGCTATGTGACGTTTGATTTAAAAAAATGTATTACTATTCTTTTTCAAATGGCAACATGGTGGCTCGTCGGGTTAGAAAAAAAGAGCATTTTATTACGATTAATTTGATACCGCACTCTATTAGGTTGTAAGAAAACTTTCGATTAAAAACTAAAAATATAACGTTAGAACTTTCGTTAAATGAAGAATCTTATTGAGATTAAAATAAGATTTGAAATCATCGAGTTGCCTGTGACCAACACAACTGAAACAAAATCATTAAATTGTTGCGGTAAAAATTGACGTGTCGACATATTACTTTACATCTCTTCTACAAAGTCAATTAGGTAGTTATTGTGTAGCTCATTGTTTGAAAATCATGGAAAATAACAATATTTATACAAGAACTGAAAAAGTACTCGATGATTTTAAATACTATTTTAATCTCAATAAGATTCTTCATTTAAGGAAAGTTCTAACGTTATATTTTCAGTTTTTTATCGAAAGTTTTCTTACAACCTAATAGAGTGCGGTATCAAATTAATCGTAATAAAATGCTCTTTTTTTAACCGACGAAACCAAAAAGGAGGAGGTTCTCTAGTCGACCCGTATATTTTTTTTCCCCATCATTTTTTTTATGTATGATCACGCATAACTTTCTACTGAGGCGTCCGATTCCGATAATTCTTTTTTCAGTGGATAGGGTGTACTTCGAAGGTGGTCCCATTTGAATTTAAAAGATGAAATCCACCCCTAAGGGTAGCAACATGAAGGATATTGATCACTCACCCTCTGAATTCTGGTCCGTTAACCGGTAGAAAAATAGGGGATAATTGATTTTTCACTCATGAACATAGGCACATACATACGTAGTTGACAATGACATATCGCTACTGACATTATTTCTGTTCCACATCCGTCAAAACCATTATATTCTATGAGAGGATGGAATGATATACAAAGTAATGAAATAAACTAACCAGAACAACAAAAATAATTTATATTACAACAAATAGTAAAAGTAGATAATCATATTATTTAACTGGTAATAGTTGAAGTAAGGTGGGTAAGTAAGTATTTTGGAAGTAATCAAAAAACTTTTTAACAAAAAATTAAACCGACGAAATACGGAACTGAAAATTAAAAAATAAAATAAACCTTCTTAGTCTCAGTAACTAAGGTCCTAAACTAATGTAAGTAACTAATTTTGAGTCGGCGCCAAACAAACAATCAACGAACATCATTAAATTACTTCAAAAAAATTATCAGAATGTCACCGCGCAACTCGATGCCATCATTTTACGCCTTACCTAATTCATTTGCTTGTTTGTTTGGCGCCGACTCAAAATTAGTTACTTACATTAGTTTAGGAGCTTAGTTACTGAGACTAAGAAGGTTTATTTTATTTTTTACTTTTCAGTTCTGTATTTCGTCGGTTTAATTTTTTGGTAAAAAGTTTTTATTCTAATCCGACGAGCCACCAAGTTGCCATTTAAAAAAAAAATATAATAAAATTTTTGAAATCAAACGTCTCATAGCTGAAACATTTTGATCGAAAACAGTAAAGTTGTATTTTTACAAACATTTTAGGACTGAAATTAGTTATTTGAACGTATCCACAGCCCTCTAGAATGAAAATTTATTTCGAAAAAAAATATAAAAAAGCTGTTACAAACAGTAACAAATGATACATGGTTGTATTCTAAATGTCATATGGAGACAAAAAAACTGAAAATATACCAGGTGTCCTATTTGAAAATCGAAAGTTTATGTCACTTCCGGTGAATCCGGAATTTGCATGAATCATAATCATAATTTATTCACTCAAGTTTATAATTTATAATTTCACAGTGTAATTGCATTCTTGGAATGGCGAATGGTGAATAAATTTAAGAAAATACTTACGAAGCAGGGTATGCCTGCTTGTGTGTAAGAATACAGTAGTTTAACAATATAGTAAGATTGTGCAATAATAAACATTCATTTGAGATATAAATAATTAACTATGGAAGGTATACAATATTAAAAGATTGGTAATACAGACAACAAGAAAATGGTGTAAAAATACAAATAAAAAAAAAAAAAAAAAACATGAATATATATAAGATTGGTAATACAGACAACAAGAAAATGGTGTAAAAATCAGGGTATATAACTGTCGCAAGATAAAAAAACTAAGGTATCAAAAGATTTGGAAGTAAAACGAATAGTGATAATAAATCTATAAAATGATATATATATATACACACATATATATATATATATATATACACACATATATATACACATATATACACACATACATATACATATATATATATATATATATATATATATATATATATATATAAGTGTTTGACAATCGTATATGAAAAAGATTCAAGTCTTGCATTTAGTTTTCAATTTTCTCATGTATTTCTGCACGGGAAGTATGCTGAACGAAAAGTTTAAGTTTGTTTTTAAATTTTCTAGGGTTTGGCTCGCATTTCAGTGTTTCAGGTAGACAGCTGAAAAGTTTAGGGCCCAAGTAACAATAGTTCCTTTGACCGACTGACTTGTGCATGACTGGTATTACGATACGTTTTTTGTGGCGGGTGCTATAGTTATGACTGTAGGTGATCAATTCGTGTTTGTGTTTATATTGGACTGCGGTTATGTTTATGAAGAATAGTTGCCTTGGGTCAAATATTTCAGTTTCCGAGTAGAGGAGGTTGCTAGGATAGTTGTATCCTTTTTGCAGAATACATCTTAAGAAACGTCTTTGAATGACTTCAAGTGAATGTAGATGTGTTTTAGAGACTCCTCCCACCCAATTATGCCATAGTTCAAGTGAGATTCTACCAAACTTTTGTACAAAATTATTTTTTGTTTGTGGTCGAGTATGCTGATTATTTTTCTAAATTTGTACAGAATGCAACGTAGTTTTTTTACAAGATGTAATACTTGTTGGTCCCATCTTAGATGGGTATCTAGAATAATGCCGAGGTATTTGATTTTTTTGACAGGTTTGATGACGGCCGTGTCGGATATTGCTATGTCATATTCTGGCAATGATACATTATAGCTACTGAATGGTACGTAGTGCGTTTTGTCAAAATTTATTGATAGTAATCTATAGTCAAACCACTTCTTTGAAGTTGAGTTACTTGTAAAAAAATGCAGTTTTATGCATTAAACAGATCCTCCAAATTTCTTTCCATTATCTCCGTAAACAAAAAAAATATAGGGGCGAGCCACCTTCCGTGGACATCCGGTATAACAGTTAATAGTTGAAGTAAGGTGGTTTAAGTAAGTATTTTGAAAGTAATCCAAATTAAGTAGGTAGCAATTAATAGAATTTAGCCACAAAAAAAAAAATTTTTTAACAAAAAATTAAACGGACGAAAAAAGAAACTGAAAAGCAAAAAATAAAATAACTAAGCTCCTTAACTAAGTTACTTATTTCGTGTCGGCGCCAAACCAACAATCAACGAATATCTTTAAACTTGAAATCTCCAGCGATAAACAATAACATTCCAAAAATGCGCTCTCCGCAGGACAACTCGCAACAACATGTGTGAGCCCATTCAGGCAGCTTTCTTGCTGTTATTAATTTCGAGAACGGTTCGGCAATTTCCGGCGAAGGGACGCGCCGCCGCCGCGTACCCCGCTGCTACCATTTTACGCTGTACGTAATTAATTTGTTTGTTTGGCGCCGACTCAAAATTAGTTACATTAGTTTTGGAGCTTAGTTATTAAGACTAAAAAGGTTCATTTTATTTTTTGCTTTTCCGTTTCATTTTCGTTTTTCATAGGTTTATTTTGCACCAAAAGAGTTGTTCTATATCTCGATTTGATTCTTCGTTCGATTCGGTCGATTTGTCACGTTGAACAAAACGACTTTATTTTCTGCACAAGACAGACGTAAAGTAATGAAAACTTGAACCATAAAAAACAGTAAGAAGAGTTCAGTGTACAGAACGGAGATGCGTTGCGATGTGTATTCTCAAGTCTATTATAACTCGTCTCTTCCCCGGGGGTGGTATTTGTCCTTTCCTGCCCCCGCTACCCCTATCGTCCAACACTAAGCAGCATATGTGGTGACAGTTTCAATATTATGAGGCGCACTTGAATATTGGGGTAACGTAAAATAAATACACGTGATATCTCACTACATCCCCCCCTCACCCTTTGTGATATTTCGTGATTTTTTACGAACCCTTTCCCCCCCTTTCGAACCTCACGTGATTACTGGGCGATCCCCTACAGAGATATAATTGTTGGTTATTTATGATGACGTTCATTGATTTCTACGATTTGATATCACTGAATAATGTTTATGGAAAATTCTGCATTTTTTGGGTAGATTAAAAGACTCCAGTTGTATATAACATAGTGCGTGTATCTCTTGTGGTAATTTTTTGCGCAGTTACACGTGCCTTGAACAATAATCTGTATTTAGGAAAAACCTTCGATAAACCTGCTTCCCGTTGAAAAGCGCAGGAAATGAAAGGTCCATTACACTAAAAACGAAAAAAAATACGTGGTAAACCACTATTTCCTACTTATATCGCGTGTTGCATCACTATCAGACAACCACAATTTCATATCGATGTCCCAAAGGAGGCCCCTCGGAAACGGCTTATCAATTCGATGCGTGATTTTACATTAGTTTCATTCAGAGTAACTCACATTTTGAACTGCGTGATCGGTTTTGAAACTGGGAGGAATAACAAAACGTTGAGGGTATACAGATTCGGGGATAAAATCGCGGACTATAGGTTTTATAATGGGTTAGAACGAGATGTACTCGAGCCAGTGGACCATAACAAAATATAACAGATATAGGCGATGAATAATCAAGTATTTAACTGGACCGCTGTAAAATGTTTCCTCTTCCTACTGTTTCACCTCGTTCACATTCGCAACTTCGAGTATTGTGATTGCAACTGAGACTGAAAACTGCAACGTAAATTGTGCTATGGCTCGAGGCCTGAGAGTAGGAAGTAGGGACAGTGGTCTAGTTGAATACTTGTAAAACCTATAGCTCGCGATTTTATTTCTGAATCTGTATACAGTGCTTCTCAAAAGTCCCCTCTCCCCCTCTTATTTTTGGAACGATTATACATAAAGAAGTGAAATTTGGAAACTGAATATTGAAGGTTGTAAACTTCCCTACTAGTGATGAAAGATGACGAAATCGTCAAAGATGACGTCACAAGGCCATTGTGACCAATAATTTTAAATGGAACCCTACGGCAAGCGACACCTCTTTTAAAAGGTATCGAAAAAAACCTATTCAATGATACTAATTTTGTTTGTGTTTATGGTAGTTTTGGCAACACGCTTTCAAAAAACGCAAAGTTGTGATGAATTAAATCAGTTAATACTAAAATTCCAAATTCAAGCTCCGCCTCTGGATAGTTGTCAAATAAGCTGACATTTTTGTTAGTCTCCCTAATTCGACGTTTTTGTAATTGTCCAAGTTTTTGTACATTTAATAATTTGTGTATTGTTGATCGAACGTTTAACTGTTATAGCAGCTTTTGGTACTTTTAATATTTTTGTAGATTTCAATAATTTGTTAAACTGTTGTGAGCCGAACGTTTAAGTGCTTCAAGAAGCGAAATGGTACGTGCTTTAGGTGACAAAGTAGCAGCGATCCTAATTCTTGGTGAAACTGGACAAAATATTCATGCAGCAGAACGCATTTTTAATGAGAGGTTTCCCGATCGCCTCGTTTCGAGAACTCATTAAAGGGAGCTTCTTCGTAAGTTTAAAACAACGGGTAGTATTAATGATGCGAAACGATCTGGCAGACCAAAAATTTCTGATGAGAAAAAAATTGATATACTGGCAGAAGTAATAGTTAATCCTACTTCTTCAACAACTCACGTTGCATCTACCTGTGAAGTCACAGGGCCTTGAAAAAAAACAAATTTCATCCATACAAATTAAAAATGATTCATCAACTCTCAGACGACGACCCAGACCGAAGACTAGAATTTTGTGAAAATATGGAAACTAAAAGTAACCAACAGCCAGACTATGTCAAAACAATTTGTTTTAGTGACGAAAGTACTTTCTATCTAAATGGAAATGTAAATACACAGAATGTGAGGTATTGGAGTGACGCAAATCCTCACCTGTTTCGTGAAACACATACCCAATTGCCCCAGAAGGTGAATGTTTGGGCAGGTATCCTGGGAAACCACATTGTTGGGCCTCTTTTTTTAAATACTAATTTAACTGGTGAGGTTCATCTGGAGCTGTTGCAAAACGCAATAGAACCGTTAATCCTTGAAATTTTGGAAGATAATCCAGATGAATTCGGCAATTTGGAAATAGCATTCCAACAGGATGGTGCTCCTCCACACTATTACGGTGCAGTAAGACGGTATTTGGATGAGGAGTATCGTGGTAGATGGATTGGACGACGAGGTTCAACGGAATGGTCAGTTCGATCACCGGACCTCACACCTTTGGATTTTTTTCTCTGGGGGTACCTTAAAACGAAGCCTTACGCCACTGAACCTGACAATATTGACGTTTTAAAATAACGTATTGTTGCAGAATGTGAGGCTGTTTCCGCAGACACATTTGCAAAAGTACGAGAAGAGTTTAAAAATAGGATATTTCACTGTCAGGAAGTAAATGTAGGTCACTTCGAGCAATTTCTTTAAGTAGATACTGATTCTTAAATCTGTAAATAATATCATACTGAATGGAATTTAAATTTTAATGTTTACTAATGAGCCATTAAAACTGCCATAAACACAAACAAAATTAGTATCATTGAATGGTTTTTTCGATACTTTTTAAAAGAGGTGTCGCTTGCCATAGGGTTCCATTTAAAATTATTGGTCACAATGGCCTTGTGACGTCATCTTTGACGATTTCGTCATCTATCATCACTAGTAGGGAAGTTTACAACCTTTAATATTCAGTTTCTAAATTTCATTTGTTTATGTATAATCGTTCCAAAAATAAGAGGGGGGGAGGGGACTTTTGAGAAGCACTGTATGTTCTGAGAGGAATTTGCAGTACTATCTTCATTAAAATTTGAAGAACGGTGGGAAAAAATCAAAAACGTGTTGAAAATAGCAACTTGTCTTATTTATAGGAAAAATCAATAAAAATAGAAAAATATTAAAAAAATCGTGTTTTTTTTTCAAAAAACTCTTGATTTTTTTTCAAAAAACTCTTGATTTTTTTAAACTCTGGTTTGAACTGTGTAACGATGCATACATCCATCATAGGCGCTAGGAGTACGTTTGTGAATGTGATAAATAAATTGGCGATTTCAATTTCGAACTATAGAAAACATTAAATATTTTTTAGTTTCTGAGTTTGTAGCTGAGCTTTCTAGATAATAATCTTTGTGTGCAAATCAAAATATTATAAAAAGGAGACATGCCTGTTCCCTATTAAATCTGTGCTAAGCGCCCCTTTATATTCGAATACTTCTGAGTCGCCCTGTAGGCTTTCTCAGCGCCCAACACCTCTCGTCGAAATGTCTCAGAATAGAGAGCAAACACAGACATTTCTATATTTATTAAGTAAATATTTACTTCTAATTTTACATCGTTTTACTTGAATGGGACTCCTCGTTGGCCGGTGCATTTGTTTACTGCAGCAGCAGCGTGAATATGCAATTAACACCTGATGTATTTCAAGTTCAACGAGAGCCTTGAGCCATGTGAAAGCAAACTGCAGTCGTGCCAACAAAGAAAAATGATTACAACATGAGTTATTATCTTGGGGAACACAAAACCGTTTCATCGGATCGAAATTCTAACGGTTGTTTTGCAAAGTCCTAGTCATGAGATGATCGATCGATTTGTCGTTTCAAAACTGCGAATATTCCCTGATTTACTATCTACCGCTTATAAATGCATTTCCGACATATTCGGTAGTTTTTCAGTTCAAATGCTTTCTCGGTTGGGTATTGCGTAGAACGATTTGTTGTTTGAATCACCACTTTTTTCGGAAAACAAATGTTCTGACGGTTAGAGAGGGGAAACACCGATTTCGTTCAACCTTGCACTTTGTCTTGTACAAAACAACTCGCCAGGAAAATAAATCAGGAAATCGCTGTAAACTGAAAGTAATGGGGCAATTATAGTTTACGCAAGATTTATTAGATAGGTCAAAGACGGAGCTAGTATACTGTTTTGTTGTTTTGTTTTATGAAGTTTCGTATTGCCAATTCTGTTGGGCCAATAGTTATTTTGTAGGTCATCCACATCGTTTAATTTTTTTATGCGTAAAGGAGCTTGAACGTAAAGTGGTTTTCACGTTCATTCTACACCTCACGTTTTTATATTCTTCGTCTGATCCTAAAAAGTGTGCATTTGCTGGACAGGTGAAACCAATTTCACCAAATGATAATGCACATTTTTATAGGATTTTTAGCCATCCGAGGTTCAGCTGTCGTTCCTCGTTAAAGATATTCATACCACCGTTGGTGCTTCTTATGTTTTTAGAAAGATATTTTCATTTTTGTTCGCACATTTCGAGAAATGAAAATTTTCGAACTCCTGGTAGAGCCACAGCAAAATATAAAAGCACTCGTTATGTTATTCTGAATACAATTGAAACTCACGTGAAAAAAATAAATAGAAAACCAAAAAATATTGTTTTCTTGTAAACACATGGAATTTTATTAAATTTTTCATCGGTGCTCTATATTGTAAATTAAATAATGGTTCTGTAACTGTCATATATTTAATTAAAAAAAAAATTTAATTAAGGCGGCTGATATTTGATGAAAATTTCTAATGAAACAAAAGACAATAGCTTCTTCATGTAGAGATAAAACTGTATTGTCTCCGCCTGAAGGAGCTATTGTAAAGCGAAACACATGTCGTGGTTTTGTAAACCCAGTTTAGTGAAAATCAATTAGTGAAGTAAGTAAGTGTCTTTTTATTAAAATATTATAAGGTACTCACCAAAAATAATTTTTCCAAGTTAAGGAAGTCGAATTTGTGGAATAAGAATCAGATATTATAGATACACATGTCGAAAATGCGAGAAAAATAGCATTTTATGGTATTTTGAAGTCAATAGATTGAGTATTTTCTATCCCAGCATAAGATTTGTGTTCGTTCGATTGATTCTATAATTTTTCAGCAGGTTAAGCTTCTATAACCCCTGAATACCAATTTTAAATAGATGCTGACCACGAATCATGACTCGGTTGAGTAGTTTAAAATGGCGGTTGTTGAAAAATTAAAAATGTATCAATCTTTCATTTTCATACCAATGGATATTGATGTGTTGCCCTCGTCGTCACAACAAACCCGAAAATAAAGAACCCCACACGAAAACATATGGGAAATTGGCTCTCGGTCAACTTGGCTGAAATTTTATTATGTTATAGTAAGATGGGTCATTAGGAAAAAGTGTGAGTTCAAATGATTTTGTATGTTTAGTTTCTGGATATAAGCGGCCAAAGTTCGTAAAAACGTCGTATTGGGGTAGGATTGACAAAGAAAAAAACTGTTTTTTTAGTCGAAATAAGACAAAGTAAGGATGAAAATGTATTGATCGGAACTCATAAACATGTTCAATTATAATCTTATTGATGATAGTACATTAGGGTGTATACGGGGCATAGTCAATTTTTTTTTTTTCCACACTTTTAAAACCAACAAAATTTTGTTTTTAGTTTTTTATATTTTCTGTTTGAAATATATATTTTATTTTATTTTCGAGAATACCCCTATACTGAAAACAATTGACAATCGTTTTTATTACAAAAAAAGGAATTAATTGCTACTTCCTATTGAATAAAAGATAGGGTAACATTCTGATGAACTCAATTGTTAAATATTACGTTTCATTTAGATAAAGGGTACGTTACATTTTTTTTAGGTCATTTACAATGTTTTTATTGAATATCTAGAAAACTGTTCCGTTAATTTGGACCATATTTTACTCACAATATTTTGAAAATGTTGACTATCATATACGATAGTTTCATCAACTTTGTATGTTGCGTTTCTAAGATATGCATTTTTGAAGTTTACGGTATTACAATATATGGGGTAACCTATCGATTAACAAAATTTTATGGAACCTTTCGACACATTCAATTTTATTAAGAACTTTCCGAAATACTTATTAAAAAAAAACACAAACCACACTCAACAACAATTTGGAACTCAACAGTATAGACTAAAAAAAATCGAATTATAAATAACGACTTCTTACATAAAAAGTCAATTAATATAATGGAAATTATAATATAACAAATCGAATTGAACCCGATGAAGCTATTGTATAGCGAAACTCGCATCGTGCTTTAGTGAACCCTTAAGTAGTGAAAATCTTATACTGTATTGTAGTAGTGAACTCTAAATCGAAATTGAAACTAATTAGTTATAAGCAACATAAACAACAATTTACATAATTGAACTCTCAAAAAACAAAAGATGCCTAAATTCAAATAATATTTTTAATATTGTTATTTATTGGTCTATTGGTGCAATCTAGAACTTGTTTAATAGTTCATGGCTAGGGTACTTTAGTGTTTCTAGATGACGAGCATATCCTATGTACCAAAGTACGCTGCAAATATGGGAACAGCATCCCATTATTCTTGCTCCACTTTTGCAGGTACAGTAGTAGCCTAGAATACGTTCATTTGCAGGTGCATCAGGAATAATACTAAAGGATATCCACAGTTGATACTTTATAGCATTCCTAAATCTGGACGCTATGCGGCAGCGTAATAGTCCAGATTCAGGATTACGCATATCGATTTCAAATAGAAACAATAAAGTACCCTAGCCATAAACTATTGAGAAAAAAATCAAAAACTCCCACATACCAATGTTTATTGGAATCGGGCTATAACCACAAAACCGCCATCTTGAATTCATGAATTTTGGCAAAAAATTCGTGACCTCTATCCCCGAAAACCCCTACATCCTACATACCAATTTTGAATAGAATCGAACCATCATAAAACTCGTACGTCATATTGGAGCCGCCATTTTGTTTTTTCCTTTGCAAAAATTCCATAATGCATTATCACCGGAATTATGAATACCTGTCAAATTTCACGTTAATCGGACAACTAGAAGTTGGTCGAAATTCTCTTGCAAGATTTGTACTAAACATACATACATATATACATACAGTGTGACCCATTTAAAATGGAACCACCCCTGTAGAATACGCATTTTTCAATCATTCTCAAAACAAATTTCTTTGTAATATTGAGCATCAAAAACTATATCTTGACACAAATTTTCATAACTTTCGTTTCATTTCCAAGGCACTCTATGGTTTTTTTTCTTCGTCAAAAACGGCAAAAGTTTATTAGACAATTTTTGTTTTGAAATTTGACTGCACCACTGGATTCGTCGTTATAAATGGAAACCATGGAAATTTCATAAAAAAATATTGGTTAACAACGAAGTTACAACAACTTTAATTTTGGAAACAAAGTATTTGATTATAATTTTTATTTAGATTATAGACATATTTAATATCTGGCAACACTGCCGATACAAAGTAGAACACCAGTGCATTCGTACAGTGAAAATCCGAAGTCAATAGCTCATTCCGTTCTACAGTTATAACTCCTGAAAGTATGGTAATGTGAGCGATTTGTGGTGGAGGCGATTTTGTAATAAAAATCTGACTACGCCACTGGATTTGTAAATTATATTCCCTTAAAATAATTTATTTAAGTTTAGGTTATAAGTGTATTCGAAAATAACAGAAAATTAAAAATTCATTTTCAAGTTATGCAGTCTTCCATAGCCGATAAAATCGAAATGAACCGAATCAAGTTTTTAAGTATCAAAATGATGTATTGAATGATAAAACAGAAAGCAGGACAAAAAATGTTTCTTTTAAATTCTGCAAAACTCAATTGAAACAAGCTTTTAGAGAAGGTATCAATAATTTGAAGAAAGGTGAACTAATACAATCAATAGTAGGCTGTGATTTAGTACACCACAAATCGCTCACATTACCATACTTTCAGGAGTTATAACTGTAGAACGGAATGAGCTATTGACTTCGGATTTTTGCTGTACAAATTCACTGGTGTTCTACTTTGTATCGGCAGTGTTGCCAGATTTTAAATATGTCTATAATCTAAATAAAAATTATAATCAAATCCTTTGTTTCCAAAATTAAAGTTGTTGTAACTTCGTTGTTAACGAATATTTTTTTATGAAATTTTGATGGTTTTCATTTATGACGACTAGAATCCAGTAAGTAGTGTAGTCAAATTTGAAAACAAAAACTGCCTAATAAACTTTTGCCATTTTTGACGAAGAAAAAAAACCATAGAGTGTCTTGGAAATGAAACTAAAGTTATGAAAATTTGTGTCAAGATACAGTTTTTAATGCTTGATAATAAAAAAAAACATTTTTGAGATTGACTGAAAAATGCGTATTCTACAGGGGTGCTTCCATTTTAAATGGGTCACACTGTATATACATAGAAATGTGAATTTGAATAAAGACTAGTAAAAAAACAACGTGGCAAATTTCAAGTAGATAAGAGTGGAAGTAAGTTCAATTTAAAAAGTAAAACTAAATGGAACATCGAAAAAAAAATTCAATGTGTGAATGTTTCGTGGATTCGACAAGTGGCAAACTCTAATGGCAGAAAATTGTTTATGTACCTGAAAATATTGACTTTGCACGAAGTGCGAGCCAATTAAAGAAAAATTGGCCAAGGTCGCGTTTGTCATTACCATAATCGATTCCGAAACAACCATTAAAACGTTCATTTTATAGAATTTTCATATAATTTTTGCAAATTGAAGCGTTTTACCTGCGTTTGATTTGTTAGGAGTGATAGTTCGTTTAAAAACACGTTACGCTCCACGTTGAGAAAGGTTATGTCGATAAAAAGAAATAGTTACATTGTTTGAAGTTGTTTTTGTGTACGTCGGCCATTATTCGCGGACAATTAGCCAATCATCGTTAAATGTTGATTACTGTTTACCGAACATGGTTGGGTTTTGTGGAAGGTGAGTTTTCCTAATTCGTTTTCTTGGATTTGTTTACCCAGAAATTTCCCAGGAATTGATGGTAATGGCATTATTTTTACCGTTGAATTAAAATTTATCAAGTACCAACCAATTCACTGTACACAGTACCCTTTACCACAAGGAGGCTTTTCATATTTTACAGGAAGCCTCTTTTTTTATTCGATAAGGGAATAGAGCTTTGTTCAAGATTTTCAAGTACCCTGTAGAACCTGTAAATGTCAGGAATGTCAAATTTCAACCTATATCCCCCCGTAGCACCCATATATTTGAATAATATTGGTCCAATATTACGGAAATATTGTGAACGAGAGATGGGCCAGAATAAAAATAATGTTACCAATCTGGGGTGATTTTATGGAAACTCCTGAACAACTAATTATTTTCTTTTTTATTTCACAACTCAATTGTATACTCTCAACAATACAATACTTGTTCACAATTACAATGCACAAGACTAACTTCCTACTGCCTGACGACTTCTGACTGACTCGCATGTCGCATATGACCCGCTATATATAGGACTGCCGAAATTTCCAGAACATTGGCGATCGGGAATGTTCCAGAACGTCATCACCAACGGTCTGTTTTCTTCGGAGTCTTCGAATGGCGGTTATCGAACATTTGGAGCATGACATCATCAGTAACGGCTATTTCTCAAAGTTTCCAATGGCGGTTATCGAACATCTGGAACAAGACGTCACTCCTAACGGTCGGGCCGATGGTTGTAACATCGCAGGGGTGTACTCAGGGCATTTTTGTGTTTTCCGTAACAATAATATTTCGCCATGTTGGTCTGATATTACTTGATATTTACAGGTTGTAAACTTATTTATTGCACTACCACTTACATTTGATGGTCCATAAAAAATTAAAGATTCTTCCATTTAAATATTTACGATAAGTCCATAATAGTCAATTTGCGCGAAAATATTTGAGATGCTTGTGAGGGTAAAAGACTTAAAGAATTACTCAAAAACCATTGGGCTCATTGATTTCAAACAAAGTCAATGTCTGGAGCAAAATTGCATAGTTCTTCTTCTGTGGGAAAAAAGAAAGTCATGGTTTATCCGTTCGTTCTTGATAACATATTTAATTGTGTGAAATTTGAGAAAGTAATGACAGATCTGCAACCACATTTTCACTGTAGAAAACGATCACGTCAAATTGCTGTTCAGTTCCTCATGAAAGTACTAACTTAAAAACTTATGAAAATTCTCTAGATCTTTCGGACGTTTATCTATGACATCAAATGTAATATGTAGATTTTGAAGATAATAACATTCGTTGGATGACTGATTTCTGCGAGATCATCTCAATATTGAAAAAAAAACACGAAACAATGCTCACAGAAAAACTATTATTGATTTTTCGTCCCAGACAATCATTTTAGACCATTTGAATTTTCTAACCAAACTTGAATCGACTGACGGTTGCTGACATTCATTTCTGAAGCTTGAAATGATTCCGATATCACTGCTTTTATCATTTGGAAAAAAAAATTGTTAATTTTTAATTTTTCTTTATATACTAATCGATCTAATCGAATCACAACTAATCATTATTCCCGCGGAAATTCTGAAATATTTGAATTCCTTTACAAGCTCCACGAGATTTGATAACCCGTAAATTTTTTCTTTGATAATGGCAGATTTAACACATCATTTACATATACAGTGCTTCTCAAAAGTCCTCTCCCCCCCTCTTATTTTTGGAACAATTATACATAAACAAGTGAAATTTGGAAACTGAATATTAAAGGTTGTAAACTTCCCTACTAGTGATGATAGATGACGAAATCGTCAAAGATGACGTCACAAGGCCATTGTGACCAATAATTTTAAATGGAACCCTACGGCAAGTGACTACTCTTTTGAAAGGTATCGAAAAAACCTATTCAATGATACTAATTTTGTTTGTGTTTATGGCAGTTTCAATGGCTCATTAGTAAACATTAAAATTTAAATTCCATTCAGATTTAAGAATCAGTATCTACCTGAAGAAATTGCTCGAAGTGACCTCCATTTACTTCCTGACAGTGAAATATCCTATTTTTAAACTCTTCTCGTACTTTTGCAAATGTGTCTGTGGAAACAGCCTCACATTCTGCAACAATACGTTGTTTCAAAACGTCGATATTGTCAGGTTCAGTGGCGTAAACCTTCGATTTAATGTACCCCCACAGAAAAAAATCCAAAGGTGTGAGGTCCGGTGATCGAGCTGGTCATTCCGTTGAACCTCGTCGTCCAATCCATCTACCACGATAGTCCTCATCCAAATACCGTCTTACTGCACCGTAATAGTGTGGAGGAGCACCATCCTGTTGGAATGTTATTTCCAAATTGCCGAATTCATCTGGATTATCTTCCAAAATTTCAAGGATTAACGGTTCTATTGCGTTTTGCAACAGCTCCAGATAAACCTAACCAGTTAAATTGGTATTTAAAAAATTAGGCCCAACGATGTGGTTTCCCAGGATACCTGCCCATTCATTCACCTTCTGGGGAAATTGGGTATGTTTCACGAAACAGGTGAGGATTTGCGTCAATCCAATACCTCACATTTTGTGTATTTACATTTCCATTTAGATAGAAAGTACTTTCGTCACTAAAACAAATTGTTTTGACATAGTCTGGCTGTTGGTTAATTTTAGTTTCCATATTCTCACAAAATTCTAGTCTTCGGTCTGGGTCGTCGTCTGAGAGTTGATGAACCATTTTTAATTTGTATGGATGAAATTTGTTTTTATTCAACACCCTGTGTACTGTACTCCGACTGACTTCACAGGTAGATGCAACGTGAGTTGTTGAAGAAGTAGGATTAACTATTACTTCTGCCAGTATATCAATTTTTTTCTCACCAGAAATTTGTGGTCTGCCAGATCGTTTCGCATCACTAATACTACCCGTTGTTTCAAACTTACGAAGAAGCTCCCTTAAATAAGTCCTCGAAACGGGGCGATCGGGAAACCTCTCATTAAAAATGCGTTCTGCTGCATGAATATTTTGTCCAGTTTAACCAAGAATTAGAATCGCTGCTACTTTATCATCTAAAGCACGTACCATTTCGCTTCTTGAAGCACTTAAACATTCGGCTCACAACAGTTTAACAAATTATTAAAATGTACAAAAATATTAAAAGTACCAAAAGCTGCTAAAACAGTTAAATGTTCGATCAACAATACACAAATTATGAAATGTACAAAAACTTGGATAATTACAAAAACGTCGAATTAGGGAGACTAACAAAAACGTCAGCTTATTTGACAACTATCCAGAGGCGGAGCTTGAATTTTGAATTTTAGAATTAACTGATTTGATTCATCACAGCTTTGCGTTTTTTGAAAGCGAGTTGCCAAAACCGCCATAAACACAAACAAAATTAGTATCATTGAATAGGTTTTTTCGATACCTTTCAAAAGAGGTGTCGCTTGCCGTAGGGTTCCATTTAAAATTATTGGTCCCAATGGCCTTGTGACGTCATCTTTGACGATTTCGTCATCTATCATCACTAGTAGGGAAGTTCACAACCTTTAATATTCAGTTTCCAAATTTCACTTGTTTATGTATAATCGTTCCAAAAATAAGAGGGGTGAAGGGGACTTTTGAGAAGCACTGTATAATGAGCAGAACAGGTCCAAAACATGATACCTGTGGTACCACATGTTCCATTTTTACTTGATTAAACATAATTTTTTGCCATTGGACCTTTTCACCCTTAATACGTTTCATAACAATATCTACAAAAAAAATGCATTTTTCTTGGTATAAAATCCTCTAAAAGCTCATCTCTTGTAGTAAAAATGATCAAGTTTACAGGGCCATCCACGACATGAATTGTATACTAAGTTGATTATTTTTAAAAAATCGCAGCTTACTGTGTTTTCGATTATTTCGCGGTGTTCCTAAATCGTTAAAATTACAGTGTTTCGCTTCAATCGAACGGTGCTTACACACCTTCATTTTGTTCACATTATAATTTGCGCTTGCCTCAACACTACTTTAATATTGTTCGAACTTAAATATAAATTATGTCTTGAGGATTGATTGGTATCTATTTACTGTTATTATCGATTCTGCAGCGAATGAAAAACAAGGTCTCGTCCAGTACATACAAATCGTAATCGTAATTATGTTAGGCTCTAATTATTAGTTTAATTACTTTGTACTCGAAATCTAAAAAAAAAATGGGTTTCGATAGGCCGGTATACAATGCGACCCACACCAGGGCTAGCGAAAAAAGCAACTGGTATGGACTGGTTGGAAGGTATCCGAATCTATCCAAACCCTCGTTCCGACAACGTATTGTTATGAAACTGGGTCCGTCTGTTATTGAAAGTACCTGAATAATTCAATATCCGTTTATTACACAACACAATAATCAGTTCAGTCATTCGGTGTTCGAAAACTGGGTTACCTAGAAAGTTTTCCGGTAGTTTTTAAAATTGGAATTTTTATAGATTTTGACTTGCTCTTTTCGAATTTTCACTTTGCCACCGCGTATCTTTGCCGCTCGCGCCGCCATATTGGAAAAATGGCGCCCAAAAACAGTTTTTTGACAATATCTCATTTCTGACTCATTATACGATGATGATGGTTATGTAATAAATTAAACTATAGAAAATTTCCTACAATTTCTATTGTTTTTTTTTTAATGAATAGTTTCAGCGAACGAGTGCGCAAACCAACACACATCTTCAACAACTGCCTGAATCTCATCAGTACAAGTTTTGAATTGATGCTGCCGATACTGGGTGAAAATCCATATTAAGGCAAACAAAAGACACTGCCCTAAATGATTTTCACTAAGCTGGGTTTACAAAACGACGACACGTGTTTCGCTATACAATAGCTTCTTCAGGTGGAGATAATACCAACTCAACAATCATGTTGGTAATAGTAGGTATACCGGGTGACAATGGGACAAGGGCCATGCCTATATCTCCTTCACTTATCAACCGCTTTGAATGAAATTTCATACATAGATATGAGTAACAATTTCGGATTGACAGACATATGAAAACAAAATGGCCGACTTCTGGTTTCGCCAGAATAGCAAGCAACTTTGAGTTTTCAAAGGAACACCCTGTATGTTTGATGTTTTTCGGATTCTACGGCTCAAATTACATACGATAGAGTTGCCAAATTTTTATTGAACATTCGGAAAAAAAAACTTTTTTTATCCCAGGAGGCTTTGTTCAGGTTAAAATCTATACTAATTTACATCAGTAACTCATAGTTATAGCCTGTGGTAGAAGTCCATTGTATCTCAAAGTGGAGTGGTATGATTTTTGCCTTTGCAAACCTTCATTTTGTCATGTGTTTCAAATATGAACTCTTGACTTATAATTAATAATAATTTTTTACCCATCATTTTTTCTTCTCCATAATTTTACATTCTGATGATGATGAACCTATAGAGGTTCGAAACATGTACTAATCGATGGTTTTTCACTTATCCACCATCACATAACTAATCGAGTGCGATATTAAATCGTGGATATGACTCTGAGTTTTTCTACTTCGTAAAATCCTAGTTCTAGTCATTTCATCGGCAAGATCAATAACAAATCCTACAGCAGGAATTGAAATTTTGTAAACGCATTTTTAACGAAAAAATAGTTTTTTTCATATGGCACTTTCCGAGGGCCATCTTTCAATTTTTCGGATTATACGTCTCAAATTACATACGACAGTGTTGCCATATTTTTATTTTACAATTGAAAAAAAAATATCTCAATTTTTTTTTTTAGCTAGGAGACTTTGGTCAGTTTAAAATCTATACTAATTTACATCAGTAACTCATATTTATAGTAATTTCATCGATGAGATCAATAACAAATCCTTCAGCAGGAATTGAAATTTTCTAAACGCTTTTTAAATGAAAAATTTTTTTTTTTCAAATGGTACCTGCCGAGGGCCATCTCGCCATTCGATAGAGAAGTTAATTACCAATTCAACGATATACTTTATGTACCACTTTCTTTTTGTTCAAAACTAAAAACGATCAATTATTGAATTTGTACAATATTTTATACGATGCCTACAAATTCCAATGAGTTATCCGTTTAGGTTTGATGAAATGAAAGGTAGCCGTAGAATCAAGGAAAGCAGTAGGTGATTAATGTCATGTCAAAAGAGAAATAGTCGTTATTCTCTAAACGAACAAATCGATATGATATTGATATACGGAGAATGTCAGACGAACGCAGTCAATGCTAGAATGCTATACGGTGTTCGTTATCCGTTAAGACGGCACCAATCGAGGACCTATTTCAGGAAATTGGAAATGATGCAAAGGAAAGAACCAGCTGATCAAAACCACATCCACTTCATCGTCAGTGAAGAAGCAGAAACTAATGTTTTAGCATAAGTTCATTTTTCTCCGTCTGCCTCAGTGCGAGAATCAGAAATTGAATGTTGGATCAGTAGGGAAAGTGCCAGAAAAGTATGGAAAAAACAAAATATCGCTCCTATAAATACAGTTTGCATCAGCATCTATATGAAAATGACCCAGAACGGAGACTAACTTATTGTAATTGGCTTTTGCGTCATTATGATTTGTCTCGATGATACTGTTTACAGATGAGTTTAGGTTTACGAATAATGGTACGTTCAATAGGAATAATACAAGATATTGGGCTCAAGAAAATCCTAGGTTATTGAGAGAAGGTAATTTTCAAGAAAGATTTGGATTCAACGTCTGGGATGTAATCATAGGCCATTGGACCAATACTTTTCGACGGGCCATAGATATCTACAATTCTTTGAGAACGATATTAAAAATAACATCAACGATTTACCTGAGAACATCAGGGTAAATATGTTTTTTCAGCAGGATGGTGCAAGACCACATAATGCTAGTATTGTTCGGCAATATCTTAGAGATATCTATGAGCAGAGATGGATTGGAACAAATGTTCCAATCAGTTGGCCAGCCAGATCGCCCGATTTAACCCCTATTGATTTTTATTTATGGGGTCACATAAAATCCAAAGTATACTCGAGGAGACCAACTTCTTTGGAGGACTTGAGAGATAGAGCTGAGCGCGCATTTCAGGAAATTCCTGCTCACGAACTGATAAATGTGATGAGGTATACAATAAATAGAACTAGTCTATGTATTAGGGAAAACGGGCAACATTTCGAACATATCATTGGTCATTAATAAATATAATGACTTTTCGATGGTTGTGAAACTCTTCTATTGAAAACAGTATAATGGTATTGTGAGTAATAATTTGTACGTGGAACGTTTCACTGTTTCAGTCGTTAGATTCATTCAAACAGTTTGATTATATTGAAGTTGTCTTTTCATCACGTCAATTGCACCTAGAGTATTCGTAGTGGTCGCTTCTCGATCATTCTCGATCTATTCGGCGATTTTGGGTTTTATTCGGGTACCTTCTGGAAGCTTGCGCGCGACCAACATACAATAGCGTAGATTATTAAATTTCCTAACAGTATGCAGTTTGGCTTCCTCAAATCGTCAAAATAACATGATAACGTTGTGGCGAATATAGCCGCAAAAACCACTTCTCTATTTTGTGAAAGACATGAAATTTGAAAATCGAATCGAAAAAAAAAATATTTAGCGCCAGTTATATTATAGAATTTACTCGGCATGTGAACTGTGTGTAAATAATATTCACAAATCGAATCCGAAGATACATAAAATTAACTTCCTGAAATCATTTGATATAATATAATAAAGGAAGACGTAACCGCAACGTTGACTGTGCGCACGAATGAAGGAAATTCTTGAATTTCATCAAAACCAAAATCATCACCCCAGATCATTCATTCGTAGTTGTAAGTTTGGTGGAAAATGCGTGAGTAGTTACCTTTGAAACCAGAAATTACTACAGCGTATAGTATGGAGGTAATATCGAATATATTGCTTCGCATATACAGTGTGTTCTGCGTTTTTCCGAAACTTTCAATTGTTCCTTTTTTTTCAATCGATTGGGATTATTACAAAATATTGTTATTGATGCTTTTCGAAATGTGAACAAATGTATTTTTCAGTTTTCGTTTCATAGACATAGCATTTTTGAATTCAATTCAAAACCAACAATATGTCATTTTTAAATATGCACATTTTCGAAGATTGTAAAGAATGCATTCACATTTGAAATTTGGAATATATATTTAATTTTCGGAAATAAAAAATGTAGCATAAAGATGAAACTATTTAAAAAAACAGAAATAGAAATCATACACCTGCATATGTTTGTTACTTCTAATAATATCCATATGGATATTCGAAATATTTATTTCATTCAGATTGTTTTTTTCAGAGTCCCCGTCCATCGGACTCGGACACTTCGGATAGTCACAGTGACAGCGAAGTGCCTGCATCTTTAACACCTACCTCGAGAGGGTTGCTCAACAACAATCACCATCACAGGTCAGTTTTTTTTTTATGGAAATTCGAAAGTACTTTGACAAACTTCAGGAGGTGATTCCTCACAATATTCTAATATGAATTGTCCAAATAAATATATATCAGGAAACGCTTCGTTTCCAAGATACAGGGTGTTAAAAGTTTTATTTTTATTTTCGTTGTTTTTTTTCAATAACTTTCGAAATACTGACCTCAATTAAACGAAAATTGGTATTGAGAGGTTTTTTGAGGTGTTGAATTCGAACATGATGTTATTATTGCTCTTACTCGTAGGGGGCGCCACCTACACGTCTTTTTTTTTATGATTCATAACTTTTTTGACCGTACTTCTAGCACATTTTACAGTAAAGAAATCAATTTCTCTATTATATCTACGTAAAAAAGCTACCCTGGTTACAAGTCGCTATAAGCAACCGTTTTCTAGATATTTGGACTTGAAAATTTCAAGTCGATTATTTGATAGTCGATGCGTGTTGAAGTTATGAATGAATTTGAAATAGTTATTTTTGTATCAAGGGTGCAAAATCTGTATTTGTTTTAATAAAATTTGCAAAAAATATCAACATTTTATTTCAAGAAATTTTGAATATGTAGAATAAAATAAAATAAAGGAAACTAAATTGTATTCAAATAAATTGTTCAAAGTGTCCACCTTCAGCGAAGATACAGGCATTCAGTCTTCTAGTCATTGAATCTCGTACCCGCGCAAAAATTATTGGTGTGTTTCTTATTGTTTCACAGGCGTCTACTATTCGGTTTCTTAGATCTTCCTCGTTCGCTACTGGAGTTTTATAAACTAGTTACTTCAAATGTCCCCAAAAATGAAAATCTAGCGGGTTTAGATCTGGGGAACTTGGTGCCCACGCCTGGTTAGGTTCTTCTACACCCCTACCGATCCATCGATTTGGATAGACAGTGTTAAGGAATTCCCTGGCTACAACGCTAAAATTGGTCGGAGCCCCATCATGCATAAACCACATGCGGATACGAATTTCTAATGGTACATTCTGAAGTAGTCCCGGCAATTCATTTTCAAAAAAGTCTCTGTAAGTTGCGCCATTCAGTCGGAAAGGAAGAAAGAAAGGACCTATCAAGTAATTATCAATTATTGCCGCCCATACATTTACAGAAAATTGATACTGATAATGTATTTCACTAACTGCGTGCGGATTTTCCAGAGCCCAAACATGGTTGTTATGAATGCTTATGATAGCATTTCGGGGGAGAAGTTTGCCTCGTCCGTGAAGAGTACATATCTTAAAAATTGGGGATTTCCAGCCAATTTTCTCAAAAACCACTGACACATAGTAATGCGTTGGGGGAAAGTCTCGTGGCAAAAGAGCTGGTGCCCTTTGAATATAGTATGGATAAAATTGTTGATCGTGGATAATTCTCCAAACTGTGGACTGAGTAGAATTGAGAGCTTCAGCAATTATTCTTGTACTTGTTTCTGGATTCTCCTCGAGAGCGGTCAAAACAGCTTCTTCCAATTCTGGGGTTCGGACTGCTCGTGGTCTTCCAATAATATCAGCTGCCCTCTTAAAGCTACCTGTTTCTGCCAAACGACGGTGGAGACTGGTAAATGTTGGAGCTGAAGGCAGTACTCGATTAGGAAATCGCTCCTGGTAAATACGTCTTGCTACGCGCGCATTGCCATCCGCAAGGCCATAAACGAAATGCATATCGGCTAAATGAGCATTATTGTTTAAATAATCCATTTTTCCAAATTAGTGTTTTAAAACTTACAGAAACTTCAACAAAACAACAAAACGTTTAACTGTCACATAATATGTAATTACCAGAACTACAAATTCATTTCCTAAGCATTCTTGTGAAAAATGCAAAATAATGGTAATAACTTCAACACGCATCGATTATCAAATAATCGACTTGAAATTTTCAAGTCCAAATATCTAGAAAACGGTTGCGACTTGTAACAAGGGTAGCTTTTTTACGTAGATATGATAGAGGAATTGATTTTTTTACTGAAAAATGTGCTAGAAGTACGCTCAAAAAAGTTATGAATCCTCAAAAAAGAAAAAGACGTGTAGGTGGCGCCGCCTACGAGTAAGAGCAATAATAAAATCAGGTTCGATTTCAACACCTCAAAAAACCTCTCAATACCAATTTTGGTTTAATTAGTTTGTTTTTAAACAAAAAAAAACGAAAATAAAAATAAAACTTCAACACCCTGTATCTTGGAAACGAAGCGTTTCCGGACATATATTCCTTTGGACAATTAATATTAGAATATTGTGAGGAATCACCTCCTGAAGTTTTTCAAAGTACTTCTGACTCACACTGTATAACCGAATTGGTGGTTATTACATCAAATGATATATCGGCTGACTACGAGGTGGCAAACGGGTTGAAGAGCTTGAATATCGGCTAAAACACTGTTCATTATATCATTGTATAAATTCAACCAATATTTATTTTAATTTCGTTGTGGCCACATGTTTCGGGTCTGTATTAACCCATCCTCAGTCTTAAAATATAATTTTTATTATTTAATTATATAATTATTCAAATGTTAGTTACTTGAATAACATTGAGAATACAATGACGTGAGCCAGAAATACTCATTTGTTTACAATAATTTGTCTCAATGTTAGTTGAACTGACTTACATTTGAATAATTATAATATACATTTGTAGGTATATTTCTAAGACTGAGGATGTGTTTACACTGACCCGAAGCCTGCTCGATTTCCACTCCACTTGGCGATATCGACTTTAATTCATTCAATGAATATGTGATAAAAAACTCTAGTTGAAAGCCATCTAACGTATGGTATCACAGCAACGTCAACTAATTTCAAGAATAACCTGGAGAAAATACAGATATACTGAAAGTTATTTACAAAAAACCTCGCCAATACTCAACAGATATTTTATACAGTGGAACTCGAATTTTCGACATCAACCAGCTCTATACTAGAATTATTTTATTGAAACAACACAAAGATAGAAATACCTCAAAGCATACTGACCATGTGTACAACACCAGACATAACACCGATAGAAGGATGATTGTACCTCACCTGGAAAAACTATAGGCTTGAGTTGTTTCACTTACCTTGGTCTCAAATTATATAAAGAATTATCCAATGTAAAAAAATGGATCCAATCCATTCCTAGAAAAGACATACACCAATTTATAAATAGCCAAAACACCACTTTTGTCCTAAAAACTCCATCTTCATAACTCTGCTACTGTCACCATAATATGTGATTACGCGGTGTGGATCAATGTTACAGTGTTTCCCATGCACAAGGCTTCTTTTATGGGATTACACTATCATTTATTCATTCATTTTATTCACTCTCCAATTATTATTGTTGTAGTGTTGTATGGTTTGAATAGTCATTGCAGTAGATATAGGTAACATAAAATCATTAAAACGATTTTATTTTTATTTTATTTAAGTGATTATTTTATTCTGCACACAGCCATTAGGCTTTGCTGATTCCTTTTGTTTATTTGCTACCTTGTATATGTATCTTGTCTGCGAATAAACGCTATTCTTATTATAATAATAATAATAATAATAATAATAATAAATGCTTTTATTGGAGGTACAGCAGTTAGCTTATATCCTAACAAAAGGCAGGATTCAATGCCTGCACATGATTGCTCATGGCAGGAATTGCTCTTCCATCCAACCAGTGGAGAATTATCATAATAAATTCATAATAAATAATATTATAAAGTACATAGAACTGAATATGGTAGATTATTCAAACTGCCCCGAGAAAAATTAAAGTCTAACCATGAGAATATAACAAAAGAAATACTATTCCTAAAAAAAAAAAAAAATTAATATACAGTGATCAGTACATATAAGCGGAGAAAAAGTGATGTGCCAATTCAAGTTTGCCATTAAAATTATTATATTATACTAAGATATTTGGAAAATTGTTATCGAATAAATATTGCTTCATATTTTTTTTGAATTTTTTTATTTGTAATAATTTGAAATCACTGGGTAACCGGTTGTAAAGGCGAGCGATCTGAAATGAGAATGAGCCACGAAAAAAGGAGGTTTTGTGTTTAGGCGCAGCCAAATTATTTCGAAATCTCAAATTGAGATTATGAATGTCAGTTCTGAAAGTCAGTTTCTTGAATAGATAAGGAGGTTTCCTAGTTGTTATTATTTTATGAAAAATCGTACTGGAGTGTAGTGTACGCCTAGCCTCCATGTTCAGCCAACCAAGATTCCTTAAATGTTGCGTAACATGTTCCCGCTTTCTTGTGCCTGTAATAAGTCTCACACATGAGTTCTGCAATTTTTGAAGTCTCATTTTGTCAGATTTCATCAGCCCTGGTCCATAAACCACTTCTGCATAGTTTGCATGTGACAACACTAAAGCATCACATAGTATCATTTTACTTTTTTTGTTCAAAATATTTCTGTTTGAATAGATCGTTCTTAGATTCATATAACCCTGTTTTAAAATATGAGATACATGTGTAGTGAAGCGTAATGCATTATCAAGGTACAATCCCAAATTTTTGTTGTATCTGCGATGGGTAGGGGGACTCCGTCAACACGTATATTCAATAAATTCTTGCAACGATTTCTTGCTGCTGTCCTCCCGAATAGCATAACGTATGATTTAGATTTATTCACAGTAAGGCAGTATTTATTTGATACGGTTATGAGAGTATTCAAATCATGATTCATTTGGTCAAGTGCCAAGTTGTAGGAGTTTTCTTCGAAATTTAAATACATCTGCGTGTCATCAGCATAACAGTGCATTGAAGCGTAACGTAAGGACTTTGAGAATTGTGAAGTGTAGAGAACAAAAAGAAGGGGGCCCAAAATTGATCCCTGGGGAACACCATTCTTTATTTCTAGAGATTTAGATTTTTCATTATTTATGATTACGCTTTGAGATCGGTTGAAAAGGTAATTTTTGAGTAGAGATATTGCATTCATAGTGAACCCCAGGTAACTCAGAATTGATAAAAGAAGTTGGTGACTGATTCGATCAAAAGCCTTAGAATAGTCGAGCAATACTAGTAGACAATCACTTTCAGAAGAGCCGGGAAGGAAACCTTATTCAGATTCTTTTCGAAAGCTTTCGAGATTGCACACAAAATGCTTATTGGGCGAAGGTCACTCATATTTTCTGCATTAGTAACTTTCGCTAATGGAAGAATATGGGAACGTTTCCAACTTTCTGGATAAACATTTTTCTGTATGCAGAAATTAAATAGATGGGATATATAAATATTTACTTAATTGAACTTCCCTTTTCGACCTCAGGCATAACGTTCAGCACCCGGTGACGCCATCATCAGCCATGACAACGATAGAAAACGTATCCATGGCGGCGCTGGCAGCGGCGGCCCTCTCGGGGGGCGCCAGCCCCGTTGGAACACCCACCCCCCACCTGCCTTTCTACAACCCCGCCAGCGTCCTGACGCACAACTGGTACATCGCCAACGTGGTCAGGTTGCAGAACGCGGGCGGCGCCGTCAACGACGCCGACAAGATCAGCGGCGGCGAACAGCCCCTCGATCTGAGCAAGGGCTCGAACAACGGCGCCGCCGCTGGAGCGGGAATGGACAGGAAAATTCCCGTCTCCATCAACGTCAGGCTGCCTACGTTGGACACCAAACATATATTCAAGTAAGTGGGGGAGATTGGATTTTTTTTCGTTTATTCACATTATCGTATCATTGAAGATTAAGACATTTTTATATGAAATCTTTATTGATAATTATTAATATCATAAAAGTACCAAAACCTACATAAAACCTTATAGTCTAAGAGCCGGTGGGAGGTCGACCTTCACCGATCTGATAACTCGATGAGACATATTTTTTATCAAATATAATTTATGAACAAATATGCCCATGATAACTTGCCTATCGAAAAGTCTTCATAGCTATTTTTAATTCAATTAATTTTAATCAATTTTCTTTCATCACCTTCACTTTTTTGATAACCGAATGAGTTTCATCTCAACTGATAGTTTTTAACACACAGAATATGCCCAGGTAGGCTTGCCTACTTATTTCTGTGCATGGCTACCTGGCAAGCAGATACAAGTAAGTCAATATAGGTAACTACACCGATCTGTTAACCAATCGAAATTGATATCATAGGTAAGATAATTAATTACAAAACCAATCGTATAGGCTTGCCTAAAAAAATTGTACCTAAAATATTATTGCCAAGCTATAAAGTTTTAGAATTTCAGCTATTTGATAGGTGCGAGAAAGAAAGTCGAGCGTCCGAGGTCCGTGTGATAGAACAGGACACAACATAGCAGCTGCACGCTACCTGACCGTTGAATGTAGCCGAGTGCACATGCTCGTGTACATGTGAGTGACAGTGACAGCATTTTGTAGTCTAATTTATTATAACTCTAATTTCGATCACAATTTTCATATTATTTCACACTATATATTGTCGTGAATTGGGGTTTGTTCACGACTAACTAGGTAGATTCTGACCCTTTAATGATTGCAAACACTTTGTAAAAAAGTATACAAAAATATTTATTAAAGGGAAACAATGAATCACTTCTAGGACCTAGTCATGAATTACAAATATAGACAGATATTTGTTACTTACATAAATAACTACATGTAGACTAATTCCAAAAACCATAATCAGGGCAATAGGGCTTCTTAACCTTTCAGTTCTCTAACTGCCCCCATTGCCCTTTTGGGCACGGCAAAAGCCCAACGTCGACTCCCCGATCAAACCATCAGTCGTCACTTTTAAAACCTCTTGTTTTTGTTTGGCACTAATTCGTGTTTTGCAGAATAGCAACATTGTGACCCACTTGAAAATTATACTCATTGATTTACTCTACGGGGTGTTCGATACATTTTTGACAATATACTTACAGCTATGAAATAATCAAAAATAAATAATTTAATATATTAATAAATAAATAAAAAAAACATTCAACAATTTTTTTTTCATTTTAAAGCTAAATTATAAAATTTAAAATTGATAAAAAATCTATGTTTTTTATTTAAAATTAAATAAAGAATTATTTATTTATTATTTAAAATCAAATAAATGCCGTAAAGCGGGAAAGAATAAGTGTTACTTTTAAAATTTTAGTATCGCTCTACTTTCTCTCTCGCACCTACAAATAGCTAAAATTCTATAACTTTATAGCTTGGCAATAATATTTTATGTGCGATTTTTTGCAGGCAAGCCTATACGATTGGTTTTGTAATTAAATTATCTTACCTATGATTGGTTAACAGATCGGTGTAGTTACCTATATTGACTTACCTGTTCACATCTGCTTGCCAGGTAGCCAGGCACAGAAATAAATAGGCAAGCCTACCTAGGCATATTCTGTGTGTTAAAAACTATCAGTTGAGATGAAACTCATTCGGTTATCAAAAGAGAGAAGGTGTTGAAAGAAAATTGATTAAATTAATTCAATTAAAAATAGCTATGAACACTTTCGATAGGCAAGTTATCATAGGCATATTTGTTCATAAATTATATTTGATAAAAAATATGTCTCATCGAGTTATAAGGCGGTGAAGGTGGACCTCCCACGGTCTCCTCTACTATTAGTTACTCATAATACATGAGTTACCATAATTTAATACGTTAGTTACGAAAGCATAATACGTTAGATACCAAATAATATCAGAACCAGTTTTCATGAACATGTAAAACAATATTTGACAGTTTTCAAATTTGATGGATACACCTAGATGACTTTTTGAAATGCCAAAATGAAATGACATAAAACTTTGTTGCTTTTATTTTCGCATCGCCTTTGTCAATGATACGATAAAGCTTTGAATGTAACTCGATTATTAGCGATTTAACACCATCTCGGATATCCTCGACTATTATAAATCGCATAATAACCTCGTTATATTAAGGTAGTACCGCCACGAGACAGTTGAATTAGGAAATTATTAAAATTTGGCATACGTATTGTTTAACATGTGAACAACACCTCTATAAAATTTCAACAAGTTTCACCATCCCGAACCCGAGATATATATATATATATAATTGAAGTTGACTCAATTAACACGTAACATATGGACCATGCATAGGCAAACATCACATTATTAATTCTAGCGTTAGTACTAAAATTAAGAAGTTTATGAAAAACGAGGAGGAGCTAGAGCAGGATATCATAGATATTGTGAAAAAAAATCAAAGTGATTGACCATCTAGTTTGACAGATATAATCAAAACTACGTAACATATGGACCATGCATAGGCAAACATCACATTATTAATTCTACCGTTAGTACTAAAATTAAGAAGTTTATGAAAAACGAGGAGGAGCTAGAGCAGGATATCACAGATATTGTGAAAAAAAATCAAAGTGATTGACCATCTAGTTTGACAGATATAATCAAAACTACTCTCGTGATTCAACATAGTTCACGGGGAAGCGCACAGCCTAAAGGGGGGGGTCGTAGAGAAATGCGGTTTGTGCCAGGGGACTTTTTAAAGAAGGACGGGGGACCATTTGAGGGTCTGAACGCGAAAAAAAAACTTCTTCTCCTAGTTGACCCCATCGATTTTAACGATACCCCCCTTCCCCAAAAAAAAAAGTTCATAAAGAGTACTACAAAAAGTCCATTGAAGTTTGATCGAAAAACGATAATTTTTTTCCATGACGTATGATTTCTAGTGAGGGGGGCCGGGTCTGAAATACTTTTTTTGCTGCGCTTTTCGGGGAAATCAATTTTTTGAGTCGCCGACTTTTTATAACGAAGAAATTTTCTAGAGTCGATTAGGGGGGCAAGTGGCCCCTTTCAAAAAAAAATTTTTTTCGCGTTTTAAATCGAAAAGTCCTTTGAAATTTTTCGATTCCGTTGAAAATAATTTCCTAATTCAACTGTCTCGTGGCGGAACTACCTTAATAGCTATTATACGACACTTTTTCGAGATAGTATACAACATGCTAAAACTAACAAAAAGTGGGTTACAGATGTAATCAAAATATCAAGTAGCGAATTAAAGAATCTTTTTATCTTGAAATCCAGCTAACCGAGCTAACAGAGCAATATAAAGCTCAGAAAAAGCAATAAAACGTTTCGTGAAGGAATTCTCTTTGCAGTTGCCGCCTTGACATAAGCGCCGGTACATTATTTTTCAGTGGTATTTTTTCAATTACTTATTCTTACAATCATAGCAATTGATCACCCCATGTAAAAGTAGACACACGTTATCTCAACTGAATTTCATTATTTGTTTCGAAAGGTCTCCAGAAAGCCATATTGATAAAATTATTTCCAATGGATAATTCCTAATCTCACCAACACACGGCACTGATTAAGGAATATTGTGAACTGGAGAAATCATGCGGCTTCAGATAACAGGTGTCCAATCCAGCTAGCCGAGCTTTTATTACTCAAATATATTTGATAGCGCCTTTACTAAAAATCTGGGCAACTAGGGCCACACGCCAGAGCTTTTTTATGTTTGTACCAGGAACGCTTTGAAAGTAAAAACACTGGTAGTATATAAATTTCCCATTTTCCGGGCAGTGCATATGAGCACTCGTCGTACTGCTCTTATTTTTATTGCCGTTCCAATTGTAATTAGAATAACTATACTAAAATATCTACGATATAATTATTAACAATTTGTTTTTCTCCTAAGCCACGCAATATCTACATTGAAGTACAATGTTTTACTGAGTTGAGAATCGCAAAACTCGATGAAAATCAATTTTTAACCATCTAATTTTCTCGTTATTAACAATATTTTTCTGTTGCCTTACTATTTGGGTACCTTATATGGCATTTCACATAAATGAACAATTTAATCCCTATATTTTTTATTGGATATTATCATCAATTGCAACTTGATATATTTCTACCCTGTTTCACGTATACCCAAAAAGTTCGAATGCGACAATTCATTCCAGCATTCTATATTTGGGACCATTTGAAACAGAACAAATATATTTTTATGTAATTTGTGATTTTCAGCGAATTTTGAAGGGCAAGAAGTTGTGTTAAAACAGTTCACATGCATTTTGCTAAAATTATTCTTCGTTTATTTAGCCTTCACATCACAAAATAGTAATGAACTTTGACAATATAACACAATAGGAATTCACTACTGAAGTTCCGCGCACGTCAGTGCTTTTCTGAATTTTCCAAATAACTTGTATTTCTCACAACTAACTCTGTCAGCTATGCGGTTTTCTTTAGATAGGTCAGTGGTACCTAGAAAATTCTCGATTCTTGAAAAACTCTCGACCCATCTAAAGTCTGTACTTTCGGAAAGCATGTGACGTCAGCGTGCCGACAACATGCAGTGGCGTAGTGTATTCATTTTCGTCACTATATATATATATATTTTTTTGGAGGTTCTTGGGATGTAGATTCAGTAAGAGAAATGAGAGTTTTTAGATAGACGTTTCGCCTCTGGGCCAGAGGCTTCGTCAGTATTGGCTTTTTTTTTATTCATTATAAGTAGGTAATATTTTGTATTATAAATTTTCGTTGTTACATTACTTATTGGCTTATGTTTATATAAGCATTTTTCGTGGTTGTTTCAATTTTATAATAGTTTGTTTGTGTTTGATTTGTTGTATTCGGTGACAATTGACATACTTATTAGGAATCTTTGATTTTCAGGTTGGCAACGTTGGTGTACCTGACAAATGAACGAAGAACAGGTACACTAACGTTGCCAGCCTTAAAATCAAAGATTCCTAATAAGTCTGTCAATTGTCACATCGAAACAACAAAAGTACACAACAATCCGAAAACTAATTATAGAATTTGAAGTTCCACTCTCACCGAAATCAGATATGTTCTAAACATAAAGCAATTAGCTAAAATTGTAAACAACCAGAAAATGGTTTAATAACTGATGTTATCCAAGGTACGTACCGACAAAAAAATTATAATACAAAATATTACCTACTTAATGAATAAAAAAAGCCAATACTGTAACCACTGGCCAGAGGCAAACGTCTATCTAAAACTCATTTCTTTGAATCTACATCCAAAACCTCAAAATAAAATATCAACAAGATTCAAGAACCATCCTCCCCAAATATATATATATATATATATATATATATATATATATATTTGGGGAGAATGGTTCTTGAATCTTGTTGACACCTATAATCTGTGCGGTGAAGCTTTTACCTAATGTCGTGGAATTTTAATGACACGAAATTTCGTGCACATTAACAGGTCACCAGCAGATGTCAGCATAGGCCAACCCACGACACCAATAGTCGTACTCCTAGTGCGTTCAGAGTAACGCAAAACAAATAACTAGATGAAGAGAAATTTTTTAGGTGTCACTATCTATAATTTGATGCTTTTCACATTTTCGTACTTGCCGGTAGGTATTAGCACTACGAGATGTTTGATACGAATTTGAGAGAGACCACAAGCCGTCCTGATGATTGGGAAACCATGAAACAGCTGTTGGCGGATGGTGATGCTCTCTTGGATTCGTAAAAAATGTATCTTCATCTAGTTATTTGTTTTGCGTTACTCTGAACGCACTAGATACGACTATTGTCGTTGGCCTATGCTGACATCTGTTGTGACCTGTTATTCCACGAAATTTCGTGCCATTAAAATTCCACGATAATAGGTCTTAGCTTCACCGCACAGATTATAGGTGGCACTATCTATAATTTGATGCTTTTCACATTTTCGTACTTGCCGGTAGGTATTAGCACTACGAGATGTTTGATACGAATTTGAGAGAGACCACAAGCCGTCCTGATGATTGGGAAACCATGAAACAGCTGTTGGCGGATGGTGATGCTCTCTTGGATTCGTAAAAAATGTATCTTCATCTAGTTATTTGTTTTGCGTTACTCTGAACGCACTAGGAGTACGACTATTGGTGTCGTGGGTTGGCCTATGCTGACATCTGTTGGTGACCTGTTAATGTGCACGAAATTTCGTGCCATTAAAATTCCACGATATTAGGTCTAAGCTTCACCGCACAGATTATAGGTGGCACTATCTATAATTTGATGCTTTTCACATTTTCGTACTTGCCGGTAGGTATTAGCACTACGAGATGTTTGATACGAATTTGAGAGGGACCACAAGCCGTCCTGATGATTGGGAAACCATGAAATAGCTGTTGGCGGATGTTGATCGGTGATGCTCTCTTGGATTCGTACAAAAATTCTCTTCATCTATATATATATATATATATAGAGAGAGAGAGAGAGAGAGAGAGAGAGAGTACTAGAAGTAACATAATTCTGAACATTTAGAGACGGCGAAGAAAACAGTGAAAATCCAACAAAAATATTTTTGTTATTGTAACACTTCCTGGGAGTGACGCCATGTTTGCTATTTTAAATAGGACACCCTGAATGTTATACAATTTTTGGATTCCTCGCAATATTCTGATTCATATTCATGTATCTTATCCTCCACCCAAAATAAACCGTTAAGTTATTCGAGTTTATCTAGAAAAATAATTATTTAAAAACCTTTTCAAGCTTTTATTCAAATGCACTAATAATAATTGCTTTGGATGTGTGACGTAGGTTATTCCGTGAGTTTTAGATTCAAAAGCTTGTCGCCCACAGTTTTCAGTTACAAAAGCGACAAGCGGGATAACCTACGTCGCACGTCCAGAGCAATTATTTTTTACTTTTTAGTGCATTTGAATAAAAGCATGTCTTTAAAAAAACTTTTTAACAGAAAATTAAACCGACGAAATACGGAACTGAAAAGTAAAAAATAAAATAAACTTTCTTAGTCTCAATAACTAAGCTCCTAAACTAATGTAAGTAACTAATTTTGAGTCGGCGCCAAACAAACAAGCAAATGAATTAGGTTTTTTTTTTTTTATGTTCTGGTTCCCACGAAAAGGGATATCCTGTAATGTTCAGAGAACATCGTGGGAACCAAGGGAAAGAAGGTAGGAGTTGGTGTTCTTCTTAAATTTCTGAAGGTTGTATGCCTCGGGGAACACCTCCCTAGGCAATGAGTTCCAAAGCCTCGCTGTTCGTTGGATGAACGAGTCTTTGGAAAGTGATGTTCTGCAGGTCTCCAAAGTGACCACGAAGGGGTGTGATGACTGAACTTGACGGGTTAATCTCGAAGAGACTGCCAAAGCAGGAACGATTGTTGATATTTCAGAAGAGCATCGCCCATGAAAATATCTATAAAATAGAGACAAATCGCCAACTTTTTTACGGACAAGTGAGCGAGTTTGTAAGCGAGGCATCACCGACGAGACGAATTGCCCTTTTTTGGACAGAATCCAATAGCCTCAGGATATGTTTAGGTACCGCACTCCAAATATGGGAACAGTATTCCAGGACAGGTCGGATCTGTGCCTATAGATCATAAGCAGCTGACTGGGGGTGAAATAGCTCTTGACACGAATCAAAAAACCAAGTTTTTAGGATGCACTTTTGGCAATGGACCTCACGTGATTTTCCCAGGAAAGGTTATTGCTGATAGTAATACCAAGCATCGATATGGATGACTTCAGTGGTATGGTTACTCCTGACAAAGTTATGTTAGGCACAGTGAGATCGGCTTTTCTAGAGAAAAGACATGCTTGTGTTTTGTTTGCATTGAATTCTACCAAGTTATTAGATCCCCATTCGAGAATTGTTGCTAAGTCCATATTTATATTATTAACATTTCTTCCTCGTTCATTTCTGGTTTCTCGGGCTGATATAGGGGCCCTGGAAGAGAAAGCGGTATGGAGGGTAAAATGATGGCATCGAGTTGCGCGGTGACATTCTGAATTTTTTTTTGAAGTAATTTAATGATGTTCGTTGATTGTTTGTTTGGCGCCGACTCAAAATTAGTTACTTACATTAGTTTAGGAGCTTACTTACTGAGACTAAGAAGGTTTATTTTCTTTTTTTCTTTTCAGTTCAGTATTTTGTCGGTTTAATTTTTTGTTAAAAAGTTTTTATTTTTCAATTTTTTGTGGCTAAAATCTACTAATTACTAACTACTTGTTTTTTGATTACTTCCAAAATACTTACTTACCCACCTTACTTCAACTATTACCAGTTAAATAATATGATTATCTACTATTTACTATTTATTTACTATATAAATTATTTTTGTTGTTCTGGTTGGTTTATTTCAATACTTTGTATATCATTCCATCCTCTCATAGAATATAATGATTTTGACGGATGTGGAACAGAAATAATGTCAGTAGCGATCTGTCATTGTCAACTACGTATTGTGTGCCAATGTTCATAAGTGAAAAATCAATTATCCCCTATTTTTCCACCCGTAAGGGTATATAATTCCATTCGAAATCTAAATATAAGGTATACCCTATCTATTAAAAAAAGAATCGTCCAAATCGAAGAACCCAGTACAAAGTTATGCCTGATAGAATCGGTTAACGGACCAGAATTCAGAGGGTGAGTGATCAATATCCTTCATTTTGCTACCCTTAGGGGTAGATTTCATCTTTTAAATTCAAATGGGACCACCTTCGAAGTACACCCTATCCACTGTAAAAAAGAATTATCGGAATCGGACGTCTCAGTAAAAAGTTATGCGTGATCATACATTGGGGTACAGACACGTTGTTTATAAATACTAGAAAATAACCCAAAACTAAAAATCACATCTTTTTTAGGAACAATTAACAGAAATATTGCCTAATGTCTACATATATATATATATATATATATATAAGTACTACTTTCTACTTATACTTAGATATTTAAAAAATATGCAGATACATTTTTCCCTTTCTTGTAGTCTCAGTTTCTTTTGCTCGCGAAACTTCGCACCTGAAGGTCTCTTTCTTTTATCCTGAGAAAACAAATAAATAATTAGTACTCATGGGAATTAGGAATTAACTTCTAAAGTAAGCACAGTAATAAGCACCAAGTTTGCATATTCAAGTAAAAAGCAATTTGTTCGAGCCCTTTCAGCTTGAACCCTTTCAAATAAATGCAGAAAAAATATTAAACTAATTATAGCCCTTAAAAACCCTACAAAATGGTTTTTTAAAAAGATCGATAGCATGAAAACTAAGCGAGTTATGGATAAAAAACCAATTACTTTTTTAAACTCGTACATGACATTTCAATTAATAAAAAGATATTTGGGTAAAAAAAAATATAACCAGTATCCTATAAAGGGTTAATGTATAAAGTATAAAGTAGGGAACACTTACCATTTTATAAAAAATTAAACCGTTGAAATTGCAGTCAGCAGGTATTCAGCACTTAATTTAAAAAAAAAGTAGTAAACAAAATATTATACACTTGACAAAATAAAAATAACTTTAAATGTACAAATTAATAGGATTACTTGTTACTTGTTTTTATGCACTTGTTGCACGGTCCAGTGAACTAACAGGTTTAAAAACGCCTCTGGCGATGCATCGCTTTTATAGCGCTCCAGGCATTATTCATGTCTGAACAGGAAAAATCAAGAAACCACCGCCTGACATGTTCTCGCAACATAGGAATCGGCAGTAACTGGATGATATACTAATAAAATTTCATGTATATCTATACCTAATCCTATTTAATTTCTCAACTTTTATTTTAAAATTAATTTTTGTTTTTTGTTGTTTTTTGCAAATTTTTTTGCAATTTTTCACCCTGGGTTTTGGCGCCCCTAAAAGGGATGGCGCCCGTGTGCATTGCACACTTTGCACATATGGTAGCGGGGGCCCTGAGCTTTACAGTAATTGTGATACTGTTTCGGGTTCCATACCGCATAATCTGCATGTTAAGTCGCCATTGAACAGTCCCATTTTATGGTGCTCTTTTTCTGGCACATATCCACTTATGAGCCCCGTAGGTAATGATTTTCAGTTGTTTCCTGTTTAAAGTTAACAGGTCGGCTTTTTTTCCGGCAAGGTTAATTGATGTATTCTTTCCCGTGTCTGACAAGGAGTCTGTTATTACAACAATGTGGAATGTGATCGCTAAAAAAATTCAAGAAAAATATTTCACAGAATTCAACCGATCTAGAGATCCTTTAAAATACACTCGAGGTTTATTCATTACATACTTTGCATATAAAATCCAAATTGAATTGTTAGTAAAGCTTTATCAAGTGGGGCTCAGGACGGCCCTGGAATTCCCTCCATCGATTAATATTGTAATATCACGTCTCGCGTAAAGATCGTAAATTACGACCCAATCAAAAAATGATCCTGCCCTCCCATTCCGATGACCAAACTTGTCCGAAGATTTTATTATAATGGATAAGCGTCATAAGAGTTTATATCCTGCATACTTGCCGCACATAAACTAAGAAAAGCAACTAAAATAAAGTAGTTTCCGGTATAATATCACATGTCCCCTAGAAAAAGTCATAAAAATGCCATTTCCAGAAAATAGAGTCGTATCATCTGGATATTTCCATTTATTGTGCCATTTATCCCATATCTTCGTGATATAAGTCCCCATAACTTGGAGGGAGCCAGGGCCGGCGCGGCGTTTCAAAAGGAGACAATTTAAAAAAAACGATATTGAGTTCCCGCTTTGTCAGGTTGACGAAAGTCCGAAGACAAGCCGAGCGCAGTATTTGGATGGTCGACTGCCTACCAGGGTAAAACTCGCGTTAAAAGTCCGTACAACTGCCGCCTACTAGCAAATCACAACTCGAGGCGCTATATCAATGAGCAAGAAATATAGCGAAGGTATGCCGGGTTCATGGATGTTGAGATCTGTTTCGAAGTGTTCTCATCGGCGTCGGTGAAACATAGACAAGAAGAACACGAAGGGAAACATAGGAAAAAATAAAAATTCCACGCGGACGATGTCTCGGCAACCAGCTAGTAAAGCAAAGAGCAAAGAGAGCAGGTAGGAAGAGATTCCCGCATTCCTGCTATATATATATATATATATATATTATATATATATATATATATATATATATACAGTGTGACCCATCTAAAATGGAACCACCCTTGTAGAATACGCATTTTTCAGTCAATCTCAAAAATATTTTTCTAATATTAAGCATCAAAAACTGTATCTTGACACAAATGTTCATAACTTTAGTTTCATTTCCAAGGCACTCTATGGTTTTTTTTCTTCGTCAAAAACAGCAAAAGTTTATTAGGCAATTTTTTTTTTTAAATTCAACTACACCACTGGATTCGTAGTCGTTATAAATGGAAATCATCAAAATTTCATAAAAACATATTGGTTAACAACGAAGTTACAACAACTTTAATTTTGGTGACAAAGTATTTGATTATAATTTTTATTTAGATTGCAGACATATTTGAAATCTGGCAACACTGCCGATACAGAGTAGAGCACAAGTGAATTTGTACAGCGAAAATCCGAAGTCGATAGCTCATTGCGTTCAACAGTTATAACTACTGAAAGTATGGTAATGTGAGCGATTTGTGGTGTACTAAATCACAGCCTACAATTGATTTAGTACAATACCTATGCCCAATGTATTAGTACAGCTTTCCTCAAATTATTGATACCTTCTCTGAAATCTTGTTTCAGTTGAGTTTTTCGGAATAAAAAAGGAAATTTTTTCTGTCCTGCTTTCTGTTTTACTATTGAATAAATAATTTTGATACTTTAAAAAATTTGATTCGGTTCATTTCGTTTTTATCGACTATTGAAAACTGCATAACTTGAAAATGAATATTTAATTTTCTGTTATTTTCGAATACACTTATAACCTAAACTTAAATAAATGATTGTGAGGGAATATAATTCACAAATCCAGTGGCGTAGTTAGATGTTTATAACAAAATCGCTTCCACCAGAAATCGCTCACATTACCATACTTTCAGGAGTTATAACTGTAGAACGGAATGAGCTATTGACTTCGGATTTTCGCTGTACAAATTCACTGGTGTTCTACTTTGTATCGGCAGTGTTGCAAGATTTTAAATATGTCTATAATCTAAATGAAAATTAATATCAAATACTTTGTTACTAAAATTAAAGTTGTTGTAACTTCGTTGTTAACCAATATTTTTTCATGAAATTTTCATGGTTTTCATTCATAACGACTACGAATCCAGTGGTGTAGTCAAATTTCAAAATAAAAATTGCCTAATAAACTTCGAGCAGGATTTGAACCCACGACCTCAAGATTACTAGTATTATGCTTTACCAACTGAGCTATCAAAGACCCTGGATTCAACATCTGCATTTCGCGATACCGTTTTTTCCCAGAATTTAATATTAGTTGTTGAAACATGAAAAGTGAAAGTATGAAATGTAAAATGAAGGTGTGTTGTCAATGGTCGAGAACAGATTCTACCTATCGCCGACGACGTCGCCGAATTTGCCGGCTTCTCTGATCTCCGGATATTGAAAACGAAATTTTTTGCCAAATCTAATTACAAGAGTGATAGTTTCTTGATGACCATTGACAACACACGTAGATTTTACATTTCATATTTTCACTTTCCATGTTTTAACAACTAACATTAAATTCTGGGAAAAAACGGTATCGCGAAATGCAGATGTTGAATCCAGGGTCTTCGATAGCTCAGTTGGTAAAGCATAAGACTAGTAATCTTGAGGTCGTGGGTTCGAATCCTGCTCAAAGATGTTTTTTTCTGAAAGTTTAAAAATTTGTCTGCAATGTCATAAATTCCTTATTATTTTCTGTATATATATATATATATATATATATATATATATATTTGACTATTAGAAAAAAACGATCTAGTACTTTCTGAGAACACTAATTACATATGGACAAACGAAATCGCAATATCTCTTTTATATTATCCATCACCTTTTTATGGAATATTTTGCATTAATTTCATGAGTTTTCAATCTGTTCCGGAATCATATCTTTAGTATTTTCAAAATCAATGAAAAAACTCTTCCCGAAAAGCGATGGGGCCACAATTTTTACTGATGCCGTCTCTTCCCGAATGAGGATTTCTGCGCACATTTCTAGAGAAATGGCCAATTTAGCGCTCTTGGTGATACATTTTTCTAACGACATTGCGAGATAAGTTTCAAAGCCAGTCGTTGCAGATAATAAATCAGGATTTTGCTCGGTCAGGTATTGCTCTGTCTCACTTAAAGATGGGTTGCAACGTCGCTTTCCAAAACAAACTTCCTTATTTCCCCAATACTCCCAATTTTGAAGTGGGCAGTTTTTTAAACGTTTCAAGATATTCATGAAATTACAATAATTATATTTAAGGTAGTACCGCCACGAGACAGTTGAATTAGGAAATTATTTTCGACGGAATCAAAAAATGGACTTTTCGATTTGAAAGGCGAAAAAAAATGTCTCCTCCCCAATCGAGTCTAGAAAATTTCTTCGTTATAGAAAGTCGGCGACTCAAAAAATTGATGTCCCCGAAAAGCGCAGCAAAAAAAAATTTTTCAGACCTCCCCCCTCACTAGAAATCATACGTCATGGGAAAAAATTATAGTTTTTCGATAAAACTTCAATGGACTTTTTGTAGTACTCTTTTTGAACTTTTTTTTGGGGGGGGGAGGGGGGTATTGTTAAAATCGATGGGGTCAACTAGGAAAAGGAGTTTTTTTTTCGCGTTCAGACCCTCAATTGGTCCCCCGTCCTTCTTTAAAAAGTCCCCTGGCACAATCCGCATTTCTCTACGATCCCCCCTTCAGGCTGTGCGCTTCCCCGTGGACTATTTTGAATAACGAGAGTAGTTTTGATTATATCTGTCAAACTAGATGGTCAATCACTTTGATTTTTTTAACAATATCTGTGATATCCTGCTCTAGCTCCTCCTCGTTTTTCATGAACTTTTTAATTTTAGTACTAACGGTAGAATTAATGTGCTGTTTGCCTATGCATGGTCCATATGTTACGTGTTAATTGAGTCAACTTCAATTATATATATATATATATATATATATATATATATATATATATATATATACCACGGGTTCGGGATCGTGAAACTTGTTAAAATTTTATAGAGGCGTTGTTCACATGTTAAACAATACGTATGCCAAATTTTAATAATTTCTTAATTCAACTCTCTCGTGGCGGTACTACCTTAAAAAAAATGGAAAAAGTACAAAATATCTTTTCAAAGCAGTGTCTACTTGCGACTACTCACTAATTCAAATAATGCTAATTTTTATAAGTATTACAAAACAAACTACCTACGTAGGTCTGAAATAATGATAAGAATAATGATATTTATTCATTTACAGTCATAATACAAACGATAAAAGATATATACATATTAATGAATCGAAAGATATTAGATAAATAACCAAGTACTTGTATTGAGATATAGAGAGTGTAATCTACCCTATTGTACACCCATTTCATAACGAATAAGTGGTTAAAAATTTGAACTTTTTTTGACAAATTTGGCCTTGATCAGGTTAAAATCTATACTAATTCACATCAGTAACTCATAGTAATAGTCATTTCATCGATAAGATCAATAACAAATCCTACATCAGGAATTAACATTTTCTGAACGCCTTTTTAACGAAAAAATCGTTTTTTTCAAATGGTACCTACCGAGGGCCATCTTGCCATTCGATAGAGAATTTAGTGTCCAATTCAACGATATATATTATGTACCACTTTCTTTTTATTCAAAACGTAGAGAGCCATCTAACAAAATGAAATCAATCTCAAAAAATTGGTAGGTAACATGACATTTATTCATTCTTTCAAACTTTACTTCAGAATGGTAACAACGAATTACCAAAAATGATCGACTTGACAATATGTAATGATCACAAACCCATTACAGAAAAAATTACTTTAATATAATCAAACTGTTTGGATAAATCTAACGACTGAAACAGTGAAACACTCAACATACAAATTATCACTCACAATACCATTATCCTGTTGCCCGTTTTCCCTAACACATAGACTAGTTCTATTTATTGTACACCTCATCACATTTATCAGTTCGTGAGCAGGAATTTCCTATCTCTCAAGTCCTCCAAAGAAGTTGGGTTCCTCGAGTATACTTTGGATTTTATGTGACCCCATAAATAAAAATCAATAGGGGTTAAATCGGGCGATCTGGCTGGCCATCTGATTGGACCATTTGTTCCAATCCATCTCTGCCCATAGGTATCACTAAGGTATTGCCGAATAATATTAGCATTATGTGGTCCTGCACCATCCTGCTGAAAAAACATATTTTCCCTGATGTTTTCAGGTAAATCGTTGATATTATTTTGAATATCGTTCTCTAAGAATTGTAGATATCTTTGGCCCGTCAAAGGCCCGTCGGAAAGAATTGGTCCGATGATTCTTGTCTCTATGACTCCTACCCAGATGTTGAATGCAAATCTTTCTTGAAAATTACCTTCTCTCAGCAACCTAGGATTTTCTTGTATTATTCCTACTGAACATACCATTATTCGTAAACCAAGACACATCTGTAAACAGTATCTTCGAGACAAAACCATTCAAATCATGATGACGCAAAAGCCAATTACAATAAGTTAGTCTCCGTTCTGGGTTATTTTCATATAGATGCTGATGCAAACTGTATTTATAGGAGCGATATTTATGTTCTTTCAATACTTTTCTGGCACTTTCCCTGCTGATCCCACATTCAATTTCAATTCTTGCACTGAGGCAGATGGAGAAAAATGAACATATGCTAAAACATTAGTTTCCGCTTCTTCACTGGCGATGAAGTGGATGTGGTTTTGATCAGCTGGTTCTTTCCTTAGCATCATTTCCAATTTCCTGAAATAGTTCCTGGATGGGTGCCGTCTTAACGGATAACGAACAGCGTATAGCATACTAGCATTGACAGCGTTCTTCTGACATTCTCCGTATATCAATATCGTATCGATTTGTTCGTTTCGAGAATAACGATTATTATTTTCCATTTCAAAAAACTTTTTACAAACGAAACGAGATGACAAGTAAAATTTGTAATTCACTTTAGACATGACATTAATCACCTACTGTTTTCCACGATTCCACGGCTACCTTTCATTTCATCAAACCTTAACGGATAACTCATTGGAATTTGTAGGCATCGTATAAAATATTGTACAAATTCCATAATTAATCGTTTTCAGTACTGAACAAAAAGAAAGTGGTACATAATGTACATCGTTGAATTGGTAATTAAATGCTCTATCGAATGGCAAGATGACCCTCGGTAGGTAACATTTAAAAAAAATGTTTTCGTTAAAAATGCTTCCAGAAAATTTCAATTCCTGCTGTAGGATTTGTTATCAATCTTATCGATGAAATGACTATTAGTATGAGTTACTGATGTAAATTAGAATAAATTTTAACCTGATAAAGGCCTCCTGGGCCAAAAAAAATTAATTGATAAATTATTTTTTCCAATTGTAAAATAAAAATTTGGCAACACTCTCGTATGTAATTTGAGCCGTAGAATTCGAAAAACATCAAACATAGAGGGTGTTCTATTCGAAAAATCGAAGTTGTTGGCTATTCTGGCGAAACCGGAAGTCGGCCATTTTGTTTCCATATGTCTGTCAATCGGAAATTGTGTCTCATATCTATGTACAAAATTGCATTCGAATCGGTTGATAAGTGAAGGAGAAATAGGCATGGCCCTAGTCCCATTGTCACCCTGTATACATTTGAATTGTTATACCTTGAGTAATCGCTGTTTTTACTATCTGCGGGATACCTCGGGGTTATGGCGGGACCGTTTCCTTAAAAAAGGGATATCAAATTTTGGAAGCGGCGGCGGTTAACCCTCGGGCAACGAACGTTTTCCTTTTGTTATTTTCAGAAGCCCACTTCCTCAATTTCGAAGTGTTATGTGCTATCAAATGTTTGTCTGCGGTTTCATTACGGCTATTGCAATTGAATATTTGTACACAGTTGCAGGTACTTTGTTCAGTAGGTCTTCGCACCACCCGCTTCAACCACGACTTATTCGTGTCGGTAATAATAAGGGTAATAGTAATAGTGAATAAGAAAGAAAAAAATCTACTCTCAACGTTCATATTCGTATATAAGACATGAGTACTGAAAACCACCAAACAGATTCAAATTTTATAGAGACAAGGGACCTATTATTCAGTACCCTGAAGTTGACTTTGTGAAATTCGAAACGTCAGCACTTTTTCTGAACTTACCACAACAAACTATAAAGTAATAATAGTAGATACGTCTAGAAGCTGATTGAACTCTTTTTGAAAATTTTCAATTTGAAAACATTCACAAGACTTAATTAGGGCTACAGCGAGTTTCCAGGGCTATTTTTGAAATTTTGAGTTGACCGATGAATAAGGCGTGTATTCTCAAAATCACACTTATTGTAGGGTGATTCTTGAGACTCAGGAAGCAATAATTCTATTAAACTAGGAAACTAGGAAATCTAGGAATCTATTAAACGAATCTAGGAATCTATTAAACGAATATTATTCACTTTATTTTCATCCCATGCTTCGATCCTTGCTTCATATTTATTGTCTTCAAATGCTGAGGCACTAACCTTCTCGCGTTTCGTATCGCTAAAATGTTTGCACTATTACATTCCTGCATATAGTTTTCTTGTACCTGCTTTTTAACCGACGAAACCAAAAAGGAGGAGGTTCTCTAGTCGAAGCGTATATTCCAATAATTCTTTCCTTCAGTGGGTAGGGTGTAGTTCGAAGTTGGTCCCATTTGAATTAAAAGATGAAATCCACTCCTAAGGGTAGCAAAATGAAGGATATTGATCACTCACCCTCTGAATTCTGGTCCGTTAACCGATTCTATCAGGCACAACTTTGTACTGGGTTCTTCGATTTGGATGATTCTTTTTTCATTAGATAGGGTATACCTCATAGTTGGATTTCGAATGGAATTATCCACCCTTACGGGTAGAAAAATAGGGGATAATTGGTTTTTCACTTGTGAACATTGTCACACATATGTAGTTGACAATGACAGATCGCTATTGTCATTATTTTTGTTCTCCTACATCCGTCACAATCATTATGTTCTATGAGAGGATGGAATGATATACAAAGGAATGGAATAAACTAACCAGAACTACAAAAATAATTCATATTACAACAAATAGTAAAAGTAGATAATCATATTATTTAACTGGTAATAGTTGAAGTAAGGTGGGTAAGTAAGTATTTTGGAAGTATTCAAAAAACAAGTAGGTGGTAATTAGTAAATTTCAGCCACAAAAAATTGAAAAATAAAAACTTTTTAACAAAAAATTAAACCGACGAAATACGGAACTGAAAAGTAAAAAATAAAATAAACCTTCTAGTCTCAGTAACTAAGCTCCTAAACTGATGTAAGTAACTAATTTTGAATCGGCGCCAAACGAACAATCAACGAAGATCATTAAAGTACTTCAAAAAAATTATCAGAATGTCACGCCTTACCTAATTCATTTGCTTGTTTGTTTGGCGCCGACTCAAAATTAGTTACCTACATTAGTTTAGGAGCTTAGTTATTGAGACTACGAAGGTTTATTTTATTTTTTACTTTTCAGTTCCGTATTTCGTCGGTTTAATTTTTTGTTAAAAAGTTTTTTTATAATTTATTTCCCAAGAAACGAACAAGTTTATGGAACTAAAAATATAAATATTAAACAACAAGAAAAGAGGGCCGCTTGTTTTTAACGTATACTTCTTTCATCTGCGTTAATATTGGCCTAAGTAGAAAAGGAACCATGCCATCTATTAACGAAACAGAAAAGTTAATTTTCCAGAAGATTGGAGGTCAAAAAAAGGCTTATTCAATTTGACCTTTAACGATGTCCGAATTGCGGGTATAATAAAAATGAATATCGATTCTTTGTAAACGCAAAACCGATTTGGCTAATAGGAAAGGTGCCCGGAAATTGGAAAATTCGGGTATATTGAGGAATTTGAGGAAGAAAAAGACTATCGAGTAATTTATTGCCCAAGAGGAATTAGCTCAGCGGGGACACTGTCGCCTACCAAGCAGAAGGTCACAAGAACAAATCCCGGTCAGGGTAACATTTTTTTTATTTTATAAAACCAACAGCTGGATCGATGTGGCTAATTGTTTTTTTGAATGGTCGTAATACTTCGAATAAGGTTTTTAGGGAAAGAAAGGATTTTTATAAAAGATATTGGAAATTTCTTTGTCCTCGAAAAGTTTTCAGAAATATATATATATATATATATATATATATACAGTGTCCGTCATAAAGTTGGCTACATATGGTAAACAAAATTGTTATTGAAATTCTGAAAAAATCTAATGGCGGTTTGTTTCTGCATGTCTAACAACTAAAAAATCCGTTGCGGCTGGACCGATTCGACTATTTTTTTAGCGGAAAAACGGGATAACGAAAAAACGGGATAACGTAAAAATGGGATAACGGGATAACAGGAAAACGGAATAACGGGAAAACGGTCAAAATGGAAAAAAATAGGAAAGTTTTCCGGAAATTGGAAAATTCAGGTACCGTATTTTCGGGAGACTTTGGCTCACTTTTAAAATTCAAAGAATGTCTACGATGAATTTGTAAAAATAAATTGGTATTACTATATACCAAAATATTGATCTTTGGCCACTCTTTCATATTAGCTATGTCGAATTGTCATTAAGACTTTGTATGTGGATACATATAACAAAAACTTGGTGTGCAAAATCACTCGCATAATGAGGGTTGCCATGGCCTATATTTCGCGTGATTTTCTCTATAGCATGTACATAGGCCAAAGTAACCCGACGGATAGAAATAGCAAAACAAATTTGTCCATAAACAAATTTGTATTTCATTTTTAATCTTCATAAATGAGAAAAAACATATAAGAAATTTTACGCAAGTTGAATTTAGTTGCAAATGACTCCTGAATGGTATATATATATATATATATATATATATATATACTTCTGCGGATTTTCTTGGGGTTTCTGGTTCGTGGGAATAAGAAAAATTCAATGATTCATAATTGAATTCTTAATGATTTTTTAATACGTTTCGTTTCGGGGCTCCAAAACTTCTTCAGTTACATTTGTTTTTTCTGAAAAGGGGGGTTATGGTTATGGCATGGTGTACATTATATTTTTGTTTACTCTTTCTTAACTAAAACACAAATCATGAACGTTCTTCATGTTGATATGCGATTGCTGCTATTTTTTTTGGGGTATTTACTTTTTTTTATTTTTTTTTTGTGGTTTTTTTACTTTTTGTGGCCAATTGGGCGGTTATAGTTGATTGAGCACTCATTGCTTCCTCTTTAATTTGACATTATTTGTTCTAGTAGCAAACATGTTGATTTACACTTATTTTCACTTTATATAAATAAATGATGCTTATTGTTCTGTGAACCATCTTGGCAGATCGCAGCGCAAAATTAACATTCATAGACAGCTAGATGTCTTCATAAGGTTTATGACAGTTGTCACTTTTGGATTTTGTGTGTGTTGCCCTCTCTGTTTGTTATTTGAAATTTGATACATGGGGGTGGTTGTCCTTTGGCTTTTTAAATTTATTAACATATAACACTGTTGTTTTGGGTTAACATGTGGAACAAAGGTCAATACGAAGAGATGGTTCTAATTTAAAAAAAACGTAATTGTGTTTTGTTTGTGCTGCCATCTGTTGTTGTTTATTTGTGATTTTGTTTCGGTGATTGTGATATATTTAAAATTATGAACGATAATTATTATTTTTGTAGTTATGAATTATGCAACAATTATGACAACCAAGATAGAAATATTGATTGACAAACAATATATATTGATAGTAAGCATTTTGAATTTAAATGATATTATGGTATGTTTTACTGAGGTTTTTAATGTCAGTTTTATCGTTTAGTCATAACTACGAAAATAATAATTATCGTTCATAATTTTAAATATACCACAATCACCGAAACAAAATCACAAAAAAAACAACAACAGACGTCAGCACAAACAAAACACAATTACGTTTACCAGAGTTTTTTAAAATTCGTATTGACCTTTGTTCCACATGTTAACCCAAAACAACAGTGTTATATGTTAATAAATTTAAAAAGCCTAAAGGACAACCACCCCCATGTATCAAATTTCAAATAACAAACAGAGAGGGCAACACACACAAAATCCAAAAGTGACAACTGTCATAAACCTTATGAAGACATCTAGCTGTCTATGAATGTTAGTTTTGCGCTGCGATCTGCCAAGTAATATGGTTCACAGAACAATAAGCATAATTTATTTATATAAAGTGAAAATAAGTGTAAATCAACATGTTTGCTACTAGAACCAATAATGTCAAATTAAAGAGGAAGCAATGAGTGCTCAATCAACTATAACCGCCCAATTGGCCACAAAAAGTAAAAAAACCACAAAAAAAATTAAAAAAGTAAATACCCCAAAAAAATAGCAGCAATCGCATATCAACATGAAGAACGTTCATGATTTGTGTTTTAGGTAAGAAAGAGTAAACAAAAATATAATGTACACCATGCCATAACCATAACCCCCCTTTTCAGAAAAAACAAATGTAACTGAAGAAGTTTTGGAGCCCCGAAACGAAACGTATTAAAAATTCATTAAAAATTCAATTATGAATCACTGAATTTTTCTTATTCCCACGAACCAGAAACCCCAAGAAAATCCGCAGAAGAATATAAAACGTAATGGTTCAAGAACCCACACAATCCAAATATATATATATATATATATATATATATATATATATATATATATATATATATTTTCCGTAGAGTGTCTTGGGTTATTAGATTCGACAATTATTGAGACATTTATATTGGTAAAGATGTTTCGTCCCGGGCCTGGGACTTTTAGTTTCTTTATTTATGTTATAATTCTATAATAGGAAATTACAAATTTCAAATTTTTTTTTGACAAGAACAATTTTGTTGGTTTGTATATTCATCATTGATGCGGGGGTACGTACCTGAGTGACATGTAGGTACGTACCCCCACATCAATGATAATATATATTCATACAAACCAACAAAATTGTTCTTGTCAAAAAAAAATCTGAAATTCATAATTTTCTATTATAGAATTATAACATGAAATAAACAAAACTGAAGAAGTCCCAGGCCCGGGACGAAACGCCTTTACCAATATAAATGTCTCAATAATTGTCGAATCCAATAACCCAAGACACTCTACGGAAAAAAAATACAGGAAGGATTCAAGAGAACTATTTATATACCATAGAAAGAATCTCGAAAAATCAATCCGACCAAAATAACAGGCTTAAAAGGCAATATTTAAGTTTCATAATCATTGAAGTATATTTATCAAAATGAGCCAAAGTCACCCAGCTGGGTTGAAGTCACCCGAAATTACTATTAAGAAAAGTTTTTTTTGTCGGGGAAAAGTTTTCAGGAATATATAATATATAATAAAAATGAATGTCTGTTAGTGTTGTAAGCTCATAACTTGAGAACGGCTGGACCGATTTGGATAATTTTTTTAACGGAAAAATGGGATAATGGAAAAACGGGGTAACGGAAAAACGGGATAACGTGAAAATGGGATAACGTAAAAATGAGATAACGGAAAAACAAGAAAACGGAATAACTGAAAAACGGTTAAGAACGAAAAAAATAGGAAAGTTTTCCGGAAATTGGAAAATTCGGGTATATTAAGAAAAGTTATAGGATTTTTTTTTTGTTGTGGAAAAGTTTTTAGAAATATATAATAAAAATGAATGTCTGTTTGTGTTGGTAAGCTCATAACTTGAGAACGGCTTGACCGATTTGACAAAATTTTTTCAACGGAAAAGCGTGATAATGGAAAAACGGGATGACGAAAAAACGGGAAAACGAAAAAACAAGATAACAGGAAAACGGAATAACGCGATAATGGGATAACGGAATAACTGGAAGCGGACAGAGTCAAAGGCATAACATAGATCGAACAACACAAAAAAACAGGAAAAAAGAAGGGGCTAGAGTTTTCAGGAAAAAAAAAAAGGGAATATAGTCATTTGGACAGGACCACGTCTGCCGGGACATCTAGTATAACATAAAAATGAGATGCCCCTTCTTATAGTGTCGACCCCTGTGATGACAACGATAACCCAAGCGATATTTGTCAGAAAAGTGGGTAATTAGATAAAAAGGCCAACCGCGATGAATTGCAGTGTTTACACTATCATCATAAAAATAAAACGAATAATAATTAAACATTTTCTCATATCGTGAGTGGCAAAGTACTTTCAAGTGAACTATTGTGTTAAAATTAGTTATTTTCATCTTCAACACAAAAAAATACAGTTAAATGAACTCGCAGTTTTAATCTAAAAGAGGTCAATAACAAACGAGACTGCATTGAAAACATGGTAAAATTGTTGAAAGTTTCAATATTTTTTTATTCTCGGAATGGCTTGGGATTTATCGGTCACAGCACGTCTTATCGTACATTTTGTTGCAATCCAGGGACGTACCGGCCCGAAAGCAAATAATACGCGGTGATAGCCTTTTGAGAGATCTGATATTCATTTGGGAGTCGTTTGGCCTTTTTCTTGAAAAAGTCGAATATTTTTGCTTATATTTAGAAAAAATGTAATGTCTGATACATTCTCAGTATTGACTGTTTCACATTGCAATTTTGTTTATTCGAAGATAGAAACAAGTTATTCGCAAAATCATCTACGACTGAAAAATAAACTTCAATATAACCTGTCCGTGTTGAAAATATTTAAAATATGTTTTTCCTGAAAACTGGGAATATCTAACACAGTTATTTATGCATTGAGGTCTTTGAATATGATAAAAAAATCTGAAATTATGTTTTTGTTTATTAATTTCACGCGATTTAATTTTTTTATGTAGTTCTCATTCTCAATTGAAAATATTTTCTTTTGCAAATGTAGTTGTTTTTATTATATTATAAATGATGACGCAGGCATACATTTTTGTCAAATTGTGATATTTCATGAAGATTTATTTGTGGAATTTTATTCGCGAAGTTACATCAATTTCAAAATTATTCTATCACATAATAATCATGCTATGCATTCTGCATTCACTCTTTGGGGTGGAAATAACTTTCAGTTAGTTTCACCTCCTCTGTTACTAACAATTATCTACTTCATTTATTTCACAAGACGAACCTAGGGACAGTTTTCCAGAATATTCCTAAAATGTATGCGATAAATATTTCGGCAGAAAGTCATTTGATAGCATTTGTTGAAATTCGGATAAATGGCATTATTATCCGACGAAATAAAAAAAAGGAGGAAGTTATCTAATCGACGCGTATATTTTTTTTTATATTTGATCACGCATAACTTTTCACAGAGCAGTTTGATTCCGATGATTCTTTTTTCATTGGATAGGGTGTACTCCGAAGTTGGTCCCATTTGAATTTGAACAAAAAAATCCACCCCTAAGGGTAGCAAAATGGAGGATATTGATTGTTCACCCTCTGAATATTTTGGTCCGTTAACCCATTCTATCAGGCATAACTTTGTAGTGGGTTTCCGATTTGGATGATTCTTTTTTTATTAGATAGGGTATACCTCATAGTTGATCATATTCCAATTAGGAATGAAATGTTTCACCGGTATGGGTAAAAAAATAGGGGATGATTGATTTTTCACTTGTGAACATTGGCACACATATGAGTTGACATTGACAGATCCTCCTACATCCGTCACAATAACTGAATTCTATGAAAGGATGGAATTATATACAAAGTGATGAAATCAACTAACCAGAACTTTCAAAAGTAATTTATATTATATAACAATAAATAGTTAAAGTAGATAATCATATTATTTAACAGTAATAGAGAAACAATTCAAGATGGCGGACGAGTTCTGTGATTCATGGTCCGATTCTATCCAGAACTACTGTATCGTTGTTTTTTTTTGGCAAAATTCCATGAATTATTTGTTAAGAACAATTCAAGTTGGCGGACGAGTTTCGTGTTTTTTTTTGTGGGATTCTTTTCAAAATTGGTATATGATTAATAAAGAAATAACTTTTATGACACGTCTAGTAAAGAAATTATTTTCATGTTTTTCATGTATTCAGATGAAAAAGTTAATTCCTGCTGTAAAGTCCCGCCCTGTGTAGTTATATTTGTTGTTCTGGGGAATTCAGTATGAGACTCTAGAGGAAGTGTGTATTTTTCATATCTGATATTAAAAGGCGTTTCTCAATACTCCGCGCGCTGTGTCACTGGTAAAAAATTGCTTGTTTTCGAAAACAAGGATTCGAGGCAGACAGGTTTCTACATTTTCCGAATTATGATCATTTGGTATTAGCACTAATCCCCTAATCTTTCTTAAATGTAATGAAAATATCATATTTTGCAATAATAAAGATATAGGTTAATTCACTCATTTGTTTTTTAAATGCCAAAATACCTATCTTGATTTACATGCTTATTTTTATCAGCTATTTTTGGCATATTTCTGTGTTCAGTTGCAATTTTTCTTGTTTCCGCTACCAAAACTATGTCATCGGCAAATAGTAATTCTTATAATAATATCCCTATCACATTCAACGGGTTCAGGCTCTACTTCCTCGAGACTTTCCATTACGAGTTAATTTCTGCCAATGGTTTCTCCAAAAAGTTACCGAAAATCCTTTATTTGACAGGGACATTTTATTCTCGGACGAAGCTAGTTTTACTAGAAATTTTCATAATAATCATTTTTGGGCCGAAGAAAATACGCATCTCCAGGAGCAGTTCTCATATGGACATAATTATCGCCGATTTCTTGAAGATAATTTGCCAATTATTCTGGAAGATGTTCCTATTTTAATGCGAAATCGCATGTGGTTTATGCACGATGGTGCACCTGCTCATTTTAGTGCTCTGGCACGCGAATATTTAAACCAAAACTTTCATTGTCGCTGGATAGGTCGTGGGGGAACAGAGTCATGGCCAGCTAGATCCCCAGACTTAGACAGTCTTGATTATTTTCTTTGGGGACATCTTAAGACTTTGGTATACAGTCAACCAATTCTAACTGAGGAAGAATTGCGAAACCGCGTAATAGTTTCCTGTGAAGCAATAAGGAATACTCCAGGAATTTTCGAAAGAGTGACAAAGAGGGCTGAAGCGTGCATACTTGCAGGAGGCGGACATTTTGAACAGTTAATTTGATTTTGGTATTTTTTGTTCATAATAGTTATGTTTTTAAAAATAAAAAATGTATTTTAATGCGTACTCATTACAAAAACTAAATAATAGTTACCATAAAATTATAAAAATCTTGCCTAGATCCTTCGGTTACCACAATTGTGAAATTAAGACTAAAGAGAAAACCGTCCGCCGGACAAAGGCAGGAGACCATTTTTATGAGAAGTTAGAGGACAATTACTAAAATAATATTTATTTCGAAAAAATACAGTGGCGTATCATTATTTTGATTAAAAATATGACAGGGCATGTTAACAGGGACATGAAACAGCCTGTATACATATGTATTATAAAACGTATTTTGATCAATAAAGATATTATTTTCAGTGCTGCATGAGCTTTCAGTTCCTTGGCCACCATTTTGTTATTTATTTTCATTTTGTAGAACCAATTTCATAATCTTTTTCAGCATGACATTTTCTGTAATTTGATGCCACATACGATTTTTTATGATTTTTTACATTTTTTCAAGCTAGTCGCCAAAAATCGCATTTTGCACACTCAAGTTTTTTCTAAACTTTTTGTATGTCAAAAAGATACCAAAAACAAACGGAAAAAATTCAACCCCGGCTTTGTGGAAATTAGGTCCACTTTTCACCCATTTTTGCATACAGGGTGATTCAAAAGTACTTTGACAAACTTCAGGAGATGATTCCTCACAATATTCTAATATGAATTGTCCAAATAAATATATGTCCGGAAACGCTTCGTTTCCAAGATACAGGGTGTTAAAGTTTTATTTTTATTTTCGTTTTTAAATAACTTTCGAAATACTGACCTTAATTAAACGAAAATTGGTATTGAGAGGTTCTTTGAGGTGTCGAATTCGGACTTGATGTTATTATTGCTCTTACTCGTAGGGGGCGCCACCTACAAGTCTTTTTTTTTGCACATTTTTCAGTAGAAAAATCAATTCCTCTATCATATCTACGTAAAAAAGTTACCTTTGTTACAAGTCGCTATAAGCAACCGTTTTCTAGATATTTGGACTTGAAAATTTCAAGCCGATCATTTGATAATCGATGCGTGTTGAAGTTATTACCAGTATTTTGCATTTTTCACAAGAATGCTTAGAAAATGAATTTGACGTTTAAGTAAGTAGTTTTGGTAATTACATATTATGTGACAGTTAAACGTTTTGTTGTTTTGTTGAAGTTTCTGTGAGTTTTAAAACACTAATTTTGAAAAAATGGATTATTTAAACAATAATGCTCATTTAGCCGATATGCATTTTGTTTATGGCCTTGCGGATGGCAATGCGCGCGAAGCAAGACGTATTTACCAGGAGCGATTGTCCAATCGAGTACTGGCTTCAGCTCCAACATTTACCAGTCTTCACCGTCGTTTGGCAGAAACAGGTAGCTTTAAGAGGGCACTGAGTGCCCAGCCTTGGTGCACCAGAGGGAGATCAACCTTGGGAGCATAATTCTGAACCCAGAGGACGTCAAGGAGATTCAGCTGAGGAAGTTGCTGAATTTTGTCAAAGAAATCGGCATGCCCAGCTGATTTTCTCAGAACAAGTGGGCGCACAATGGGCCCAAATAGAGAGGCCTACGTGTACGGGGTTCTACGGAACCAGCCCACCTTGTGCGAAGAAGAAGAAGAAGAAGAGGGCAGCTGATATTATTGGAAGACCACGAGCAGTCCGAACCCCAGAACTGGATGAAGCTATTTTGAACGCTCTCGAGGAGATTCCAGAAACAAGTACAAGAATAGTTGCTGAAGCTCTCAATTCTACTCAGTCCACAGTTTGGAGAATTATCCACGATCAACAATTTTATCCATACCATATTCAAAGAGTACAAGCTCTTTTGCCACGAGACTTTCCCCAACACATTACTATGTGTCAGTGGTTTTTGAGAAAATTGGCTGCAAATCCTCAATTTTTGAGATATGTACTCTTCACGGACGAGGCAAACTTCTCCCGAAATGCTATCACAAATTTTCATAACAACCATGTTTGGGCTCTGGAAAATCCGCACGCAGTTAGTGAAAGACATTATCAGTATCAATTTTCTGTAAATGTATGGGCGGCAATAATTGATAATTACTTGATAGGTCCTTTCTTTCTTCCGTTCCGACTGAATGGCGCAACTTACAGAGACTTTTTTGAAAATGAATGCCGGGACTACTTCAGAATGTACCATTAGAAATTCGTATCCGCATGTGGTTCATGCATGATGGGGCTCCGGCCCATTTTAGCGTTGTAGCCAGGAAATTCCTTAACACTGTCTATCCAAATCGATGGATTGGAAGGGTTGTAGAAGAACCTAACCACGCATGGGCACCAAGGTCCCCAGATCTAAACCCGCTAGATTTTTATTTTTGGGGACATTCGAAATCACTACTTTATAAAACTCCAGTGGCGAACGAGGAAGATCTAAGAAACCGAATACTAGACGCCTGTGAAACAATAAGAAACACACCAATAATTTTTGAGAGGGTACGAGATTCAATGACTAGAAGACTGAATGCCTGTATCTTCGCTAAAGGAGGACACTTTGAACAATGTATTTGAATACAATTTAGTTTCCTTTATTTTATTCTACTTATTCAAAATTTCTTGAAATAAAATGTTGATATTTCTTGCAAATTTTATTAAAACAAATACAGATTTTGCACCCTTGATACAAAAATAACTATTTCAAACTAGTAAAAATAAATAGAATAGGTGGCGCCCCCTACAAAAAACAAAACTACTTACTTAAACGTCAAATTCATTTCCTAAGCTTTCTTGTGAAAAATGCAAAATAATGGTAATAACTTCAACACGCATCGATTATCAAATAATCGTTTAACGGTTGCTTATAGCGACTTGTAACAAGGGTAGCTTTTTCACGTAGATATGATAAAGGAATTGATTTTTCTACTGAAAATTGTGCTAGAAATACGCTCAAAAAAGTTATAAATCTTCAAATAAGAAAAAGACGTGTAGGTGGCGCCTCCTACGAGTAAGAGCAATAATAACATCAGGTTCGAATTCGACACCTCAAAAAACCTCTCAATGCCAATTTTCGTTTAATTAAGGTCAGTATTTCGCAAGTTATTTAAAAAAAACAAAATAAAAATAAATCTTTAACACCCTGTATCTTGGAAACGAAGCGTTTCCGGACATATATTTGTTTGGACAATTCATATTAGAATTGTGAGGAATCATCTCCTGAAGTTTGTCAAAGTACTTTTGCATCACCCTGTATATTCACTATACTAATATTAATATGGGTGTGCTATTTTTGCTCCAGACCTAAAAATGCAGTTCACTTCACTCCGTTGGAGTAAAGGTAATAATTATGACAGAGTTGGATAAATAAATGATTGGCTACCATGATATTGTTGATTCAATTTGAACGCATATGACGTTTCGATTAAAAAACTGATTTTCATCCGGCAGTTGGTGGAATTTTCCCGTAATTTTTTTTCAATCTTTCGATAATCCCGTCGAGATACTGATTGCTCTGCCTGTTTGAAAAAAGGCGTCGACTGATAGTCCGATTATCCAGAATCGCTATCAACGGGGTCAATCACTCGGTGCATATGGTCTATTTGTTTTTTATATCTGTGTATCACAATTGTTTACCGTCTATGTTTGCCGGGAGACGCACATTGCGAAAATAATTCGGTTTTTATTTTCCCGTACGTCGATCGCAAGTGCATGCATCGGGAGCAGCTGCAACTAGAGAATTTCGCGTTATACGGGGTGAGTGAAAAGTATTTATTTTTCGCCGGTTTATATCGTGGGGGAACGGGAGTGCTCTCGGGCTAAGCGAATGAAATTTTTGAGCCAACCTCAACACACTATCGCAGATTTGAAATGTTATGATCGTCTGAAAATTTGCAGTTTGATATTTTCGTTCTCCGCATAGTCTGACAAGAAAATCAGAACGTTGGCTCACGGTTCTACTCGGTGTATTATTTATTTTTAGTCAAGTTAACTTTGACTATTTTTTGAAATGCAGATCCTTGTTTATTGTCCTTGTTCCAGCTACTACTACTAACTTACATTTACGTGATACTTGAAAAAAGTGCATATTTATTTATTTTTCAACAAATTATATACTTCGCCCTTTTATTATACGCCGCACAGTATTTCTACAAAAATGCATAATTGAGATATCATAATTAGAACGATTTTCCTTTAATGTTTTATCTGAAAATGCAGCAAATTGGTATTTAAGGGCACCGGTGGCTGGTCAACCCAGAATTTTCTGAAACTGGTTTTATTTTTTCCAATAATCGCAAAGAAATATTTTAAAAATATGACAGAAATAAATACTTAGAATTATCAAACTAAATAAAATCTCCCGTTTTCCTGTTATCCCGTTTTTTCTATAAAAAAAAATAAAAAAAAAATAGGGGTTGATCGTAGAAGGGTGAAAATTAAGAGTAATATGAATTTTTTTATTCTAAGTCATGACAAAATAAAAATCTTGCCAAAAAAATAGGGGTTGATCGTAGAAGGGTGAAAATTCCGGGTTGTATGTATTTTTGAATGAATGCTGTATCATAAAAAAAGAAAAACAAAAAAAATTGTCTAGAAAATAAAATAAAAAATTAAGGGGTGGACCACCCTCAACATTTAGGGCGATGAAAAATAGATGTTGACCGATTCTAAGACCTACCCGATATGCACACAAAATTTCATGAGAATCGGTCAAGCCGTTTAGTTGCAGTATCCTAGATACCGACTGAAGCGCCATCTGCCGGGCTGATCTGTGAATCTAAACCATCCAGGGCGCCACCCAAACGCATACAAAAAAAATTCATTCAAATCGGTCCAGCCGTTTAGGAGGAGTTCAGTGACACACAAGTACAGTAGAATTATATATGTAAAGATATATATATATATATATATATATATATATATATATATATATATTGGTTAAGTTTTTACAATGTATATGTTAATAGTGAACATAAATCTTTTTGGATTGGATTGGTGGCTGGTCAGGTTGACGAGAGTCTTATCGATATCTGAGCCAAGCAACACCTGACAAGGAAGGTGCGCGTTAAAATGCCCTAACAACTGTAGCGTAGTAGCATATTCGCAGCTGCAGGCGTCTTATCAATGAGCACGAGATAAGACGATGGATATGCCGTCCTTCGGAGGGGACGTTAAGATGGCGGTCCCGAGTTCATAGATGTTGAGCTCGTTAAAGAACCCTCTCTCTGAAACAACAGAGGATTCGGCAAAATTTCCAGTTGGGGGGAGTGTGCTCACCGGCGTCGGTCGCAGAAATAGACCGACGTTGAATAAAGCTATAAAAAAAATTATATTCAAATGTTTTTAATATAATTTGAAAATGAACTCGTCGATTTCATGTTTTTTAACCATAAAATTGTTATGCATTTTTGTTTTTGTTTTACCCATTTGCATTCCTGTCGGAAAAATATGTTTCATGTATTAGCGTACCAAAGAAAAATGTCCCGGAAAATCCTGAAGAAGTTTCCCACATCTTTCATGGAAACCCTGTCTTGAATATATCAACCACTAAAATGTGACTCCTACCAATTGTCTGAATTATGGGAATTTGTTTTTTACAGTTCCAAAAACTGCGTCGAATCGATATATGAATAAGATTCACCATTATCACGGAAATGAGGCCTAGCATCCGAGTATAGATTGAAAATTATCTCAATACCTAACCAGAACAAACTCTCAGATTACCTGCGGTTAGAATAACGTAATGGTATTTCCAAATTATAACAAAAACCACGTCCGTCCTATACACTTTCATAATATCCGGAATCACAATATATTATAAATTTTGGAAGAAAGAACAAATTCGATATATATATATATATATATATATATATATATATATATTACACACTACACAACACCATCCCAGCGGAGTGTACTACAGGTCTACCAACAACAAACAAAATAACTATAAATAATTCTACACTACGTCGTTCAGGCGCCTTTAATGACAATTCACAAAACAACAAACCACACAATATTAAAAGATTTCCGTTAAAACAATGATGCATCAAGATTTAACACTGCCCCGAAATCCAACCAAGGTACGTAACCCAAAAGGTAATTAAATTTATTTTCAGACACAACCTAACTTTCTACATATGATGTTATCCAAACCAATATTTTATTTTCAGATTAAAATGTTTTTAATAAATTTTACTAAAGATGCCCCCGAAAGAGGGCGAAACATCTAAAAAAATTTAATTTTCTTCTCGTTTTCATACAATCGAATCAGAAACCCAAGAAAACCCCAAAAATACAATCACCAAGATTGAAGAACCCACTATACCCAATATATAATAAATGCTTTTATTATTGAAAGGTTACATACTCTGTACATAGAACCTAACAAAAGGCAGGATTCAATATCTGCGCATGAAACATCATTGCAGAGCTTGCTCTTCCATATATATATATATATATATATATATATATATATATATATATATATATATATATATATATTCCATTTAAAATGGAACCACCCCTGTAAAATACGCATTTTTCAGTCATTCTCAAAAAATAAGCATCAAAAACTGTATCTTGACACAAATTTTCATAACTTTAGTTTCATTTCAGTTTATGGTTTTTCTTCGTTAAAAACGGCAAAGTTATTAGGCAATTTTTGTTCTGAAATTTGACTACACCACTGGATTCGTAGTCGTTATAAATGAAAACCATGAAAATTTCATAAAAAAATATTGGTTAACAACGAAGTTACAACAACTTTAATTTTGGAAACAAAGTATTTAATATTAATTTTCATTTAGATTATAGACATATTTAAAACCTGGCAACACTGCTGATACAAAGTAGAACACCAGTGAATTTGTACAGCGAAAATCCGAAGTCAATAGCTCATTCCGTTCTACAGTTATAACTCCTGAAAGTATGGTAATGTGAGCGATTTCTGGTGGAAGCGATTTTGTAATAAAAATCTAACTACGCCAATGGATTTGTGAATTATATTCCCTTAAAATCATTTATTTAAGTTTAGGTTATAAGTGTATTCGAAAATAACAGAAAATTAAATATTCATTTTCAAGTTATGCAGTTTTCAATAGCCGATAAAATCGAAATGAACCGAATCAAGTTTTAAAGTATCAAAATTATTTATTCAATAATAAAACAGAAAGCAGGACAAAAAAATGTTCCTTTTTTATTCTGCAAAACTCAACTGAAACAAGCTTTTAGGAAGGTATCAATAATTTGAGGAAAGCTGAACTAATACATTGGGCATAGGTATTGTACTAAATCAATAGTATGCTGTGATTTAGTACACCACAAATCGCTCACATTACCATACTTTCAGTAGTTATAACTGTTGAACGGAATGAGCTATTGACTTCGGATTTTCGCTGTAAAAAATTCACTTGTGCTCTACTTTGTATCGGCAGTGTTGTTTAAAAAGTGTAATCTAAATAAAAATTATAATCAAATACTTTGTTTCCAAAATTAAAGTTGTTTGTTGTAACTTCGTTGTTAATCAATATTTTTTCATGAAATTTTGATGGTTGCCATTTATAACGACTACGAATCCAGTGGTGTAGTTAAATTTGAAAAAAAATTGCCTAATTAACTTTTGTCGTTTTTGACGAAGAAAAAAAACCATAGAGGGCCTTGGAAATGAAACTAAAGTTATGAAAATCTGTGTCAAGATACAGTTTTTGATGCTTAATATTAGAAAAAAATATTTTTGAGATTGACTGAAAAATGCGTATTCTACAGGGGTGGTTCCATTTTAAATGGATCACATATATATATATATATATATATATATATATATATTTGAAAATGCTTCTTGAACCTTTCGATTTGTACTTAAGGAAATTTTCTTGGGATTGAGGTTCGTTTTTATAAACTTATTAGTTGCTGAGGTTTGTCTTCTTTATTAATTTATTCTTTGGTCGACGTTTCGACGGGGGGTCTCTCGTCTTCTTCAAATGACATGTCTTTTGAACCTCAGCAACTGATAAATTTATAAAAACGAACCTCAATCCCAAGAACATTTCCTTAAGTATATATATATATATATATATACAGGGTGTTATGTAATGAGTGTCCGATATTTTACAGGACTATTCCTCAGTTATTTATAAGGTGAAAAGTTCATATAAGCATGGGTCTACAAGGCCTTAATTTTTTATATACAGGGTGTTGAAAATTTATTTTTATTTTAGTTTTTGGTAAATAATTTTTAAAATGTCGATATTTGGACGAAAATTGGTATTCGGGGATTTTTCATAATGAGAAATTCAAATTTGATCTTAGTTTGGCCCTTAATGGTAGGGGGCGCCGCCTACAGGTCTTTGTCTCTTTTGGAGAGTCACAACTTTTTCGTGCATGTATGTATCAAATTTTCTAGAAAAAAAATCGATTCCTCTATCATTTTTACGTGAAAAATTTAAATTAATCGATGCATGTGTATGTCGAAAAGTGAAACAATTTTGAAAACTTTTTTTTTATTCAACATAGAAACATTTCAAACGCTAATTTTTAAACAACAATAAACAATGGAACACCAGATATAAATCTAAATCAAAATCACAATAAATGTTCGAAATGTCCACCTCCTGCCTGTATGCACGCATCCAATCTTCTTCTCTTTGATTCGCGCACTCTTTGGAGAATTCCTGGAGTATTTTGAATCGTTCTACAAGAGTTAATTATTCGATTACTTATTTTTTCTTCATTTTGGATGGGTGTCTGGTAAATTAAGGAGTTTAGATGTCTCCTCAGGAAACAATACAAACTGTTAAGGACTGGTGACCTAGGGGGCCATGGTTGAGGCCCTCCTCGACCTATCCAACGGTTGCCGAAAGTTTGATCTAAAAATTCTCGCGCTTGGATGCTAAAATGTGCCGAGGCACCGTCATGCATAATCCACATTTCATTTTGTAGTCTAAGTAGACCAGGGCTGAAGCCTTTGAAAATGATAAAAAGGGAAAAAAAAATAATAGTAGAATGAAACCCATTGGAAAAGGAAGAGAATATAACAAAAATGAAAGGAGAAATAATTTACGGGCGATCTGAGGTCGGGAAGTGGAAGGGGGTGAGTTTTTAAGGGTAATTTTGATCTTTTACAAAAAAAAAATTTTTTCACGAAATTTGGTGAAAACTTATCTTTTTTAGCTGTGATTTTTTCATGAAAAAGTAGGTTTTTATCTCCTATTTAAGCCCTCCAAATTTCGTTGCGATATACCAGGTGGTTCAAAAATTAGTAGGGGGGGAACGGACTTTAGACGAGCACTGTATGTTCGAATGACACCTAACTGTATTGACGAAATTTTGAGCGTGATTAAACGTGATATAATAGAAAAAAAAGATACGAATTATTGAGAGGCTATTTCTTGCGGAGAACGATTGGCGGTGGCATTACGGTAAGCATTGAGAAGGGCTTACTAAGAGAAAATTAAGTACCACTTTATTTATTTATGCATTTATTTATTTTTTAATCCAGTTACAAATCAAATAGGTACCAAAGCACATATTTATTATTGATGTTCCATTAGCTTCTCTGTCTAAGACATTTCTTTATCTCATCAATGCAATGCCAATGCAAACGCAAACACAACAACACAAAACAATATGGCGATTTGCGGTAGGAACCGCTCAGGCAGCTTTGTCAAAATAAAACGCTACCGCCATATCGCGCTGGTGTGGGGGATCCTTAAACATGTCAATTTTTTTTTCAGGGGATTTTAAGATTTCGACATTCAGGTCACCATTTTAATGTTGCTACATTATTATCCTTCACATTTGCAAATTTTAATTTGGCTCCTAGAACATCGCCTTCTGTCAAAAACATTTTTTTGATGTTTATTTTTACATGTATTTTAATGTGAGTTAGTGCGCTGCTAGAGGGGAATTTTTCGTACCTGAGGAAAAAGGCTCATTACGCTAATACGATATAAGTGGCAACGTATTTCCAAATTCAATCGATCCACGTCCTGGAAGTGGCTTCAAACTTGCTGATGAATTGTTTATTATTCTTGTGGAAGAATACCTAATAAACGTTTCCATTATTTCGAGTTTCCCGTTTTTCGTACGCCGTACAGCGATTATTGGCGCTATATCAGTTCCAATTAGACTTAATTAATTAACCGTTCGTTTGTTTTGATATTCAGGCCACTACAGTCATCACAATTACTCATGTTGTGTATTTTCGTTCCGCGTTCGCCGAAAATTTCGACGCAATTTGTTTTTGAGTGGGATAGGTTAGTCAACTCTGCTTATCTATATTTTCGTTTTGAACGAATTCACGAGCGATAATGGTTTATTGTTCACATGAGCGCACCAATCAATTTGTATGAGGATAACCAAATGTATACGGCGAGGACCAAAAGTCTGTCGCCCCTCCGTAACTTCTTTATTTTACGTATTACAAAAACATGTTGAATTCAAAAGTTGTGGTTGACACGATTTAAATCAATTGATGTAAATACATGAATCAAATCGCAATTTAAATCACATGATTTTTCAGTTTAAATCATGATTAAAATCAAAATTTCTGATAAGTTATAATTAAGAGAAAATAAAAACTTTGAGTTTTTAATCCCCCCATAGGCAGATACAACTTTAAGATTACTGAACATATAGTAAAGAGATGAGAGTTTGGAAGTCAGAGACTTGCAATGTTCTTTCCAATCTAAAAGGGAATCAATGGTTATTCCTAAGAATTTACAGCTGTTATTTATAGACAAATGGGGGCTATTTGAAAGTATATCTACATCTACCATTTATCTCTGATGGGTATGAAATTTTATAAGATTGGTCTTGTCTGCATTAAAATAGAGAGAGATTTGATTGAACCAGGAAGTCAGTTGGCATAGGGCAGTTTCCTAAGATTCTTTTAATTTCATTTGGTTTTTGTTAGATATCGGTAGAGAAGTGTCGTCTGCATAAATTGTCATCTTAATATCCGGAAAAGCATTTATATATAAAATAAAAAGGAGTGGGCCCAAGACGGAGCCTTGGGGAACACCTATATTGATATCGGTATTAGCAGATGCAATATTCCGAGTTACATTATTTTCATGATGTTTAAGACTTACATACTGAGAACGATTATTCAATAAACGATTTTAGCCATTTCAAACAAACAACTCTAATTCCATAGTTATACAACTTGGATATCAGATATCGTGGTCCACGCAGTCGAAAACCCGACTCAGAAAATGCCAATTCGGACCACTCCTTGGTCTATACGGTTTTAAGCTTATTTATGAGTCTGTGGATTCCCAGAAGTATCTAGAGTAGCTACTAAGAAGGAAGATCCATTTTCTGTTCTAACCGTTGCACAGATTATCGGTTCATTATGCACATTGGACAAGTGACAGACACACAAATGTTCCCGACAAGTTTTCAAAGCATTTGTATTTTTCTTAATTATAAATTTCATCAAGCAATTTATTAGAAACATCATATCGAGAGGGTGGTATGTATCCGGGCCGTAAAAGAGCTATAGCTTTTCTTACTTCCGGTTGCTCCAAACAGTTGTAGCGTAGAGGGCTCTGGCAATCTGTTTGTCAATTTCGTCTTTAGTAGATTTGCTAGTGCGTACGACAAAAGATCACAAAGGTCCAGAACTAGAACTTGCTGACCTTGTATTCTGACACTGCTTTTCTTTTCCTACAATGTGGAGTGGAAAGACTGGAAAGTGACTCTAAAGGTTCCTGTAAGTTTCGTGGAGCATTCACGCTAAAAGTGTCTTCAACCTTAAAAAAGACAATATTTAAATTTAAAGTTTAAGCGAATTCTTTATTTTTAGTAAACGTTATTTAAAAGAAAATCGAAAATAAAATTTCAAATTTAAATCTCAAAAATGACGCATTTCCGGACATATTGGCTTATATTCTTGGATTCTATGTTGGTTTAAAAAAGCATCAACTAAAAAATCACCCTGTATTCTGTATATATTCGGAAAATTATAATAAAAATTAAATTTAAAGAAACAAACTTATTTACTCATTATTATTATTATAATATGCAGTTTGTGTACTTACAACTGATTCATTGTCCTTTTTTATTTATGTATTTGTTTCACTACACTTTTGCCAGTGAACTTTCATTCGTTCGACAAGACCTTGCATTTCATGTCTACATTTTTTACATATAGATTTTCCCAGATTTTCCTTCAGTTTTATTAGAATTTTCTATAAAATCTATCCAGATAGGGTCTTTTTTTCTTTTCACTTCTATGAAGAGTTGACATTGTTACACTATTTGCAGATTTGGTAACCTTTAAAAATTTAAAACAGAAATTACGCGTCGCGCTGTTTATTAGACGGTCAATTATCAAATAATGCGAGTTACGGCGGACGCATTTTTATATAAACAGTGGAGGAGGGTTTTCTAACTTGTTTTGACAGGAATTTGCAGAACTAAGCGTTTTTCTACAGTACATTAAAATTTAAAGAATGGTGGGAAAAAATAAAAAACGTGTTGAAAATAGCAACTTGTCTTATTTTTAGGAAAATTCAATAAAAATAGAAAAAAAAAATTGAAAAAACAAAAAAAACGTGATTTTTTTATGTTTTAAAAAAAATATGATTTTTTCAACCCTGCTAATCAACTGGTACTACGAGGTAAGTACCACATTCATGGTGCCCATCAGCAGTTAGCAACATTAGAGAGCTTCCAAAAAGTTGGAATACGAAAGTGAAATCCATTTTGTTCCATTTGTTAGGGTTTTTTCACCGAAGTGGTGCAGAAGTAGTCAAAATAATTCACAACAATATACATCAAACTTGTTTAGAATTTTACGTAGAATCCAAATATCCCAATTTACGACGAAGTATTGGCGTCATCCTACCAGGTTTTTTTTTTATTAAAATCTCAAAATTTTGACTTTTTTTCTAAACATTTTGAGATTTATTCTCAAAATTTTAACTTATTTTTAAAATTTTTAGTTTTTTTCTCAAAATTTTGATTTTTTATTCTTGAAATTTTCACTTTTTTTCTCAAAATTTTGAGATTTTTTCTTAAAATTTTGAGATTTTTTCTCAAAATTTTGACATTTTTTTTATAATTTTGAGATTAAACAAATATTTACTGGTAGGATGGCGCCAATACGCCGTCGTACAATTATATATAGGGTGTCTCATTTAAAAAAATAACTACCAAGTCGCTTTTTGAGACACCCAGTATAAATAAAACAACTTGAGCCATTAAAGAGTTCGAATTGTCGAATAGTACCTTACAACTTTTGTATTAAACATTTTTTTGTAATATGTAAAATAAAGAAGTTACGGGGGAGGGAAGATACTTTTGGTCCTCTGAAGCATGTCTGAAGGTGTCATTCAAAAAATGTTGTTGTTGACAGGACCACTTGGCAGTCTTGAATTAAATAGTGGGTCATCGAATCAATTTCCCTTTTTCCATAATCTTCAACTCTCCCATCAACCAAGGCAGACGGATAAAAATATCTGGCGCACCTTGTATACAGTCGACATGCGGTGATATGCACAAATAATGCAACGCTGCCCTTGTCCCACTTCGAATTCGCCTCTACGAGAAATGCATTGACACTAATTCCTAACCGGCAATTTCGCACATTGACTAAAATAATTACATCTAGCATCTCATCAATATATAATTTTAGTTTCGAATGAATCGTGTCGTGTAAGAAGCTAGAAATAATTTTAGCCTTGCAAAATGAGCAACCTTCGCAAACTAGGCATCTAAACCCACGAAAAAATCCTCCCCGAGGTAAATGATAGATTGTTGTGACATGTCCGGAAGGCCGACAGTTATCCAAGAAGATGGAGTAATGCGTAAAAACAGTGTTCGAATACATACAATTACTTAATTTAGCTTTCAAACCAATACAAGTACGGGAGATGCAATCTTTCGCTTTCTGGAAAATCTATGTTCTAGTCTGAAGGAAGTGAGCGCTTCAGAGGACGAAGCTTCAATTGTTCGAGTCCTATCTGAGTGAAAGAACCCAAATTGTGAAAACTGGTAGTCTCTCAGCTTTTGGGCAAATTAAGAGGTGTTCCCTATTTTGGCAGACAACACGACTATCTTATCGCAAAAACTCAAATTATCTTCATAGTAAAATGATTCGTATATGTATAAATTAATTTGTATCTACTCTGAACTACCTTTGTCCATTGTAATAATTTTTTCAACTTGTGATTGAAATTTATCTAGTAACTAGCTAGTCAAATATTTTTATTATTACTTTTATATTTATTTTTTACAGCAAATATATTCTGTACAAAAATTGGCCCTTAAGATGACAATCCTCTGACTATAAGTATATTTGATTTGGAGATGGAAATTTCTAAATATAGTTGATATTTTTTAATAAAGAGGCTCTCTGTGACGGTTCGGAATTCACTAGCCAAAATCAAGATATCTTCATAGAATGAAACGTCCACGCTTACTTGTGAAATTCATGTGTTTATTAAAAAGTTATAATTCTACTAAATGATGTCATTAGCCTTATCGATCTTGGGAGTGGGTCTTGTTCTTCCGACCAACTGCTTGGTTTAGATCGCCCTCCGAATATCTCATGGTGTTACTGAAAAATAAAAGAGATGCTGATTTAGATTATTGTTTCCTCTCCTCACCTTTGTTAGTAGGGCTCACATTTTTCGGATAAGTCATTCTCAGATAGCTGGAAGCAGCCTCGACTGTCGCAGACCAGGATTCATTCAAATACTCCAATAAATTCAATGTCCGTTTATTTCACTTCAAACACAACAAAATAATGCACCACAATAATCACAATTACAAATTACCGCTTTATATTAACTTCGCACAAGAAACTCAAAGACAGTTGTTTTCATTAGAAATATGCCCGGACAGGTCGATTTTTATTTTGAATTGCGCTCGTTTTCATGTAAGAAAATGTTATACAGCGTGTCTGAAATTTAAGATATGACGTCATCGACTATTTTTTTAAATGGCAATCCTAATTTTTTTTACGGCTATTCTTGAAGTAAGTTACATATGCGTACCAAATATAATTTTTTTATTCCTTGTCATTTGAAAGATATGTAACAAACATCAACTAATGCGAGAAATGAAGGAATCTGACTCAATGAAATAATTCAGGCAAATGGACAGGGATGGGAGCCCCCCCAATAGTTGGTGAGTTGGGTCATTACAAGTTGGCAAGTTGGGAGTTGACAATGGTACTCTAAGGACGAATTGAACACCACATAAACAAGGTATCGTTCACAATAAGTGGGGTGTGACCTTTTTTTTAGTTATGAAGTTGGGAGAAAATCCATATTTTCCCCCCAATAATTTGCCTTCGGTCCGTCCCTGATTTATGTCAAGAGGTATGTGTTTTTAATATTTTGTCAAACTGGGTTGATGTTGACAATGTCAAACAAAAAAGTTAAATAAAAACAGGTAAAGGAGAGTAGCATCGTATCGAGCGAGGATATTTACCAAGGTTATTAGTTTGTCGTTTTGTGAGAAAGGACGTTTGTTGAAAAATATAACAAAATGTCATACTTAACTCAAACCCAAGATTGAAATTCTAATGATGATTGGCTACGGAGATAGGACAAGAACACAAAATGAAGTTATTCATTTATTCAGAGAGAAGTATCCTGATTTACCACCCATATCGCAGAGTACCATAAGCAAGATTGAAAAACAGTTTCGGGAAAATGGGCATTTAAGAAAAACAAACAATGATCGTCAGAGTGCCCTCAATGAAGATGTCGAAATGAATGTACTCCTCTCTGTTGAAGAAAATCATGTTCCCACTAGGCAGATAGCTAGGGTTTGATGAAAATTCTGAAAACCCATAAATTCATCCTTATAAATGACAATCCTCCAGAACTCACCGAAGATGATCCGGATAGAAGAATCCAATTCTGCGAAGAAATGAACGATCTACTAGACAGAAATGTTGTAAACATAGAAAACGTCCTGTTTTCTGACGAATCAACGTTTACGTTAAATGGTGAGGTAAATCGTCAAAATTGTCGTTATTGGGCAGACAACAACCCACACTGGATGAGGGAAGGCCACACTCAATATACAGCAAAAGTTAATGTTTGGGCAGGGATTGTTGGTAATCGAGTAATAGGACACATTTTTTTCCAAAGGAATCTCAATGGAGATAGATATTTAGAATTATTGCGGGAAAAACTAGTTCCTACTTTGGCTACTCTGTTTCCTGATCCGGATGAAGCCGATGTCCCGAATAAAAACGTCTGGTTCACCATTTTAAAAGAACCTGCCGGTGCGTATCTGGATGATGTATTTCCAGGCAGATGGATTGGTAGAAGAGGAGCTGTTGAATGGCCTCCCAAGTCTCCGGATTTAACACCTATGGACTAGTTCCTATGGGGGTACTCGAAAAGCAAGGTTTTTAACACCAAACCGGAAAACATTGAGTAGTTACAAGAACGAATATGACAGGAGTGTAGACTAATTTCCGCCCAAGTAATTAGAAATGTTCAAAACGAGTTTAAATTCCGTTTAGGATATTGTCAGTAAGTTAATGGACAACATTTTGAGCATTTATTGAAGAAACATATTTGAGTTGGTATCAGATAGATCAGGTGAATCTCATTTTCGAATTAGTTGATGTTTGTTAAATATCTGTCAAACGACAAGGAATAAAAATTTGATATTTGGTACGCATGTGTAACTTACTATACCCTTCAAGAATAGCTATAAAAAAATTGGATTGCCATTTTTTTTAAATAGTCGATGACGTCATATCTCAAATTTGAGACACGCTGTATAACATTTTCTTACATAAAAAAGAGCGCAATTCAAAATAAAAATCGACCTGTCCGGGCATATTTCTAACAAAACAACTGTCTTTGAGTTACCGAATTTATTCTAATCTAGAAACTCGCACTGTATATCCAAAAACATACATCTAGAATTTCCGAGGTCATTTCCGGAACCGTCTGGCTTCTTCTCGATGATTCGGTGACGTCATCGGAAAGTCCCGAGGACCGCATAGTCTGGCACGTGCGAGATGAACAGTGCTGTACTCCCTAATTCCGTAACAATATTATCATATTATTAATAAAATAATAGGAACGGTGCTAGTTCAAAACTTTTTGTTCTGCCGAGAGTTGTTGAGAACGTATACTCTCTTATATTCTGGATGAAAGGTTTTGGGACAACACCTCATGTGTTTCTATAATTCCAGTTCTGATTTTAGAGCGAAGCCTAGGATGTCCGCAGTAGCGGGCAGACGGACGTACACCGAAGACGAGCTCCAAGCAGCCCTTAGGGACATTCAGTCGGGCAAGTTGGGCACGCGGAGGGCGGCCGTCATCTACGGCATTCCTAGATCCACGTTGCGCAACAAAGTCTACAAGTTGGCCCTGGAAAGGGAGAGGGAGTCGCACCTCAACAGCTCTGTACCTCTGAAGCTCGAAGAAGACGAGGTCATGGACTATGATAAGGAGTTGTCAGGGGCCGAGGAGGAAAAGGAAGTTGAGAAGGCGCTGCAAGCGCCGATACTGTCCATGGCGGATTTCTATAGATTTTCCGGCAGGGAACAGGTAGGTGAAAGCGTAACTAAAAGTTAATAGAACCTCACCAAAATCCCTTCCTGAAGGGGAAAAATTTAGATTAACGATAATGAACCCACAAACACCTAAACTGTACTCTCTTATAAAGTTACATAAACAAAACTACCCCATTAGGCCAGTAGTCTCATTCGTTACTGTTCCAACAGTAAAATTATCGGGGATAATACCATAAGTGTTTCAAAAATTACCGATAATTCTGAAAAAAACCTGTTTTTTAAAAACTTAATTTTTTTCGTTGTTTCAAAGCATGAATTTTTTGAAACAACGGAAAAAATAACCGAATGCAGTTTTTCCAAAAAAAACACTTTTTTTTCAGAATTATTTGGTTAATTTCTAAAGCACGAATGGTATTCGGTAGAAAATTTCAAGAATACAGAAAGATTCATATTATTCATTGTTATAGTTGATACTACAATTATTGTAAGTAATATTGTAAACATTTGTATTTTTCTTCCCCGTAACTGTTGATCTTGAACCTCCTCCTGGCGCGCATGGTTGTAGATTTTCATTGCCACGCATTTTTTCAACGATAGCCTGATGGTGGTCTTCATCTATCTGTAGATAGCTCGCAATAGATTTGGAGTTGGCATGTCCTGTTATTTTGATAAGTTCTTGCTCAGCAACTCCGCTCTTTGCCAAATTTGACACCGCTGTTGCCCTTAATATAAAATATTTATAAACAAATGGATAAGTTGAATATTTTTTAAAAATGTTTTTTTTGGATTAGGTTGCCAAGAATTTATTATGGTTTAAAAAAACTAACTTTTTTTAAATTGTTTTTTTTATTATTTAAATTATATATTAAAATTTGTTTTCTTTTAAATTAATAGTTGTTATTCTCTACGTAATAGAAAAAAGTTTTATTATTGTTTTATTCATTGTTTATTTACTTATCAATTAAACAAACTTTGATTGGCATTATATTTTTTTGAATGGAACAAAAAATAACAGAAACAACCATATACGACAAACTGTTAAAAAAAATATTTTGTAATTTTCTAAAAATTCTATAAAAATTACAAAATTTTTTGAACAGTTATAAACGGTTGTTTTTGCTATTTTGTGTACCATTAAAAAAATATAATGCCAATCAAAGTTTGTTTAATTGCTAAGTAACTAAACATTATTCATAAAAAAATATTCTTATCTGGTAGAGAAGAACCAGTTATTAATTTCAAAGTAAACAAATTCTTACTATGTTATTTAAACAATAAAAAAATTAAAAAACTATTATAAACAATAAAAAAAAAGTTTTTTTTTCAATTGTAATAAACTAATGCAAAAAAATAATTTTTGAAACATATGAAGGATATTCAATGGCATATGTTTTATCTATAAAGTCGTGAATGACATGGTCTGTTCGCCATACTGTTTATATCACTTGCCTCTCAACGCTTGCTCCTATGTCACAAGAGAAAGACAAACTTTTATTATCCCAAAATGTTCAAACAATTTCCTTTGGAACTCACCTTTAATTAAATGCACAAGATTGTACAATGAAATCTCCCGCATTAACAACTATGCACCTGACATTTTCTACCAAAAATTCACATCTTTCAAGAAAAAATTCAAATGCATACTCCAATCCTACTAGTAGCTTGAACTCTTTATTGATTACTCTTATTTATAGTGTAATGTTAACTTTTACTCTATGCACCTTATTTTTCATTTTGATGTTGTGTTATCCTGATTGGACAGCTGTGACTGTCTGTTGGGTAACTGACCATTCTTTTCAAATAAATAAATAAATTTTCAACTTCCATTCCATTTGTTTATAAATATTTCATAGCACCTTTTTTTTAACCTTGTAAATTGCCTTTGTCAGACATAAAACTGATAATAAAATATTAAAAAAACAATCTTTACTCGATTTCTCATATTTAGAAATTTATAATTAACAAAATCATCAACTTCTAAATAATTTTATGGCGTTATATTATTGAGAGTGCTTCAGGATGCAAAACAATTAAGGAGTCATTCTGTGAACAATTCGGTTTTTAATAAAATAGGCTGTTCAAAAAAAACTACTTAATTAACAATAGCCTAACATCAAAACTCAATGAAAACAATGTTTTCTAACAAAATTACATTCTTTCAAAAATTCAGATTATATTATAATTTCTTTGAATTTTTTATGCTATTAAGTAAAAGTATAAAAAAAAATTGTATGTGCATTGCTCTCTCGAGAGATGCTGTACTCCTGCATTAACGCCCACGCGGAGCCCTATTTTAAACGTTGAATTAAAATTATAAATAATTGAGGTAGAGTTCCGAAAGTAGGGACTGTTTCAAGGGAAATTTCCTCCTCTTCAAGAACCTTTTTTTTTTTTTTTCTATCATCAATAGTTTTTGAGTTATTGCAAAAAAAACTAAGGCCATTTTAATTTTTTTTTGTCTTGTTAAAAAAAATTGCAAATTTTCGTTGGCGGAAAAAATCTAAAAATACTTCTTTCTCAGAAAGACATCCCGAATCGATTAAGCCATCGCTCATATTTTTAGAAGACCTGGAACGATTTTTCGCAGGTAACTCACTTTTCAACTAGACAAATGAGAACATGCCTAGCGACAATAGCGGCCACGACGTTTTAGTTTTGAGTAGAGATGTAGAGTGTGGTGCCCATTCCAACGATTTAAACATTTTGCTGTTTCTTGGGGGGGGGGGGTATTGACCCCCTCCCTTTAAAACGCGCCTGATAGGGGTCATTAACGATCGATTTCGTGTAGATTAAACAGACTCGTTCATACGAGGTCTCCGGAAAAGGTATTTATTCTTGTTGTTATCATTTTTATACAACAACAAGTCAGGCTATTCTATTTTTATTTATTATTTCGTTAAATTCTATGTTGCAATGATCGTTTCTCTTTCCAGCCCCTCTGACTCCCTCAAAGCTCTTCTCCAGAAAGGCAAAGAGGGCCAGAACATGTGGGATGGCCTGGATCACAGCGAAATGGGTCCCTACATACAAAACCTCATTTTAGCCTCGCAAAACATCCTAGCGAGCCAAAAATCACCCGATGGCGCGCCCATCAACCACATGATACCGGAATTGATGAAACGGATGATAGCCGAAGAACAACTGTTGAAACACCAACAACACAACAACGGGGACAGCGAGAAGCTGATGAGGCCGAGTCCGAGCAATTCTGTCATTACGAAAGTCGAGAGAACTAAGTCAGAGTCGGATATGGAAACCGAAGACTCCCCTTCGAATGTGATACTAAAAATTCCGTCCTTCAAACCGACGTCGAGTAAAAACGGTTGCGATATTTTTAGGAACCAGGTGGAACCGACAGGTATGATGATCATTTTCACCCAGTTCATTTTCAATTCTCATACTCTATCAACGGCACCTAGAGGATAAAGACAAAGTGCTGCCGCGTGACGTTTTAATGTAGTTTTGGCGATTACTTCAACTCTCAAAATCTTTTTAGAACCATTAAAACCACCTATGATGCATCCAGATCTGCTGCAATAAAGAGCATTAAAAAAATCAAATTGCAATTATGCCAAAACTAATAATCCAACAGTGCCTGAGTTTTTCACACACAAATAACATATCAATCACTACTATGTCGTGGAAAGCCTGCTTCAAAACTGTGTGTTGTGGTGGTGTCATAAATTTAAAAAAAACGCATCGAGTCGTGCCTGGGCTCATTTTCTTTGCATTGTGATTCTCTACAATTCGTCCATCGAGAGTATCGAGATTGCTTCATTAGTTATCAAGTTACAAGTCAAAAACGAAAAACAATTAAAAAAATGCTCTGAAATTTTTATAACAAATTAAGCAATGACAGTTGGGAGTAGGAAACATAACAGGATATAACTACGGACCGTCTTCCATATGATGGCACAGTCGGTTTCCTGGTAGTATTTTTGTCACGAAAAAATCCCCATTGATTGGTCTACTTTCGGTGCATTATGATACAGTACACTATCGAAGTTTGTAAAAGTACAAAAAACGCATTAAATAAACCGTTCAAACGCTCAACAATCAATTAAATTGACGGAGTTTATTGACAGAACATAAAACAGCAAGCGCGGCGTCCATTACTGTCACTGCGATACCGTAACAGGGTTGCCAAACACGTAGGTCTCCAAAGCGTGACGTCACTATCGTTCTTAAGGTAGTTGTCGTGAAATCCACTTCCAATCAGATTTCGTTAATATTCATACCACTTTTAGTTAACATTATTACCTGTATCATAGTAAATTTTTGGAATCATTTACCCCACCGAAAGCGAGATATAAGGCTTCAAAGTTGCAACGTTTAACACGTAATCCCTATAGTGAGCTACCGCGGACACCACATTTTGAGGCATAACTAAAAACCCTCTATTCAGATCTTTTTGAAAAACTAGTATATTATTAAAAGGTACGTAACAAATTTTGAAAAAAAAATTTAAGACGCGTAGCCATACAGTTATGTATTTATTATTATAAGAAGTTTCTAAATTATTGCGTATGAGAAGTGCAAGATGGAGAAGGCTGAGAATCGTGGCAACGCCTCAAGCGATCGCTGGTGATTCAAATAAACGAGAGCACGAGGGTCTTGCTGTTTTGAATTGAACTGTGTTTTGGAACGCACATATTTATGAATAAGAATTGTGAATGATTGCGTTAATTTATACTGATGCATTTTAAACAAATTACAATGGGAATAGATATAAAATAAAATGTAGTTTTAACGAGTAACGGCAAAAAACAGTACATAAACTTTATTGTATTCATACATTTGTAGAACACATGTACGTATAACATAATTCCAATATTTTTTAACATAAACAAAAATTATTCAGATTTCTAACAGGCTAATAAAATATAACGTGTAAATCTACAAAAAATATAACAACAATGAATGTAATATTATTTATTCTTAACTATTATACTAAGTAATTACTTGATTGACTAAACATTTATTTTTAATTCATTAATGATGTTAGTTAATGCTTTTCTATTTTTAGTAACTCTAGGTTTTCCATTCTCCAATTTTTCAGTCATGTGATTAACCACAGCTTCTTCTTCTTCATCGTGATACATTTGTTTCAGAAAATGGTATGTTATATTTTGTTGCGCAATTTTTTTCAATAAATCCCGTGATTTTTTAAGGCACTTAAATTGGGTAAATTACGAGATATTCTTTCGTTCTCAAGTCGCTCTGAAATACATTCTTTATATCATTTCATGTATGTTGATAAGTCTGACTCTTTACCAATAAAACGAACTAATTTCTGTAAAATTTGTACATCATACATCGCTTCGTGGAAATTATCTGATGTTTCGTTTGGTATTAAATCTTTGGCTAATTTTGATAGCTGGAACATTCCTGGCCCTTTTCGATCTGGAAACGTTTTTTTTTTTAAATAATTAAGCTATTCACAAATCCTGCTATCATGATAAAATCTTCTATTAAATTATTATTAATGATTGCTCTTAGTAATCTAGGTACATCGAATCTCCATTATGCGCAACGAGTAAATTTGGAGTTGTAGATAAATTTAAAAATTATTAAATGTACCAACAATCTACTAAATTTTGTGAATGACTTGTACATCATTCAAATATAATTGACCAGAAATTGTACTCAATGCCGTATTTTTGTCGCCACAGGAAACTCAAAACTTGGTGGCAGTTCCGACACTTCAAATTTTTCCCAAGTTCTTTCCTTCACACACATCATTTTTGTTCGTTTTTCGAGCCTTACACAATTCAGACAATTTATGTTTCCTTTTTTCAACTTTTGCTTTAGCAAACCTACCAGTTTTTGCGCGAAATCGATCCATAGCTTTGACTGCTTGTTCATAAGAGTATCTTGAACAACTAAATGTGAGCGATCGTTGGATTGCGATGTTGCCAACACTCCAGTCATGGCGTATTTGCTGTATCACGCATGCTAATTGCGTTTCTCAGCGTACAGTTCCCTTGAAAATGATCCCTCTAATTCGGCGCTTGAACATGTATTGCATCGCGCTACAATCGAGACTAATTTTTGATAGGGTTTGTAGCCCGACAACTACCTTAAAGCAAGCACTTTGTCCTAATTCTAGGTGTTGTTGATTCTATCCGATTCTCGGGGCTGCCGTTTGGTTTGCGAACGTCTCCCGCTGTACGGCACAGGTTGATAGAACTCGACCTTGAAATGAGTTTCTCTTGTTTCGCAGGTAGTATGATTTCTCCGCCGGTAACCAGCGAATCGGGATCGCCGCCGATCATGCCCAACAAAGGATTGATCATAAAAGACGTCAAGGACGTTATAGCTCAAAGCATCAGCCAGAAATTCCAACAGTCTCTCGAATCGAGAAGGCCACTTATAGATATGGATTTCAAAAGAGGCGGGTTCACTCCTCCGCTGAGCGCAGGAATATCCGTCATCAAAACCCAACAAGACCTCAACAGACAATACCAACAACCTCCCCCCAAACCGCAACAGCATATGAATCATAATGCTACGTCGACAGGGGGGAAAGGTAAGCGTTGGAACTTTCCGAGTATCGTATGTAGATTGATTTGTTTTTTTCTTTCAGGTACGCGACCCAAACGGGGTAAATACAGAAACTACGACCGCGACAGCTTGGTAGAGGCCGTCAGAGCGGTGCAGCGCGGCGAGATGTCCGTCCACCGGGCGGGCAGTTACTACGGAGTGCCGCATTCCACCCTCGAATACAAAGTGAAAGAAAGACATCTGATGAGGCCGCGGAAGCGCGATCCGAAACCGAATCCGGTCGACGAGAAAATAGCGAGCCTCAAACAGAACGACATCCGTATCGCGCAAGACAAAATGAAGCCCATCATGAAGCCTCCGCAGCAGAAGTTCCCTCCGACGTCGCCGAACGGCATGAAACTGCAGATGTTCGAGCCCGGTATGTCCCCTTTGACCGGCTACAACGGGCCGCCGTTTCCTTTCTGGCCGCACCACCCGGGCTTCACGCACATCCCCTTGGACTACGCCAGGAACCCCACGTCGCCGTTCCCCGCTCCCAACCCCGAGTTTTTCGCCTCGCAGATGATGCAGAAGCTGCAAGAAGAATCTTCGAGGACGATGAATAGCGCGGCCCCGTCTGCGCCCGGCGGTTCCCCTGCTCTGGCGAAAAACGCGAGGCAGATGGCGGAATCGCTGCTCGAAAGTTCGGGGGCGAACGGCTCCTTCTTGGACGGCATCATCAGGTCGAGTTTAGAGTCGGGCGTTCCGGGCGGCGAGGACAAGTCTCCGAACGAGGAGAAGAACGTGGCCCCCGAAAATATGTCCAATAAAGCTCTTCTAGATCAACTGTGTCGGAATAGTAGGCTGACGCCATTGTCGAAACCTGCCATGACGGACGGAAACAGCTCTGGGGACGAGTCTTATAGGAAAGGCTCGAGTCCCCTCAACTTTGCTACAGGTATGTATTTTTTTCTGGCTTCGCGGATGGTTGGCCTCGTGGTAACCATACATATTTTGGAAAAATGGAGTCCTGAGAGGTTCTCAAAAAACATATTTTTTTTCCTCGGATGCTGGTCTTGTCGCTAGCTGCACTCTTGGGCTTTTTGTGCCTTCCGGTTTCATTTTACAGCACCCACTCCGTAACCCTAGTACCAGTCTGTAGAGGTTCTTCACCGGTTGGCTACTGTATTCTTCGGGTGTTAGCCTTGGCTGTAAGAATATTGCTTGTCTTTTGCGATCTGGTGCCTCGCATTCTGACAATATATGTTTAGCCGTTTCTGTTCCTTTGCCACATTGTCTGCAGGAAAGTTCTCCGTTGTACACAGTGGCGAATTTGCAGTCTTGGCCGCCCTAGGCCGTGTAATGCCAGCCGCCTCTTTCTCAACTCATCGTTTACTGAGACGTATAATATGAATTTACTTTCTTGCCAACTTTTATCAAAATCGGATTTCTGGTTATGGGCCAATATATGGAGTTGATGAGCGCGTCCTAGCTAGTTCATCAGCTTTTTCGTTGGCCTCGATGCCACATCAAAGTTACTTTGTAGTGTTCTGCGAGGGCTCTGAGTTCTTCTCGGCATTCCCATACCAGTCTTGATGTCACTTTGGGGTTCGTAAGAGCCTTCAATGACGCCTGGCTGTCTGTGCATATTTTGATCCGTGCGTTGCGCACTTCCCTCATGTTGTTTCCTCTCCGCTTGGAATACGGAAGTGTTAATTCCCAGTGAGGTGCTAAGTTGGGAGTTTCTTCCTTCACTGTACATACCAGCACCAGTTCCTTCCTTGGTCTTTGATCCGTCTGTGTACCAGATTCTCTCTCCAGGTTTGCTCTTGACGGAGTCATCTGTCCATTCCCTTCGGTCTTGTATGATCACCTCGAAGTTCGTGTCAAAGAAGTATCGAGTAGTGTGGGCCGTTGGTTTCATTTCAAGAATGTTACCTCCCACTATTTCCTTTGCCTTGTTGTGATCCGATCTGTTGCTCGTATTTTGTAGCCTTAGAAATCCGTTCTTGCCTCCTCCATGATCGTTATGTCAATCGGGGGAAGATCCAGTAGTGGTTCCATGGCTGCTGTTGGGGTTATTTTCATAGCCCCCGTTATGCTGAGGCAGGCAAGTCTTTGTACCTTGCTCAACTCAGTTGCGGCTATTTTTTGGGATATCTTTGTCCACCATACCAAAGATGCATAGGTGATCATGTGTTTCACCACAGTATTGTATGTCCAATACACCATTCTGGACTTAGCCTCCATGTTTTTCCGTGTACACGTCTGGCTACCATTAATGTTACCTCGGATTTCTTCTTTATTTTTGCCAGTTGTTGGCTCCAGGTTAATTTCGAGTCTAGGATTACCCCGAAATATTTAACTTCCCCCGACAGCTGGATGATGGTCGCTTGGAGAGTTAGAAGTCCCAGGCCCTCTAGCTTCCTTCTTCGGGTAAAAGCTGCAATGGTTGGTTCAGAGGGGCTGATATTTAACCCTCTTCATTTATCCATGTGCTGACCACATTAGGGCATTGCATTCTCTCCCTAACTGTGGTGTTGAATTTTCCTTGGACTATGATGACTATGTCGTCTACATACTCAAGTGTTTTTTGTCCATTCCTTTCTAGTGTCTTTCACCACCAGGTTCCAGAGCAGTGGTTACCTCAGCTGTTTCTCGCACTAGAGAGGAGTAGATTATTCTTTCTCTTACATGCAGTCTATCCACCTGCAGCAGGTCTCATTGATGCATTTCCTTCTCAATGCCGTTACACCCAACAAGACCTCTTTGTTTTCCAGAGCAGTTTCCACCTTCTCAAGTTCGGTCAGCTGCTTGAAGAGTTCATCCGCTACTAGGCTCTGTCATAACCCCATAAGTACAGAAAAACTTTCAAACATAAGAAACAACAAGTTATTAATAAATATGAACTCTATGGCCAGAATAGATAATTCACTGGGAATTAAAATAAATTTTGAAATCAAATACTCGACCCAACTGATAAACAAGGGCACGTTAAAAATAGATAGACACCGTCGAGCCCTGGAATGCTTATAAAAAAAGTCACCCTTTCACAAAGGAGCTATTAACAAATCATCACCCTCCGAGTTACGCACATCTAAGGAATTTCATAGCAAACAATAGGTTTTGACAGCTCATTGAATGCAATACGACCACAAAATAGATAAATCATTAATTTTTTATACATTCTTTCGGCTACAGTAACGAGCCATTAATTACAAAGAAGGTGATTTATTATGACAAGTAGAAGATAACTAACGTTAGGAATGTGACCCCGCGAGCCAACAAAGAACAATACGTGGAAGGAAATATCCTATAAAACGCGACCACGCTGATTCGGTCAACAGAAGTCGTTTGATTAACATGTCAGCTCAGAGGTGTTTAAACTTTCATTCGATGAACATGTAGTGCAGAAAGACGAGAAGTGCTCAAACCTTCACATAGTAATCTAATAACAATATAACATATAGAAGTGCGGTAGCTATCAACCAAGTAACAGCTCTTGACTAGACAGTCATCCGTCACGAGTTCATTGACAAGTAATCATCTTGCAGTGAAATTGTGAAATTATTAAGAAAAATAATTCCAATCAAGTCAAACAGGAACTGCACTTGACAAAGTAAATACCCAGTTAAACAGTATTTACTATCAATAAAAATTATGTTATCAATGGTTCAAGAACGAGATAAGACACCGAAAACCTCTAACCGATAGTTCATGCTCTCATAGAAAAACATTACCAATACAACTATAGTCTAATATACAGTGCGATATAAAAGTAAATAACCAACTTTTGCGGAATTAAATAAAATTGTAATACAACTAAACTAATACCGTGTAAAACAAATATCGAGTGAATAAGTGTTGAAACCTGATGGCCTGGAGTAAGTTCATATATTTTTCTGGATTTATGTTTGGGCAAATTGAATCAATTATAATTTTTATGTGTTTTTAAATGTATTTCCATATTTTATGTTCCCCTATTTTTCAAATAATATTTATCAACAGTCTAGTTAACAATTGATGTCATGTTTACTTATATTCAGTCCACTGACTTTGAGAATGCCAAAAACTGATCTAATGTAAAATCGCAACTGTTCTTTGACTATTTTATCATTTCAACAGTATATAGAACTGATGGAAATGCAATATATATATGTATATTCTAATGCTTGTCCAAGTGCATTTTTTAACAATCTTTCTGAGATCGGTATGTGCTTCTATCTAAACGCTTCACATTCCCAGTATAGAGAAAAAGGGATATTTTCTTGGAGCTGCTCTCGAGAAACAATCTCGGTTCGATCATCCTCAGACAGTCGATGCTCTCAACCTAACAACAGGAGTGATCAAGTAAAGTGATTTATTCATAATATTTGAAAATTCCTTAGCGCTTATTGGTCTCTCTTGACGGAGTGGCGTAACAGCTCCACATTAAGGGAGACTATCAAAACCTCTGGTGGTACTCATTTGAATATTTTTGTCGCTTGCCTTCATTTCAGCGTTTCTTATGGCTCTTCCGCTTATAAGTCAACTATTCCTGATAAACTTCATCAAATGCTTGAGCAACATCTAGGATGGATGTGTATGTACATTCTATAATGTCACTGACACGGATGTTATGAAAAATCTAGTGTTCTTAGCTTTGCACATGATGGTGTATTTTTGTTGCAGGAGCTTCACATGAAGAAAACAACGACGACGACTCGTCGTCCCGATACGAAAAAGACGGCGGCAGTTCCGAAGTCCACGCGATCGAACTCTCGAACGATTCCAACTCTTCGAGCGAGAGAAAATCCAGCTTTGACGATACGGAACGGAAACAGCCGAGAATATACCTGAATCAAGACCTGGCCAAGCCCGAGAACTTGAAACCCGAAATGTTGGTGCGCTTTCACGAAGGCCTCGAACACAACGGCTTGAACGAGAGTAGCGCCTCGGATAATGACGGGCCCTTAGACTGACATCAACCAGAAATATTCGTACCTTTGTAAGTGAAATAAAAATGTACAACATACCGAGACAGATGAACAAAAAGGATCAAACAAGCTTGGTTTTTCGGAATCGGTCGGTTTTTAATGGAAAAATTCCAGATTGTTTGATTTTCGGTTTCAAAGAGAGTTTTTCTAGAATAATTTTGAAATCTTTCGTGTCAAAGTTGACTTCTTTTAATGAAATAGTGTGATATCCCCATCGACGCTCTATAAAAACATAAAAGAGTCTATCGATGACAGTGTGTCTCAAAATAATCCTGATGAAAGTCGATGCTTATCTAGTATATTGGGGGACCGACAGAAAACCAGAACTAGGAAAATTTGAAGTGCATTGTACTTCTTGTCGCTTACTCGTAAACATAGACAAACCCAATTAAAGCTTGCTGCAAATTGTTTGCTGTGACTTCCTAGTCGAACACTAGTTTTCATAATCGATTGATGTCGAAAAGGGAAACATTCTCAATTGAATATTGATTGAAAGATTTTTCTGTGAATTGAAAAATCTCCGATAAAAATGAAGGTTTTTTTTCAATGTCTAACAGAAAACAACTACTTTCCCGGCTAAAGCCACGCTGGACATTGAACTGCATCTGATAGATATTCTGAAAAGTCCCTAACTCAAAAGATTCCACATCTGATTTTATGAACATCCTGTTCATATTTTCAACAAATCGATTAATGTCATTTATTGAAGTAAACTCGAATGGTTTACAAAACCACGGCACATGTTTCGCTTTACAATGGCTTCTCCAGGTGGAGATTCAACCAGTGTCTTTGTTTATTTCAATATCGGTTATCGGCCGTGAATTAAAAAAATCGTTGTTTCCGGAATGAGATCTCCGCGATTATTGGGAAAAATATTTAAAATTATTTCTGTTGAATTTTGTTTATCGATAACTCCATCACCATGGGTGTCAATTTTTTAGGACAAGATGAAAATTAAAATTCTACAAATATCCACGATGTAAACAAACGTTGAAGAAATCCCGCGTTCGCAATTGGCCGTTTTATTTATTCTTAGGACTGATTCAGATTATAAAAACATCCTGTTCATATTTTCAACAAATCAATACAAACTCACGTTCTGTGTTCATAGTAATCTTTGTTTTTATAAACCCAATGCTTTCAAAATCTCTCTTGAAGAAACTTTGGATAATCTTGAATAAATGGCGGAAATTTAGGGGTGGAGAGATATTAGAATAAAATTTAAAAATATTATTGAAATATTTTTCATTTTCAAACTTTCTCGAATATGTCCACTGGTCGATGATTCTTGTGTTTCCATGTGTCGCCCCCCAAGTATACTTTTATCAGAATCCATCTTGTTAAAAATGCATTTTCATCTATCAATTCATGAGAAATTATTTTTTAACCGACGAAACCACTTCTTAGTGACTTGTCACTTCAAAGTGACAATTGTCAGTTCAAAGTGACAATTGTCACTTCAAAGTGACAATTGTCATTTACAAAAACTTGGGAATTGCCATTTTGAAGTGACAATTGTCACTTTGAAGTGACAATTGTCACTTTGAAGTGACAATTGTAACTTCGAATTGTTAATTGTCACTTCGAAGTGACAATTGTCACTTCTAACTGACAATTGTCACTTCAAAGTGACAATTGTCACTTTGAAATGGCAATTCCAGATGTTTTTTAAGCGACAATTGTCACTTCGAAGTGACAATTGTCACTTCGAACTGACAATTGTCACTTCAAAGTGGCAATTGTCATTCACAAAAACATCGGGAATTGCCATTTTGAAGTGAAAATTGTCAATTTGAAGTGACAATTGTCACTTCGAACTGACAATTGTCACTTTGACAATTGTCTCTCCTGGAACCAGAGGCTCGATATATCAATGTGCATTTATTTCTAGTAGGTAGGTATTGAGTTTGAATTTTCCTATTATACGGTTTTAGTGCAATGACGGTCAGGTAAAGAAGTTGAATGACGATCAGAAGACGGTTGATGATCGATCACCTGAAAGAGAGAAGGAAGCTCTAGGTTTTCATTTGGAGATTTCCATCCTTAATGAAAACCTAGAGCTTCCTTCCTATCTTTCTAAGGTGATCGGTCATGCAACCTTCTTTACCTTGATCGGTCAATCAACCTTTTTTACCTTGACCTGTCATTGACCCTGGAAAACCGGTTATGGAATAGGAAGGATTCTAGATCTGTCAATTTGCGGAGAATTTAAATACACCTAAAAAAAAATGGTTTATTGGGTGGGTTCGAACACCAGACCTCCTGTTTACAGGCCGAGTGCTCTTTCCCGATACCATCCGATTAGATGGTATAACTCACGGGAGTATTTTGGGACACATTGTATATTTCTTGAAATAGATGAATTTACGGAGAATCGAAGGGCACCTCGAAGGAGATATCACATTATTTGAAAAAGTCATTGCCGCCAATGTTCCAGATGGTGCTCTTTAAAATTGAAAATCAACTTTTTTCAAACTTAGAACGTCTAGGAAGAATAACTTTGTTTTGTGTTTTTTGTTCGTCCTGTATATACAAAGTTAATATTCAAGTTTCCATGTTGGAGACGTGTGCGGTTGTAAGTTAAAAAAACGAGCTCGAAATGACGGTGTTTGTTGATGATAACTTATTTTTTGTTATTTGTTGATTTCTAGCATAGTGTTTTGGTAAGCATCAAAGCAGTCTGTATATTAGGTGTTTTTCGACTCTAAAAGTATATTATTCAAAATACCAGCAATCCGTGGAACTGGCTGAAAAATAATTGCAATCGACTCTGGAGGGTTTTCGAGAAAAATCCACTCGGAAAAGCTACCACCATTTCCGAATTTAAAAAACCTGCGATGTTCATTCTGTACATTCTACACACTCAAAAATTTTTGGGTCCCCAAAAATACATTCCTCAAAGGCATTTATATAGATTAAGATTTGGCTACTATTATGAATGTTTATTCGTATCTCCATTTGAAGTAATATACTAAAGATTCTAAATACTATTTGATTTTTTCCATTCATTACATAATTTTTTTTGCGAATCAGATTTTTTTAATTTTTTTTTAATTTACATAATCTTCATTAATCTGATTGAAAATTGACGTTTCAAATTCTGGCTTTCACAAATGGAAATCCTTCAAAAACAAGTTCATATAGAATTATTCTCGAAAATGGTTTGCTGTTTTGTCGTATAAAAAAAATATTACATTTGATGCTTTGAAATATCGTGTTACCAGTTGAAGAAACTTTCTTTAGCAACTGCTTATATTTAAAAGATAGAAAATTCAAATATGTTTGAATAGAAAATCATTATTTCTTTAAATGATTTTAGCTTTCCAATTTAATCCAAAAGTATGCACTAGTAAAATCAAATATCAGAAGATATAACATCAGAAAATACTTATAACAAAATAATATATTTGAGTAATAATTTATTGCAGAAAGATTACCATTTCAAACTATTTTAGTCAACCAGATTAATTTATGTCCATTAGTAAAACTAAATTACAAAAGCTATTACATCAAAAGTACCTAGAATGTAGGGAAATTTCCTCTGCTTCCGCTGGAAACTCCCATAAGAGCCTATGTGTTAGAGAGAGATGGAGACAGTGATTTTTTCCGATTTTTTCCTGGATCTAGGGAAATTTTCAAAAGGTGCCATCATCAGGTTCTCGACGTTTCGAATCATCTTCAGTTTGTTCACTTAAAATCATTTATTTTCGACAAGGGTCATTACATAGAACTATAACTTGTATATTCACCTCAACCTTAATCAGATCCTTGGAGTACTTTTTGAATATTTCCCTAGATCTTGGAAATAATCGGGGAAAATCACACACAGGCTCTTATGGCAGTTTCAAAGTAAACTTATTTAATATAAGTGGATATAGCTGCAACAGTTGGGCGCCACTTTTCAACTTTTTTTCTAAGTACCTAGAATCTAGGGAAATTTCCTCTGATTCCGCTGGAAACTCCCATAAGAGCCTGTGTGTTAGAGAGAGATGGAGACAGTTATTTTCCCCGATTTTTTCCTAGATCTAGGGAAATTTTCAAAAGGTGCCAAGGCACAACGTGCTAATTTTGCAACCTTCCACCTGTTTCGACCTTTGTTAGGCCATCATCAGGTTCTCGACGTTTCGAATCATCTTCAGTTTGTTCACATTAAATCATTTATTTTCGAGAAGGGTCATTACATAGAACTATAAGTTGTATATTCACCTCAACCTTAATCAGATCCTTGGAGCAGTTTTTGAATATTTCCCTAGATCTAGGGAATAATCGGGGAAAATCACACACAGGCTCTTATGGCAGTTTCAAAGTCAACTTATTTAATATAAGTAGATATAGCTGCAACAGTTCGGCGCCACTTTTTTTTTTATTACCTAAAATCTAGGGAAATTTCCTCTGATCCTGCTGGAAACTCCCACAAAAACCTGTGTGTTAAAGAGAGATGGAGATAGTGATTTTCCCCGATTTTTCCTTAGATCTACGGAAAGTGCCAAGGTCCAATGTGGTAATTTTGCGACCTTTTACTTGGTTTCGACCTTTGTTAGACCATCATCAGGTTCTCGACGTTTCGAATCATCTTCAGTTTGTTTAGTACTATAACTTGAATATTAATCCTTTACATCTCCATCTCTCTAATATACATGCATAAGGGTTTCCAGCTGTATCACAGGAAATTTCCCTAGATTTTAGGTACTTTTAAACTGATATATTTATTTAAAATAAATTATAATTTCAAATTATTTCAGTTTTTTAGGTTTTACGTTCAATAATATGATTTCAATCCCATATGCGATTTTTCTGAATGGATTATTTCTCGAAATGTCCCTCCATTCGGTCGTTCCGGAAAATAAATGTTCATTGTTCGATGTATTTGGCATAAACCAAAAGAAACCTACTTATCATATATGTAATCTCTATGTGTCTTCGGCGTTTGCGTATACCTCAAACTGTATAGAAAACTACACAATTCATGTTCACGTGCATTTCAACTGCTTTGATGGAGAGAATGGTTATAAGTGGGGTAAGAGCTTGGCTCTGGGAGTGGTTTTTCCTCAGCGGATCATTTTGTAGCAGAATTTTCATAGCGAGGAGTCCAATGAACATTTCTCAACAAAGAAATATTACAATCACTGAACAAATTTAAAATAAATAAACAAAATTATTGAGCTGTTGTCACATTGAAAAATGGTAAGATTTGACAGAAAACATAAATTTACCAAATCATTCTTTCCCAGTTTTCAGATTTGAAAAAGTATATTAGGGTTCAATATTAATGAATAATTGGGATATAATTAAACATCCTCTGAAGTCATACATCCTCAAGAGTGAAATTTAATAAAAAAGTTGAAAAAAAAACAAGTACAACTTTCAAAATGTGTCCCTTTCTGATTCCTCAGGAATCGATTTCATTTTCTCTCGCAAACATAAAATCCTAAGAGTTGAGAGTTATAGGTAATTCTTATCTTTCAAAAACCAAATTTGTCCATTTCAAATGTTTTGGTGTTTTTAATTTTTCTAAGAAAAATAATAACTTGGAAAGAAAAAACTCGTTTTGTTCATGAAGAGGGATTAAATTACATAGTGAAATCAAATGAGCAATGAAATCTGAAAGAAAAATCAATCTTTTGGAACGATCCATTAGGAGTATTATTGAGTATTTTATCAAAATAATTTTATACAGTCATCCAGCAGATTTAGTAAAAAAGATATTCCACTTGGGGCATTATTTTTTTTTCAATTAATTTCAAATCAATTTTTTCGTGTTTTTTTTTATCTATTCAGAAAGTAGGAATTCAACAATGAATTAAAGACGTTCCATTAGGGGCATTATAACTTATTTTTTCCAAATTAATTTTCAACCATAGTTTATGAATTTGTTCAATTATTTATTCATAAATTCCATTCCATTCAGAGCATTATTGAGGATTTTTCAAATTTATTGAAACATGTTCTTTCATTTTGACATTCATCTGAAGTATACATTTAGAAAATCAATTGAAGCAGTGTTTTTTCAAATGTTTTTCAAACATTTTTTGAATCTATAAATTTGTTCAATCATTTATTCAGGAAAGTAAATGTTTAAAAAAGTTCCATTCAAAGCATTATTAGGTATTTTTTCAATCTAATTTTTTTATTGTATAATACGTTCAATCATTCATTCAGGAAATTTAGTGATGAAAGAATTCTCTTTAAGAGCATTTTTTTTTTCAAGTCATTCAAAACTTTTTTTTTTTATTTTTAGTATAGAAGTTTTTTTCAGAGCATTATCAAATATTTTTTATTTTTTCAAGTTTATCAAAATTTATATTAATTTTAACTACAAAAATAATTAATTTCCTTTTTTCAAACTTTTTTTTGTGCGTTTTTTGAATTCTGAAGTAATTTCAATCGCGTTACCAAACAGTTTTTTTTTATTTTTGAACTAAATGTTCAATTACACCCCTATTACACGTTTTAAGATGCATTTTCAATTGAAGTCTTTTATTATTGAAACTATTCAGTATGAATAAATTATTGTAAGCCAATATTTGTTACCATTTTCATATTGCTACTAGATTGTTTGATTGTCTAGTTGAATGATCTTGATGATCGTTGGTAATTGTGAAAACTAAATGTTTCAATCAATATATTTTCCTCACTTTATAATTTTATTTACTTTCAGTAAAAAATTTGTTGCTGAATTTTAGACTGCAATCAAATGTTGAAGATTCAATTTAATCAAAGAAAAGTACTTCGAAAAAAAAAGGTTGTTTTCATTTTCAATATGGTTTGACAATTTTCATTAATATGAAACTCAAATATAATTTTTTCAAGTTATTATAATGATTTTATCATTTCCTACCTCTGATATGAAAACAGCAAACAAGAAAATTTAGAACCCACTGAGTACCAAATTTATTGTTACTTCTGAAATAAATGTCTATATATTTCTATAATTCCTAAATGTAATGGATATAAATATGAATGTTCATTGGACTGCAATCAACTGGAAGTTTTGTGTCAAATTTTCCGAGGGGGTAATTTACCTCGAGACCCAGACTATTACCCCGGCTATTATATATCGAAAACCCTGGGATATTCCCAAAATTGAAAAAAATTATATCTATCTGTGATTTAATCAAAATTTTTGATGTATATTTTCTCTAAAAATATCTTAAATATTATTATATAAAATTAAACAATTAGAGGTAGTTAATTGATATAAATATTTGAATTCTGATGAAACATTGGAAAATTGATCGTGTAAATTCTTGAATACCATCATCAGTTTTCCAAGTGATATTTTTGTTTGTTTTCTTTGTCATATAACAATGAAGTGCAATTAGATGGTATATACATACATATATATTTACATCAATATTAAGTAGTATATAAGATATATTGATATATTATATATTTGAAAATGGAAGCTATTTTGTTTGAGAGAAAAAAGATTGACTCCAGGTAGAGTTTAAAAAATGCTTTATTCCCCCTCAACAACCGTCAGATAACTTGCTACAACCAACCGATACCAAACCGATACCGACAGTTAAAAGATGCCAACCCTGCAAAAATCATTTCGTGTCATTTTGTCGATCAGTAACAACTTCAATCAAACACATTCTATCACAAAACGATCTTTTGGTTTTTAGAAAGTCCATCACACAAAACAAAAAAACATCAAGGTGCAAACAAAGAATATTGGATAATATGAAAAAGGATAGGGAATAAAAATCATTGTTTCCAAAAAAAATATCAAACTAAAGATTTCATCAGATATTCTTATTGACAGTTATTTTTATTAGTTCATCCACGACAAAATGTTGAACATATATAGAAAATGCATATTTTATTTCTTTCAGTTGAATCGCACATCTCAAATCCAAATAGTTGCATTGAACTAAACAAAAGATACTTCTTAAATAATTTTCCCACATTAGGCTTACAAAACCACGACACGTGTTTCGTTATAGAATAGCTTCTTCAGGTTGAGATAATACTAACTCAACAATCACGAAATTTTAAATAGGCAAGGCTTCTATCCAACCTTTCTTTTCTGCAAGTAATATTTTAAACTCGTTGGCGAAACAATATGTTTTAATCAAGAGGTCAGTAGCAAAAGTTCACACCATTGACAGAACAGTTCCTATGTTCTGATACTCACTTTTTTAATGTTCTGTCTGTTTGGCCTATGTAAAAACTTTCACAAGAACCACAAGTTAATAAACTTCAGATTTTTCAGATTTCTCGGTTTTATCTTTATTGTGTCTCAATTTGAATGCAATATTGTGTTGTTAAAAATTATGTTTTTCATTATATTTAATCTCCGTTCTATTGAATCACCTACGAGAATATCCATGAATTATATTTTTAAACTCTCTGCTCTGCTTATTCAACATGAAACCCAGTATTGCGAGCATCATTTAAGAAGTGCCTTTTGTTTACTTCAATACGGATTTTCATTAATTATCGGCCACAACTATTAAAAAAATAGTTGTACTTGAGCAACATGAAGTTTGATTTCAGAAAATATATTTCCCTAAAATATGCATTAACATTAAAACGTAATTTGAATATTTTGTTGATATTTTCTGATGATTATGGCTAGAAGAAAATATCCAATATACAGTAGTCAACCTTAACACATAGACCAGGGCTGAAGCCTTTAAAAATGGTAAAAAGTGAAAAAAAATTATAGTAGGATGACACCCATTGGAAAAGGAAGAGGATATAATAAAAATGGAAAGAAAAATAATTTACGGGCGATCTGAGGTCGGGAAGTGGAAGGGGGTGAGTTTTTAAGGGTAAAAAACGGTTTATCTCGATTTCCAGCAAAACTACAAGTCCTATGGAAAAAACTTAGATGGCAAAGTTGTAGGTAATAAACAGATCTACAACTTTTGTATTCACACTTTTTTCACATAACCTCAAAATTTATGTGAAAAATTGAAATAACCAAGTTTTTGGTTTTTTATTTTTATCTTTTCCAAAAAAAATTTTTTTTCAAGAAATTTGGGGAAAACTTACCTTTTTATGTCCCAAACACACTGTAATTTATTTGATTCGAAATATTAATTTTTTCACCTTATTTTGACTTAATATCGAAAAACCAACCTAATTTTCAATCGAAAATTCTAGCGTCAAAATATCAGCTCTTTCCAAAAAGTCGGTGGGCTTTTTATTCGTTAAAATCTCTACTTTCTGATGGTGAAAAAAAAATACATTACTATGGTAAATGTTCTCAGAAAATTCAAAGAAATAACAGGTAGTAAGGCCCAGACCCTCCTAGCCCTTCCCCACTTCTCTATGAAATACCTTTTGATGGACTAAAATTTTCCATAGGTCACTCAGGTATATAAGTTATCTTAAAATAGCAATAAATAGGCATCTACGGATATAATTTAAAGAAGATTCTACAACTTTCTCAAAATATTGTAGATGTCTTATTAAAATCGGATTCGAGTTTTTTTCGTTTCTTTGCATTTTCTGAGAACATTTACCATAGTAATGTATTTTTTTTTTCATCATCAGAAAGTAGAGATTTCAACGAATAAAAAGCTCACCGACTTTTTTAAAAAAGCTGATATTTTGACGCGAGAATTTTTGATTGAAAATTAGGGTGGTTTTTCGATATCAAGTCAAAATAAGGTGAAAAAATAAATATTTCAAATCCAATAAATTACAGTGTGTTTGGGACATAAAAAGGTAAGTTTTCACCAAATTTCATGGAAAAAGATTTTTTTTTGTAAAAGATAAAAATAAAAAACCAAAAACTTGGTTATTTCAATTTTTTACATAAATTTTGAGGTTATGTGAAAAAAGTGTAGATACAAAAGTTGTAGATCTTTTTATTACCTACAACTTTTTCCCATAGGACATGTAGTTTTGCCAGAAATCGAGATTAACCGTTTTTTACCCTTAAAAACTCACCCTCTTCCACTTCCCGACCTCAGATCGCCTTTCACTTTTGTTTAAAAAATTATCGACCCTGGTCTAACAGGAAAGTAACAATAAAAAATAACTACGTAGAAAACAGGACTTTGCAAATTATTTTTCATACATGCCTAATAATCAGAATGGAAAAATTAAGATAGCACATTTCTGGTCCATTTTCGTATTCTTCAAAATTTCATGGAGCCTAATTAAATATATCTTTCGTTTGTTTGTAATTAATTCTACAATAAAAAACAAATATATCTAATGTTTTGGCATTATTTAACATCGTCAACTTAGCATGAAATGATTATTGCCAGGTGGGGCATCATTCAAACCAAACCAGATTTTACAGTGAACACATATTTAAGTTGGACCAATAAATGCAGTATGTTGTATATATTGTGGTATGCTTTTCATACATATCGTTTGAGGGCGCTACTGATTCGCACCCGGTTCCAAACAGTGAGTAGTTTTAGTCGACGCCAGAATCAAAACGAACCGTTGCGACTCAGTGTCGCTCTCGAAACAAAACATTCCAACCATATATGTGCCAGATTTTTTATTCGCAACAAATTAGAGTTGAAACAAATGCATTATTAACAGATTCGTGATCTCGGCCGAAGGCCACTCGGATCATTGGAATGCGTCTTTTTTTTTTTTGGAAAAGAAAACGTTACTTTCGAAGCTGAGAGCTTCCCAGTTCTTGTAGTTGTAAGGTTTTAAAAACACTGTTTTAAATGTTTGTGTGTCTCACTTTTGCGCTTGCGATGCAACAGCAGTATAAGCTCAACTTCCAAAAGCCAACCTAACTTGTTATACATTCTTAACCTCACTTTCAATATACCTCTGATAACCGACGTACTCGCCAAATTTTATGTGCAAATTTACACGAGGTTAGGCTGATTTTGAGTTGAGCGCAAACCAAAAACCTGTTTCGGCTTCTAGTGTAACAACGTATATCAAATTGTGAATTTCGCGCGACCTTTACATGAAAAGTACGCAAGTGTGCCACCGATTTTGTGCAATTTTTCAAATAGCTAGTGTTTACGAAACATTTACATTAATTTTAATGTGATAATTTGTTATAAAGACACGTTTTTTTCAACACCTTTTCGTCTATTTTATAAATGCGGTCCAAACAAATGTTAAAGTCAACAGTGTAAAAGTAACCTTAAAAGTATACGCGTAAAATAATATTTTTTAATGTTGAAACATCTTTTGCTTCTGAAGCAAATGTATGCTGAAAAAAACATGCTATTGTGTTCGTAAATTGTTATCAAATGTTTGTATATGATACAGGATACATATTTTAAGTTTTATTTTGAATGTTAAGATATTATTTTGTACATTGTTGCGACCATTCAGTTTTACGCAGAGTAGTTTATTTTAGATCGGCTCGGCGAGTGATTTCTATTATTTATATATCTTTCATTGTTTGTATTTGTTGTATATGTACTGTTTCTTTACGAATTATATGGCATGCGATTGCTTTAAGACTCGCTGAAATGGACTATTCTGTATTGACCCCTACAGTTATTTTCTTCACGTTCTTGCACCCCCCAACCCAAAGTGTCAGTATTTTGTTTAAAAATAACGGACCAAGGTCTCGTTAGGTTTAAAAGTATCATTCCATGTTTAGCTTTTTTTCACACAACTATGAGACTTCTATAGTTTTTATTCCTACATATTTTTTTACGTACACATAATTTTAATGATTTTTATATCAGACGTATTTGTTAAATAATTTCTAGTTACGTAGCTCGGTAAGATTTATTCATTAAGTTTTGCTTTAATATCGTGTAAATAGAACTTTCAGCGCACCTCAGTGTTTGTTGTGTGTCGGCTGAAAATTAAAACGTTGAAACCTCTCAGCAAGTCGGTTTAGTTTATTCGACATTTTTTCCGCAACCATAATGAACAATAGTACATACAATTTCCCCACATTCAACCACTTTGAAGACATGGCAAAATTCAATGAGATGTTGGTATTATGTAGATTGTGTTATGTTTTTATTTCGCGATATTTTTAGGCGACTCTCTTCGGTTGCAGTTTTTCGTCGTTTTCTGACACAGCCTTACAGAAGTACAGCATGACTGTGATGATATTATTATAGAAGTTGTTCTTTTCATTCATTGATTATCTCCAGATTTCTTGAAAAAAAAAATTATTCAGTCATATTCTTTGAAATTGAAATTATTGTTTTACACACAATATACAGTGTGACCCATTTAAAATGGAACCACCCCTATAGAATACGCATTTTCCAATCATTCTAAAAAAAACACAAATTTTTCAAATTTTTAGTTTCATTTCCAAGGCACTCTATGGTTTTTTTTCTTCGTCAAAAACGGCAAAAGTTTATTAGGCAATTTTTGTTTTAAAATTGGACTACACCACTGGATTCGTAGTCGTTATAAATGAAAACCATGGAAATTTCATAAAAAAATATTGGTTAACAACGAAGTTACAACAACTTTAATTTTGGAAACAAAGTATTTGATTATAGTTTTTATTTAGATTATAGACATATTTAAAATCTGGCAACACTGCCGATACAAAGTAGAACACCAGTGAATTTGTACAGCGAAAATCCGTCAATAGCTCATTCCGTTCTACAGTTACAACTCCTGAAAGTATGGTAATGTGAGCGATTTGTGGTGGACGCGATTTTGTAATAAAAATCTGACTACGCCACTGGATTTGTAAATTATATTCCGTTAAAATAATTTGTTTAAGTTCAGGTTATAAGTGTATTCGAAAACAACAGAAAATTAAAAATTCATTTTCAAGTTATGCAGTCTTCCATAGCCGATGAAAACGAAATGAACCGAATCACGTTTTAAAGTATCAAAATTATTTATTGAATAATAAAACAGAAAGCAGGACAAAAAATGTTCCCTTTAAATTCTGCAAACTCAATTAAAACAAGCTTTTAGAGAAGGTATCAATAATTTGAGGAAAGCTGAACTAATACATTAGGCATAGGTATTGTACTAAATCAATTGTAGGCTGTGATTTAGTACACCACAAATCGCTCATATTACCATACTTTCAGGAGTTATAACTGTAGAACGAAATGACCTATTGACTTCGGATTTTGGCTGTACAAATTCAATGGCGTTCTACTTTGTATCGGCAGTGTTGCCAGATTTTAAATATGTCTATAATCTAAATAAAAATTATAATCAAATACTTTGTTTCCAAAATTAAAGTTGTTGTAACTTCGTTGTTAACCAATATTTTTTATGAAATTTCCATGGTTTTCATTTATAACGACTGCGAATTCAGTGGTGTAGTCAAATTTGAAAACAAAAAGTGCCTTGGAAATGAAACTAAAGTTATGAAAATTTGTGTCAGGATACAGTTTTTGATGCTTAATATTAAAAAAATATTTTTGAGATAGACTGAAAAATGCGTATTCTACAGGGGCGGTTCCATTTTAAATGGGTCACACTGTATAATAAACGGTGGAGCTATAGTTTCATTCCGTCTTGGGACGGAAGTGCATATGATATGTCCAGAGCGCGGCGGAATGATTCACTGGGTTGTCGTCCAACCTTTTCAGTGCGGGAACCAGATAACTACGTAAAATAATTTCGTGATAGTATAACGGGAACTGTATAAATACGCGGGACCTTTTTGTGTGTTAACTGCGGGTACCGATCGAATACACGATTTTTAATGTATTGTGTTGCCTATAGATGGTAGTTTGTTTCTGTCCGTGCGTCAGCATTTTGTTTAGCAAGCATGAAATCCAAGGCATTGTTAGGCAACAGTAAAGTTTCGATGTGACCTAAGCCTGCAAGTAAAGTTGTAGATAATACTTCCTATGTCGTTGAATTCAAAATCTTGTAACAACCTTGTACGCTATTTTATTTCCTGTTTGTTTTGGTGAACTGTATACCAGATTTCCATTACTTTCTGCAGCCGTAACTTTTGCTTCTTTCATAATACGTTCAATAGTGCTTACCGTTCTCCAGAACAATCGTGAACACGTTGTTTTATTTCTTGTTTCGAATCATTTGTAAATAGTGTTTTAAGATAATTGAAAATCTTGTATACTATTCTGCGTACACCGTCTTTCCATCACCTAATGTAGACATTTTTATCACCAAAAATCACAGCAAATGACCAGAATCAAAACAAAACTGACGATGTCTTTGCTGATGATAAATTCCTTTGCAGAAACCTAGGTAAACAATTTATCAGTAAAAGGTTCACTATGATTATACACTTTGTAATCAAAAGTGCATTGAATCCCGGTTTTTCCGAGTCCGATAATATCATACAATGCTTCAATATTCATTAATGAAAGATTTTTACATCATGATCCAGTAAAAAAGTCGTGGCTAATGTGAAGTATACATATAATATGGTTTATATAGAAATTATACGTCGGTTATGTTTTTTAATAATAATGTATTTTTTCATCTCAATGATGCAACTTATTTATCTATTGGACCAGAATGAACAAAATTCGTAAAATAATATCCTTCAATCCGCCGTTGTCGGAATTTAAGCATGAAACGTCACTGTTCCGCCGTTGAGGTTCGCCGGACGAAGGCAACATAGAAATCTAATGTATCATTCCGCCGCGCTTGCGTTAATAATAACATTTTCGGCGGATCTACATAAACTTCCGCCCCAAGACCGAATTCTAATTTTCACTGCATAGTCCCGTCGATGGAATCATAGCCACAGCCTGAAATAAATTACAATTTCATTCTGATAAATCAATATAATCGACAGGTATTGGAATTTGGATAACAAGAATATTATTTGACGTTTATTTGAGATTTCATGACCAGAACAACTTTTATACTAATTTTCATAAAAAATACCGGACGTTAACGAATTTACTAGCACCACTTTTCAATCCATCTTTTCAGAGCTAACAAACGAATGTTTTGGGGTCGATGTACATCGTACAAAGCACGTTTTGACATATCTGACATATTTTAAGCAGATCCTGTTTCTCCGGAAATAGATATGTCTCTTAAATTCCAAATGGAGCACCCTGTATATTTTGATAATTTTGTTGGTCCCCATGATTTGATCGACATGTGGCATTTTAAATAAAATGTACGTCGGCCAATAAAACTTTGTTCACAACAAAGGGGGGGACTCGGCGTGGCTATAGTCCTATCTCTGCCGCAGGCCAATTTATCGATTTAACCTGCAAAGCCGTTTGTCACCGGTGACCTACATGAATGTATACCTTCATCTTCGTCGACAATCAACGTTAGATATGTTTTTGAAAAGCTATTTGGTTAGTACCAACATGTAGTATTGTCAAAGTATTGTTTTCACTGTAGGTCATTACTTATAGGCAAAAATAGATAGAATGCGACCTGAGAGTAAAAATGGAAACATTTTGAGATAAGTGTCAACGCATGCTATGCAATGAATCCAAATTTACTGTCAAATTCGTATACTGCGGTGTTGGTCAGGAAAAAAAAACAGATTACAGCCTCGGTGATAATAATGCAATATCATAAATACAAATATTAATTAAATACTCAGCCCCTGCAAGAACGGTCACATATATTTCATCCATTCCAACATCTGAGAGAAATCCTAATTCCTTAAATACATGTTTTTCCAATCTTCAATTTTGACTTTGAATCAGAAACAAGCTCTCCTTGCATACTTGATATCCGTATATAAATATTTCATTTATATTGAAAATAACTAGAAAGAACACAGAATATAAAAATGTCCCTTGTAATTAAGGTTTTAAACCAACAAGGAACTGTTCGTGCGAGGATTCTGCAAATTTGTTCTATAATTCATTGGAATAAATTAATTTTTAATAAATTTTGCCCATCCAAATTTTTTTACCTGATTTTATTATGATTACATACAAACCTATTGTTTTACCCCGAAGATGACTTTATAAAAGATGGAAAATAGTTTCAACCCCAAGCCACTCTCATTAGAGGTGGATTTAGTGAACTTTTTCTCCACACTATATTTTTTTTGGGCACACAACACATTTATTAAAATTAAAATAAGCACTGTCATTTGTCATATCTGTCATTATACGGGTTGGAGTCACGTGGGATAGTCCTGCCATATAACCCAGCAAACATGTTACGCGTGGGCCTCTAGAGGCACTTTAAAAATAGCCGACAGACAACATAAGCGGGCCATAATCATGATACGTCATCGGCCCGGCTAGCCTGTGTCGCGACGGCCATCAGTAGGCCTCCATACTACCACCCGCTTTATTACATAGCGGGACTTCAGCGGATAGACAGAGTTAAGATGAACTGATATTGCATGGTACAGATTATGGTGGGATTACGGGTATCTTACTAATTAACCACGTCATTCTACTGTTGGGATTCCATCAATGATCTATGGAAATATACAGGGGCGTCCATTTTAAAATGCAGTACATGGAAGTATAGGGTATCTTGGAAGGCAATGAGCATAAAGACGGTTTCAATGAAAACAAAATGGCCCATATAAGTGCCTAAGAACAATCTAGCATTATATCTTCGGAAACAGTGGAACTTCAATGAATTTACATACACAATAAATTCACCAAACAATCAGAATCGACTTATTCATGGACTAGATATATACAATTCACTGTTTTCACTCTCTGAAGTCACTAATTGTAGAGGATTTCTGAAACTGTAGAGCCAGATTGTTCCTATTTACCTAATCAGACTTTTTCTCCATTTCAACCATTTTTATTGTATCTCAGATGGTTTCCAAGATACTCATCCATATTTCCCAGATATTGCATTTTAAACTGGCCCGGAAAAATATTTCACCGAATAGATAGAATGACAACACACAAATTTGAAAAAATTCTTGCCACTGTGATTATTTTTCATGACCAGACAAAATAGAAAATACCCGATTTGACATCCTACACGAAATCAGCAGTAGGGCCAAGTGCCAACGTGATATTCAGTAATGCCAATGTTGTATTTTCATTTCAGTGGTCGTAGCCGTGTGGCGCGTAATGCCACATACTGTGTCAAAACGACATCGGCGCGATTATCGCAAATCTTTAACGGGTAATTTCTGGCTAAATTCAAAACATCCATAACAAATATGAGTATGTTCAGCCAGAGCGGAAAAACTGATATCATTCCAATTATTTACCGACATCGGTGTGCCGCTGTTAACAGCAACGGCCCGTCTATTTAACGCTCATTCATGTTTGCTGGGAAACATACATTTCAGATATAAATATTTATATGTGTGATAGTCCTGCCGTATAGACGTGCATTTCAAAATTCAACTGAATACAGTATTGCTTCGAGCAAGATTGTTGTATAAAAGGAGCTAGACTCATGATTAAATTTATGCTTAATGCCATTGTTAAATCGAAGTTAATTAAAATCCACTGTCAGTAGACAATTTTTTTTAAAGAAATATTGACGGATTTTACTGTTTTGAAGTAAAAAAAAAGAAAATGAGCATTTTTACCATTACAGAAAGGTGGACAAGGAAAAAGAGATAGCTAAAATAGAGGACCCTTGAAATTTTTATTCGATTATACTGGGCAGCAGAATAGTTGCTTGTTTGTAGAACTTGTTGTTAACAAAGATTTTTTCCCATTCAAGTCACTCTAGATGTAAAAATAAATTGACGGACAAAACCGTCTAACTCACAGGTGATTTTTTCCCATAGATCTCAGAATTTCCTAAAGATTCCAAAAATATGAAAATGAAACAGTGTGTTCAATTTGAAATTGAAAAGATGGATCCATTTTCACTCAAAACGGAAGTACATAAAAAGTGACAGGTACGTCAAAATGTGGTTCTCATGCTGTATATTAAACCCACCAAATGTTTCGTCTTGTTAGCTCTGAAAAGAAGGACTGAAATGGGAATGCTAGTAAATCCTTCGCCGCCCGTTTTACTGCAGTAGGACTAACCCGATGCAGTCTCTGCCTTTTTCGTAGACTCGCCCCACAATTGTCACAAGAAAACGACACTTTGACCACCCAGTTCATATTGTAGATTTTTGACATACAGAGTGTATACTTAATAGTTGTTAGTTACTATATGTCAAACTCTGACACTTACAGTACAAGGTTAGGTTAAATACCCACTATATAGTTTTTTGTAAATGAAACACTAATAACAAGGTGATGGCACTTAACTAATGTAGTTTAAGAAACTTTACTTAGTACGTAATAGTATCCGTAGATTAAATTTAAAACCTTTTTCAATGCTTGTCTTCATTGTGGTAGCAAAATACAGGTTCAAACAGGATTCTCGTGGCATATTTCAAAACGGTCAACAAAATTACAACCACATTTTTATTGATCTTATCATTTCAGTAGTGAATTTGAAGTTAGCCATCATCAGGTGATGGGTGATTAAACGAAAAGTTTGTGGTGCCAATACTCGTAGGAAAACTAAGAGCTAAAGAGATATTCAACTTCCATTCATATCACGAAAAAAAAAACAGGATTTTATTCTGAAATCAACCAAGAAATAAAGTTATTTCGACCAAAAGTTTTTCGCTTATAACTATTTGTGTTTAAAACGAATTGAGAATAGGTCGATGGATATGGCAGAAATATTAAGTAATTGAAACAGTTACGTGCACAAGCCTAATTTGAATTTAGAATGTTGAAAATATTGAGAAGTTTATTTAATGATAAATCGTAGATTAGTGAAGTGAAAGCTTGAACTTTAAGTAAAGAATGTAAAAGCACTCAACACCAAAAAGTGTCTTCTTACTAAGTTAATTTCGAAAATTTCGTACCTGCTCCTGGTGCATATTAATTTGAACATTTCGATTTGTCTTGTATAAAATGCGAGAGCGTGTGCTTAAATTGGTAGGAAGAATTAATGTGATCGATAGTTAATCGACTAAGACTGAAAAAGACTTTAGGACTATGCAAAAAATTGTTTAAATTCCACACGCCGGTTTGATACCCCCTAAACATTTTTAAATATGCCATTATCATTATTTTTTTCGTTGAATTGTACACTGGGACCAAAACAACAATTCATATCCGAAATATCAAAACACAAGTCACCAAAGTTGAATGGGGACAGTCTTCTGTTGAATATTCCGCTTTGGTGCAATTTTTTCGACTATATAGAAGTTTTTGAACAGGCTTATTTCAAATCTTGAATTCTGTTTCGCACCAAATTGATTTCATTGGATCTATGAAATGATTTTTGTGCCCCCACCTACTGAAAATATGTGAGGATGATTCATTCATAGGGTATACAAGTACATGGAATTGTTTTTCAATTGTAAATGTGTGATTATCTTATCAAAAATCATAATCAGAGAAACCATATGACCAATAATGATTTACAGTATATCTGCCCTGTAACTGAATCATTTCCAGAGATTTCCAAGAGGAATGTCTCATATTATAAAATTGTGACTATAAATGCCTTTTAGCGTGAATATATTATATCAAATTGTTGTATTTTATATGTAAGGGAAAAACGTTGGACGTTTCTATTCACTCGTACTATTTGGCAACAGGTCTGAATTTTTTCCCGGAATACAACATGTTCTTGTTCGTGAAATATCTGTGACTTGTAAATCATGTTTTATTATAAAGTTAGATGTTTGAACAATTGCTTTGTGGGAAATTGTTATTTTCAGAAAATATTTTAAAACCACAAAAATACAAAAAAATACCATACACATTGTATATTTATAATGTAATTCTGAAGTATACCAGTATTTATTATACTGTGGACTACATGAAAATGTTCATGAGTGTTTTATTTATTCCCCTTCCACGTACAACATTTTCTCCTTTCCATGAAGTTGGCAGAGAATGAGACAAAATAAAACTTTAATTTAAAATTTAAAAAATTCCTGACAAAAAAACCTCTAAAAAGTAAAAAAATAATATATATTGGCCCTTTATCATTTTTAGTTGTATTCTGTTTTTATATTATTTACTTAGCGGTTCCCCGATGCGACGATGCTTGGATCAAAATATTAATACTTATATTAAACTTAAAGGGCCAATACATATTTTTTTTTTAGTTTTTAGAGGTTTTTTGTGTCGGGGGTTTTTTAATTTTTTTATTTATGTTTTATTTCATGCTTTTTAAACTTTATATATTACTAGTAGACGGTACGATAGTTCATTCACTTGATCCCATTTAATATCCTCCCACGTTTTTATTTTAAATTTTTATACCACCGGGAATGGATCCCTCTTTTAGGATGTTCATCATGTAATATAAATGGAGATACAGATTCGAACACCCTATCAAAAAATACGCATTGTATGTTTTTGAGGTTATATTATGTTTCTAGACTATGCTATTACATTTAATTCATGTAATACTTACTTTTTCAGTGATATAAAAAATGTCTATTATATAATTAATTGGTAATGTTCCTTACACTTCAAACACTTCACAGGATTCTATGTGCCATACAGTCCAGTGTTCGAGGTTTATCACTTTATCAGGTTTACCACACTGAATTTCCAAATTGCAACATGGCGGGAATTTTAAAATGACAGCAGAAAATGATTGGATAGGTCATTTGGACATTGGTTTTTATTATAATGAATAATATTGGTTTCATTTACTTATGAAAATATAAGAATGTTGTTGCTGTCCTGTGTAAAATAGGAGGGATTGGTATTAAAATGAAGGAATACAAAATTAAACAAATACGTAGTTGATATTAATGATAAATATTCTAAGATTTAATTCAGATGATTTTTTTTTACTTTTTGTTGTGTGAAATGATCAAGTTATTAAAAAAATTGTCGAGAACCATAATGAACTGGACAATAAATGTATATTCAATATCTGGGATGAACCTCTCAAGGGGAACTATGTTATGTCTAGAAAGAACACAGAGTCACCCGTATAAAAAATACTCCAGGAGCACAGGCAATAGCACAGCCAACTGTCACATGAAACTCTGAGCTCTTGCAAATTAAGTTGGAAATCAACTAGTATGTCCTTTGCTATACAGATGGAAGCTCTATGCATAGCCACGCCGCAAGTGCATATTGAGTGAGGAACTGGGTTTCCTGCTTCCAGGTGATGCTGCAGCATCAGGTCAAGGTTACCATGTTCTTGCAATATAATTGAAGTAACAAGATACCAAATTTCGAATCGATCAGACCTGTGGAAGTTGCTCACATCCCTTCATCAACTAGAAAAGAGCTGATGATCCTCAAACGGCTAAACAGATTTTGTTGAATCATAGCTGAGAAAAAAAATTCAAGACAAGCTTTATACAAATGCACTAAAAAGGAAAACAGTGTTTGACCTAGGTTATTCTGAGAGTAGCAGGAGAGGTCGCCGGAAAAAAAAGTTATGCTACGAACCGATTATGGGCCATTTTTTAAACTCTAAATTCAGAATTTCCTATATCGAATTCAGAATTTGCGGCTTTTGAAATTGAAATTCGCAAAGTCGGAATTATCGAATCAATAGCAGGAAAAACAAAATTCCAAGTTTAATACCGAAAAATAAAACAAAAACATTGAGACCTTTAAACGCATTTGTAGTGGCTATCTAAATGTTTCTCAATGGAAATGATATACACAAATGGGTAAGTACTGGGGCAACGAGCAACAAGGCTCCCGTGCCATGGATTTTAAAAAAATTATAAAATCTAGGATTATCACTTTGGTTATCTTCCGAACTTCTGGTAATCACTTTTTCATGAAAAAAGTAACAAGACACAAAATTTTGATTTGATTTTCACGACATTGGGTTTACAAATCTACTACACGTGTTTCTCTATACAATAGCATCTTCAGGTGGAGATTCCACAATCACGATGTTTTATCTCAAATAGGCAAAACCGGTAGTAGTAGCTATAGAAATCTAATTAAGGATATTTCCATATATGATTGTATAGAATGGGGATTTTATTCATAACCTGTTTAATCTCCAGTAAAACAAATTTAACAAAGGAGAATTAATTAAATTAATCTGGTCATTAGGTAAATATTGGAACTTTTTGTATTTATTCATTTCAAATTTCCAGTAATAGGTATTTCAATGAAATTTTGGAAAAGTATCCTATAGTCCCCTAAGCAAAAATCGTGGAACAGATACATCAAAAAAAGTTCTGCATATGCTTGGAATTGAATGAAACATACTAGTCTCGCCATCTGCCGACTGGTAGAATGAATTCAAGTTTGGCAGCCTGGAGATAGAACTCTATAGCCGAGGAAGAATCATTGTTCGGAAAAATTGAATTGTAGTAAAACAGAGTGATAACAATCTATTATCATTGTCTAATTTAGGCAATGCTATTATCTAGACATTGTTTATAGAGAAACAAAGAAATAAACATTATAAAACAACAACAGATCACATTCAAGGTTCCATGAAGACGTCAAAAAATTTCTCAATAGGGGAGTTTCGCGCAAGTTGCCAACTTAAAAACTTCTGCCTTTCCAAAGGCAATCTTTGACGCAAATTTGATATATCAATTCAATTAATTACTTCTGGTAATGAAGCGCTTACATATTTCTTATATCAATTGTGTCATTCATAGATATTTTGTGTCTTAAAATGTGATCAGTTGGTAGCGCAAAACAATTACAACAGAGTTTTTGTAAAATTCTCGTTGTCCACTGATAAAGAAGAAAACTTTTGAAAGCCCTACACTCAAGATATCTCTTCAACTGAAAGACCGAGAGATCTTCCAAGGACACTCCATCCTGAAGGACTGCTCCAAGAATATATTTAGGGAGTAAAGTCGTCATATTTTGTAAAAAAAAACATTGAATTAAATTATACACAACAGGATAACAACTGATAACCACTAAAGTCAAGCAACAAGAGAAAGAAGTGGCGTCACACAAAGAGAGTAAACGTTATCTGAGTAGGAGAGTCTATTCCCCATAAGACAATGGTGACACTAATAGAAAGAGATGAAAGATAATTTGTGAGTCAAAGTCGAAGAGAGTAAACGGTATCTGAATAGGTTCTAATAAGCTCTAGCCAATCGGAATCTTGTAGCATTAAACCGTCATAGTGACGTTCATGGACATGAGTACGGGTGGCCCACGTAACATACAGAGTGGTCCAGTATACATTCAAGAGCCTGCAACTCTCAGACACCAGAGTGCGCTAGTCCGCCACTGTCCAGAGAGAATGGTGGCCATGACATATCATTATACGTCACTACGACTCACAAATGATCTTTCATCTCTTTCTATTAGTGTCACCATTGTCTTATGGGGAATAGACTCTCCTACTCAGATGTTTACTCTCTTTGAGTCATAGTGACGTATATGGATATGTCATGGCCACCATTCTCTCTGGACACTGGCGGACAAGCGCACTTCGCACTCTGGTATCTGAGAGTTACAGGCTCTTGAATGTATATTGGACACTCTGTATGTTACGTGGGCCACCTGTACTCATGTCCATGTACATCACTATAACCCGTAAATACTAAAAAAATCCGATTGGCTAGAGCTTATTAGTACCTCCTACTCAGATAAGGTTTACTCTCTTTGTATTACAGTATCCATCTCCATGTTGTGTTAATTCTGTACATAGACATTATAACTGATGGACTGGCCGTCACGTGACTTTAACACACAGTTCCTGGCGGACTACATAAAAGAGAGACATGTTGTGAAGGAAGGCAGAAGATTCAAATTTGCTATGGCATTACATTGGAAAACCCTTCTTTGTTGTTTTTTTTTCCAAGGGAAATATTGAATACTTTGAATGAAATGAGTTTTGAAAAAGTTAATGGAATCACAGTGAGGAAATTTATGCGACATTTTCATGATATCTTTCAGAAACAAAAGAATTCCATTGAGCCTTCATCTGAATGAAAATGTTTTTTATTTTTATTTCAAAGTTCAGGATTGAAAAAAAAATATTGGTAATCAAATTTATATTCGATATCATGAAGTTAGAAGTGCAATTGAACTAAATTGGGAACTTGGGCGATTTCAAAATTTGTGATCAATAATGCCTAATAAATAAAACTTAGTGAGAAATTAAAATTAGGAAGTGAAAATATGACATAGGAAAATAATACAAATACAAAATGGTATTCAACACTCGATATAGAGACATTATTTTAAGAAGGTTGTTAAATGATGGGGTGTATATAAAAAACAGTTGAGAAATTTATGTACCTCTGTATGTGGCAAGCTAGTATAGTAATATAGTCAACTAGTCGTTTTTTCATTTTATTTTAATTTGGTAGAGTATTGTATAATTTAAGGCTGATGTAGCTGTGCTTTTTTTTGTCCTACAGCTTTATCCATAAAAGGCATTTTGAAATTAATTTGTTTGGTTCAAGTGTTTTCGATTTGAAAGATTTTCATTAATATCGAAAAGAAGATCTGAACTGGATTAAATATGTTTGTTTCCAAATAGAGAGCATCTGTCGGATAAGTCCTTTTTTTGGAAAATTATTTTTGTGTTACTATCAGTTTATTCACAGTGGTCAATATTATTCAAACCTTAATTGTGGTGCATAGTACTTACCCCCTATAGCTGTTATGTGTCTTGAAGGAATACTTCTGATCATAAGAAATAAGAATCAATGAAGGGAATGAAAATAAATAAAATAATAAGTGTTTATTATATAAAATTAATCTAAATGAGTAAAAATAAGGATTATCAAAATTATATAGTAAAATCACTTCATTAATAGAGTTTCTTGGGTTCCCTGATAGCAAAATATATAAATAAATGAACATATCATTCTTTCATTTATTTACATTTCGACGTATTTTGTGTCATCTAACAATAAAATAAATATACAGAAAGTTTGAAACAACACATTTTTGTATATCACAGTAGAAATGACTACTGGGACTATGTTTACCACTGGTCAATGTGTTGTTTCAAACTATATGTATCTTACTATTTTGGTGTTTTTTACCTGAAGATGGACAAAAAGTATGTTGAAAAAATACCTGATTGATCAAAACGTTAATTCCGAGAATTTGAAAAAAATCAAAATATATGTGACTTATTTAAAATGAAAGCACTCTTATAAAACACCTATTTTGAACCGATTGTTTTTTTTGTGAGGTAGAGATTCGAAAAAATATATGTTTTGTAAGGATGTTTCCATTTTAAATGGGCCTCTAATACTATATTACTTTCGTGTAACCTTTATTGATGACTGAAATGAATTAATTTTGTCAATCTATGTCTTATTCTTGACTCAACTTCATTAGAAGTATTATTAATATGGTGGAGACGAATAGTTAGATAATTTTTCAAAATCAGTTTAACCAATTGTAAAATATGACTGGAAGAGGATCTTGTTCCATCGAGTGCTCAGTGAGCACTCTGAAGACTTCATTTAAGCTTATTTTCCTTAGGCAAAACCTTATCATTTTATTTATTATATTGGGCTCAGAAAAGTTATTTATTGTTTTATAATACTTTCTGCCACAATACATATTTTAACTACATCTGACGAAGGTTTACAGAGTCCACCTCTATTTTCTTATTAGAAGTGCTGATGCTGTATTTGTGGAAGTGAGTGATTTGGCACAAGTGTCGCAATTAATGAGTTTTACCATTATTTTACTGACAAAACCACGATATACTCTATAATATCAGTATAATATACACAATTTGAAATATCAGTGAAAGGAACCAAATTATCAAAATCATCAACTTCAATATCCTGAACATTCAAAGAATCTAACAAATTTGTACTTATAACATGAGTGGAAGATGTCACATTCAATATACTTGTTTTGTCTTGTGCCAAGCAATTTGCAGTATCTGGTGACACTAGCTCACAATGGATCAAGACTCTTTTATCCCTTGAATTGTCTTGCTGTAGGATTATTATTGAAACCTCCTCGAGATCTCATAATAGAAAAAACATCTCTATATGATCTTGACTCATTTTATAGGTGCAGAGAAACTTTAAAGTTTTCGTTTTATCAAATCATCAAACAAATTCGAATACTAACTAAGCAAATTATCAACCCAATGAAGCCTGTTTTTCGTCGAGATTTAATAATTAAATCTCCTTTTTGATCTTTGAGACTACTCAAATATTTTATTGAACTCTCTATAGTATCTTTAATGAACTTTTCATTCTCTATGCAGAGAGGTTTTTTGGTAATCATTTTGTTTAAAAAGTTTCTACTATTTAAAATATCGAAAATATCATTAATTTTTCTGCAGTGAATTACAAGGGGTTGGCTTCCATTGAACTGCGGGATATTCAAATCTTTATCACAATACTCTAAAGCATCGGCAACACTTGCACTGAACATTTCCACTGCTAATTTTACTTCATCTTTTCTTTGTGATAATTTAGATGTCTATTCCGAATTTTAGTTGCTGCATGAAGTCCTGATTCACTTTGTAATTTGACTAATTCTGAGAAATAATTCCAATTTATTTTTTCGTTCAGTCCATTGTAAAAAAAATCCCCAGTCACCAAGAGTATTACGGCACAACTTAACCATATGGCAGGCATCTAGAATAATGTGTATTTTGTGATTTGTAATGGGATGAAAAAAATATGGCCTCATTTCTGGCCAGCTCAAGTTCGCTCCTAGAATACTGCACATAGACATATTTGATGTTATTCCATCAAATGTGAGACTCTTTATAATAACTCCTGTACCCTCCATTTGTATCAAGCAACCTCTCACCAAATTTGCTTTTTGCTCTGCAGTTAAAGCATCTATCAAAAAATATGCAATGGGAACTTTCCATCTAGCATTTAATGCAACAAGCATGAAGACTAAGGCATTTTTGGCCCTAGGAATGCCATCACTATCTTGGATTCCTGTTCCAAAATTGACATATCCCACATGCCTGGAGCCTGTCCATTCAACCTGTTCTTTGATTGACATTTCATCCATGACCAATCCAGCTAGCAATGATTTTCCCTTGGTTTTTTCCACCTCCACCTTGATTTTGACAGCTCTTATAGCCTCTTCAGTATACCCCGGGTGAGCCATCTACTGAACTGCACCATTTTAACAAAGTACGTGGATGTGGCAAAGAATGCTTCCCAAAAGTGGTTCTTATGTAGTTGTAGGCAGATGATGAATAGAAATTGAGAGTGAGAGCAAAACTTCTCAATTCCGGAGGAAATTTTCCTGTTACTCCTTTCAACTGCCTAGAAAGGAGTTGTTTTTCTGTTCAGGAAACAGATTCCTAAATGAAATGAAAATACATTAAATCATTTGTATAAAAAAACATCAAAACCCCCATTGCCTCTGAAAATAAAATATGGTTTTCTACCTTTCTTAAATAAGCCTGTTCATGCGCCTTCATTACCTACACCAATAATTCTATCAAACAAAAAAAATATAGAATAACAAATAAAAAAATTGCATGTTCGAATAATTTAAAGAAAATAACTCACCTAAAGAAGCAAGAAAGCTAAAATTAAAAAAATAATGTTTTCCTGGATATAATTTGGCAAATTATAAATAAGTATTCCTCCATATAACTTTTTTCTTATTTTTCATAACTTATTTATTTTTTATCTTTGCTCTGATAACTGGCCAAACTACAATTATACCAATACCTCAATAAGTAATCCTAGATACCTTCAGTATTATTGATGTTTCAGAAGAAATTTGATGTCTCTTTCTCAAATCATCAAGAAGACCATTCAGATCTGTTATTTTTTTATTACTCCTGTGAAGTTTGCAGTGGAGATACTTGTTAGTCTTTCTGTATTTCTGTATGACTGACTGCGAAATATTCCAGTATATATGGCGTTTTCTTGGACTGTCAAGATCAGATTCTTCGAAATCTCCCACATATACAGGAACTAACCTTTTTCTAAGAAGAATGAGAAAATATTTAATTATATGAAATTTTATATTGTTGTTTATTTACCTTTTTCTAATATTTGTCCCAGATTTGACAGGAGTTAATTCATGCCTGATTACATTTGGATTAGAATTATGAAAAACTTGAATTGGTGTCTGTAATGCTTGAGAGGTAGAGGGAATACTATCTTGTTCTTCAACATTCAATTTTCCAGAACCTTCGCAGGAGTCAAGCTTGAGTTCGGAATAGTACTGAACGGGTGATGTAGGAGGAATATCTGATCACATTGAATCAATGTTTATATCAAATGGTAAAAGCGAAGTTTGAAAGAATCAGAAAGGCATACAAATATAAATGTTATTTGAAATTTGAAGGAAATGTTTTGGGTGACAGTGAGTTAGAAAATATGAACTCACCTTCAGTGGCATTTATAATCAATGTTCTTCTTGATTTTTCCTTCTTGAGAAGACGTTTCGGGAAATCAAAAACCGATGGGATTGCTTCCTTCTTCAAAACTTTCGTCCCAAAGGGATTAATATAATAGTCCTCTGCTTTGAAGTGGTTACTACAAATTACCGCTGTGGCAGAGGGTTTGTAGTCTTTTCTCCTAATGGCTATCACCCAGTTATTTCTCATCAGTTCATTCTTCGGAAACCTGTAGTTAAAATGTGTTAAAAAAAATCCACATACACTTCATGGTTACTCACCTATGAAATTTCACATCCAGCCCTTTCTTGTATCTAACTACACAATTATAAGCTGCACACGAAGAAGGCATATTTAAGAATGTTTATTATTTATTAGAGAGTTCTGAAACACTAGATAAATTTATAAAAAACTCGGAAAACACCACACGAAAACACATATAAACAATATACGAAACCAATGTTTTGCCTGAACATATTCTGTCCTTTTTCACAGGTTCTGATATCGATGTTCTCTTTCCCACAACCAGTCCATATTATTATGTCTATGATTCTGTACCATAGCCATAATACTCATAAAAGAAGACCATACCACAAAACGGTACAGTTTGACAGTTAATGTATTCGTAATTCGTATACCCTTTCACTGGTATAGCTCGTCCAGTATTGAAACGACCACTTTGGCCTTCCCCTACCTAACAACCAATTTTTCTCGAAGATACCCGAACCATTGTCTAACTGTGGCTATTAATAGAAATTCCATAGGCGTACCAAATTATTTGGTATAGGCGATTCACGAGACGAGAGGACTTACACTCCTATTTCTTTTTCCGTACTGAATAGTACTTACCACTGGAAATTTTGGCAAGGTTACGAGTAAACTATTGCAAAGTGGAATAAATAACTGCACTACCTATTTATTAATAAAACAAATCTAACCTTTCAAACGCTGCATGCCAAGACAGTGGTGAAGATTCGCCGTAGCACAGCAAATCGTGTCCACTCGTGTTTTCCCCCTCTCTACCTACCAAACGGTCGTTTCAATTATTGACAAATAAAACAAATTAAATCACAGTGTAATTATGGACTTACCAGTCATAAATGTGTTGAACAATCTGGATATTGATGGAGTTTTGGGAGAAAATAAACCGCCTATGGATGCGGGTAAGTTTACTAGTGTAACAAAAGTATTCAATATGAACAAAAACTTGATAAAAATACTACATCTCAATATCAGAAGTGTTAGGAATTTTTTTATGAATTATTAGTTTTCTTAGAGGCTTATCACTTGAAATCAGTTGATATCATTATTTTTAGTGAAACCTGGTCTGTTCTATCTGCAAATGAATTCACAATCCCTGGTTTTGTGACGATTCATAATAATAGTGCAATCAACCAGAACGATGGCGTTCTCATATTTATCAGTTCAAAAATAAACTATGAAATAAAACACTCAATCCTACCTCAAACCAATGTAACCATCAGTAACATCATTTTCTCAATGCATAATACCACATTCAACTTAATGCCTTGCTATAGATCACCCACCCTCCATACCAGTTGATTTATTTATTGATGAACTTGAAATATTTTTAAATAACATAGAGAATAAAATCATTAACATACTCATCGGAGACATGAATATAAATATTCTGGATCATAAAACAGGAACAACAAATAATTATTTAGCAATGCTCATGTCTCTTGGATTCAAATCCTACATTAATTCTTCTACAAGAGTAACAAACAATTCACAATCATGTCTGGACCATATTTTTGTACGCAAAAACCAAGATATGCACGAGTTTGTTTACAACCCCTGTATAATTGGTTCAGATATTACTGACCATTTTCCCATATACCTGAACATTACATATAATGGAAGATATAAAGAAAACAAAACAACTAATGAAAGCATATTTGTTTTCAATCAAGAACAATTCAACACCCTGATAAGTGCACAAATGTGGGATGATGTTATATCAGAAGAGGATCCAGAAATCGCATGTAACATTTTTTTAAATATTTTTATGGATATTCATGAAAGATGCAAAACAAGAAAAACAATAAATACAAATAGGCATAAAAAAATTAAACCGTGGATAAGCTATGGAATAATAAATTCTATAAAACATCGAGACAAACTGAAAAAAAAGGTTATACAAAATAATGAAGATTTAAACTTGATGATTGAATACAAACGATACAGAAACCAACTGAATAAAATAATAAGTGCTGCTAAAAATAGATATTATTCCGAGGAAATAAAAAATAGCACCAATAATATAAAGAAAATTCATCAAATAATATCAGATGCTACAAATTCAAATAGCAACAAATCCAACAGTCATATAAGTGTGACAGATGATAATAACGATTCATTCTTGAATGATAAAGATATGGCTGATTACTGCAACAGATATTTTATTAATGTTGGACAAACTATGGCATCAAAAATTGATGCACCACCTCCAGACTACAAACTGTATGAGCCAACACTGGAAAACTCCATGTTTCTCAAACCTGTAGATAATAATGTACTCGTAATGCACATCACATCATTAAAAAATAATAGTGCTTCAGGATTGGATGGTGTATCATCTAAACTGATCAAATCATGTCACATCTATATATTGCAACCCCTCAAACATATTATAAATAGAATTTTTTAAATGGCAAATACCAATTCAATTCAAAACATCCTCTGTAACCCCCATCTACAAATCTGGTGACAAAAATAATGTAGCAAATTATAGGCCCATTAGTCTCATAAGTACATTTGCAAAAATATTTGAAAAATGTTTGAAGGAGAGACTATACGATTTTTTAACAATTAACAATATATTGAATGAGAGGCAGTTCGGTTTAAAAAAAGGAATGAGTACAGAAGATGCAATGTTTAACCTAATCGATATCATGAAAAGAAATCTTGATAATAATGAAAAGTGTATTGCAATTTTTCTTGATCTCGCTAAGGCCTTTGACACGGTCCCCCATCAAAGCCTCCTTGATGCTCTCGAACATAATGGAGTCAGGGGCATCGTGCTGGAAGTCTTTGCGAGCTATTTAAGAAATAGAAGGCAAGTTCTTAAAGTAGGAAATTAGTACAGTGATCCACTATGTGTGCAAATAGGCGTTCCCCAAGGTACAGTCCTCGGACCAATTCTTTTTATTACCTATATCAACTCTCTTTTGAATATTGACATTAACGGAGAATCTATATCATATGCTGATGATACCGTACTAGTTTTCAAGGGATCCACTTGGGACCATGTTAAGGATTCTGCCCAGAAAGGTATTTCAACTGTTAAAAACTGGCTAGACTATAACAAATTATCTTTAAATATAAAAAAGACCACATATATTGCCTTCTCATTGACGAACATTAATAGACTTGAATTCACCTGTTTCAATCATCAATGGATCAAATGTCAAAATCAATGAATCTCACAGTACAAAATATTTAGGTGTTACAATAGATAAAAATCTGAAGTGGGCAGAACATGTTACACAGTTAACCAACCGTACAAGAAGACTTATACATAAATTTTATCAACTCAGGAAAATAATGAACAGAACATTATTAATGTCAGTATACAAGGCATTGGTGGAGTCCATAATTAGATATGGAATCCTAATATGGGGAGGTCTGTATAGCAATGCATTGTGTCCTTTGAATGTGGTACAGAATTATATACCGAGGGCCATCCTACAAAAAAATAGAATGTTCCCAACAAACTTATTATATAATGATAACACACTTAATGTAAGATCTCTATATTTCCATGCCAATTGCTTATACTTTCACAAAGCCACAGTACTAAGAAAATATGTAAATCACTGTTACAACACGAGAACAAGAGCAAATAATCAATTAACTGTTCCATTTTGCAAACATCATGCCTCACTTTATAAAGAATTCAACAAATGCAAAAACTTTTTCAAATAAATGTAAACACTATATCACTCAAAATCTTAATATGTTTTCAAGTCACCCCTGACTAAACTGGGATCCCGATTTATGATTCATAATTTGTAGTTCATAATTTATAATTGTATTTCTTATCTTTGGATTTGTTTTCCAATTTACTAATACCTACATATGTTATTTAATTATATGCACACACAGGTGTCTCACACCTAGGTGCATCTGGAAAAATGTAAATCAGAATATTACTACTTATTTATACCATGTAATCTATATAATGTAATGTAAGAATGAATTTAATAAATCTCAATACTGGACGACCTTTAATTGGAATTGGTAATCGAGATGTCTCGAGACCTTTGAAGAATCGATTACTTCCGATCCTTGGTATTCGAATATCGAATACCCCCATCACTAAATTCAACGTTTATCATCTTGCTGTTCTCCGAATAGAAGAGATATTTTTCATTTACTCCCGATTTAACTGTATGGGGTCGGCTTCAGAATAGCCCCAGGGTAAATCCTGCCTGTCGTAAGAGGCGACTAAAAGGATAACCGTAGGTGGAAGATGGTCTCATCACCCGGTGAAATACCACCATATCGACTTTGGGTGCCGTGAAATGGATCATTCCATGTTTCAGTGTTCGGTCGATACTTTCCGGTCTCCCTCTTTCCTTTTCCCCAATTCCTCCTTTATTTTCAGGTGCATCCTAATAGTAATAATGATGAAGTCTCCTAGAGTAAAACACTCCGGAAGCAAAATACCTCTCTATTCGGATTTCCGGGCGAGAGGTACTCGAGGGGACTCAACATTAAAGATTAATTTTTGCAACATCCGTGGACTCAACAAGAACATCAATGACGTCCACCATCACCTACAGACGAAAAAACCGGATATTCTGGCTCTAACAGAAACACAAGTAAACTCGTCCACCAACAAGGTCCATATGCTTTGTCCTGGTTACGAACTCCATTCTCGATTTAGGTTCAAAGGTGGAGTCTGCCTTTACGCTAAGGCTAACCTTTCATGCCAGCGTGAAGAGAGTTTGGAACCGAAAGACTTTGATGTGATGTGGTTTAAGCTATCTGATACCAAAGTGACTAAGTTCCTCTGCTGCCTTTACCTATCACCTAATGAACCTTCATATAACAACCTCTTTGAGTTTTTATCACTCAAACTGGACTACATTCAGGAGAACCATCCAACAGCTGAAACCATAATCATGGGAGACTTTAATAACGCTGCCTGGCTCAAATTCTCTAACAAAACAGATGATGCAGGTCGTCAAGCTGAGGCCTTCGCCATCACTCATGGTCTAGAACAACTGGTCGACCCCCCCCAAACAACCAGTTGCCAATACACTAGATCTTTTCCTCACCACCAATCCTGACCCGTATAGAATAGAAGTTTGTGCCCCACTTGGAAACTCTGATCACACCCTCATCTCCACAACATGCTCTTTCCATTTACCATCGAGCAGCACAATACCACCCCGTCTCATGTGGCATTACAATTCGGCCGACTGGGAAGGTCTTCGTATGTTTTTCTCAGCGTTTCCATGGAAGAGAGTTTGTTTCTCTTCAGTAGATCCAACACGATGTGCTGAGACAATTTCTGAAATCATCATGTTGGGGATGCAAACTTACATACCGAATACCGAAAGAAGAACATCACCCGATAAGACCTGGTTTAACAGAAACTGCTCTAGAGCTGTGGCTTCCAAACAGGCAGCATACCATCGATGGCAAAAAAATCCGGGACCTAAGACCAGAGCAGCATATGTTGAGGCTAGAGGCATATGCAAAGAGACAATAGAATGTTCAAAAGATGCTCATAATGCCAAAATAAGATCAAAACTTGTTGAATGTCCCAACGGATCCCGTTCATTTTGGTCTTTCGCCAAAGCTGTGGGAAGAAACTTCACTTCCAGCTCCTTTCCTCCCCTAACCAAAGAAGATGGAACACTAGCAACGACTGCCCAGGAAAAAACCAATATCTTTGCGCACCTATTTGCTGGAAATTCCACTCTGGATTCTTCGGGAAAACAACCCCCGAACATTACACCTATTGACAGTCACATGCCCGAGATCACCTTTCGCCAACGTACTATCAGAAAGATTTTGCTGGGTCTCAACACCAACAAATCCCGCCGATTGTTCTCAAGAAATGTGCCCCCGAACTAACACCTGTTCTTTGCAAGTTGTTCAACCACTCTTACAATTTGGGAGTATTTCCTTCCAATTGGAAAATTGCAAGAGTACAGCCAGTCCCTAAAAAAGGCAAAAAGACCCTACCTAGCAACTACAGACCTATCGCACTGCTATCTATTATTTCAAAGGTCATGGAAAAAGCCATCAACATCGAGCTCATGAAATATCTGGAAGACTCAGGAATTATCAATGATAGGCAATATGGCTTCCGCCATCAGAGATCAACTGGTGACCTGCTCGCATACATCTCACATATATGGCAGCTATCTATTGAAAAGTATGGAGAAACTGTAGCTGTGGCATTAGATATCTCCAAGGCGTTCGATCGAGTTTGGCACCAGGGACTCCTCGCCAAGCTTCCATCTTATGGCTTGCCCCCTCAGCTGTGTTCTCTGCTTGCTAGTTTTCTCTCAAACAGGTATCTCCATGTAGTGGTCGATGGAGTTTCATCTGACACTCTACTCATAAATGCTGGTGTTCCGCAAGGATCCATCCTAGCAACAACACTATTTTTACTTCACATCAACGACCTGTTGAAAGCAACTTCATGTCCCGTACACAGCTTTGCCGATGATAGTACCCTCCATACCGCTTTCTCATCCAGGGCCCCTATATCAGCCCGTGAAACCAGAAATGAACGAGGAAGAAATGTTAACAATATAAATATGGACTTGGCAACAATTCTCGAATGGGGATCCAATAACTTGGTAGAATTCAATGCAAACAAAACACAAGCATGTCTTTTCTCTAGAAAAGCCGATCTCACTGTGCCTAACATAACTTTGTAAGGAGTAACCATACCACTGAAGTCATCCATATCGATGCTTGGTATTACTATCAGCAATAACCTTTCCTGGGAAAATCACGTGAGGTCCATTGCCAAAAGTGCATCCCAAAAAACTTGGTTTTTTGTTTCGTGCCAAGAGCTATTTCACCTCCAGTCAGCTGCTTATGATCTATAAGGCACAGATCCGACCTGTCCTGGAATACTGTTCCCATATTTGGAGTGCGGCACCTAAACATATCCTGAAGCTATTGGATTCTGTCCAAAAAAGGGCAATTCGTCTCGTCGGTGATGCCTCGCTTACAAACTCGCTCACTTGTCTGGAACACCGTAGAAAAGTTGGCGATTTGTCTCTATTTTATAGATATTTTCATGGGCGATGCTCTTCTGAAATATCAACAATCGTTCCTCCTTTGGCAGTCTCTTCGAGATTAACCCGTCAAGTTCAGTCTTCACACCCCTTCGTGGTCACTTTGGAGACCTGCAGAACATCACTTTCCAAAGACTCATTCATCCAACGAACTGCGAGGCTTTGGAACTCATTGCCTAGGGAGGTGTTCCCCGAGGCATACAACCTCCAGAAATTTAAGAAGAACACCAACTCCTACCTTCTTTCCCTTGGTTCCCACGATGTTCTCTGAACATTATAGGATATCCCTTTTCGTGGGAACCAGAACATAAAAAATAAATCAGTTAAAAGTAGCAGACTTTTCGAAATGTGAGTGAATTTATCATTCACAACTACAATTATTATTAATGTTTCTTCAAATGACTATGTCTGGGAGGCGAGTTTTCGTTCCAGCGAAAATGTTGATGGAGAATGGCGATTGTGGTGGAGTTTATTCAACAGCAATCGTTCGTTCTTCAATAACTCTACTAGCGTTGAAGGCGATCTTTTCGGGGCTCCCAATCATTTCACATTAGCACACTGCCTATCAAGCGATTTAAAAATGTCCCGGAGAATTGCTCGAACATTCAAGTTATTAAAAATATATGGTATACCTATTCATATAATCTATGAAACATTTTATTTACAGGCTTAAGTACAAAAGAGTGGACCAGCTCCTCCGGCAAAATCAAAAGCCGGAGGGGTTTGCCTTCTTTTGCCCATCCATTTTCTCAAGTATCCGTAAATTACGGGACTTCATTGATGAACATGGAATTAGTAACTTGGCTCTTCCCAAATTATCCTGTGGCAAGGACCATTAAAATTGGAAGCTTATTAAACCCATGACAAGTATCTTGTTCCGCAATAGCAGTTGCCGCATACATTTATATGAGTAACTCTTAAGAGTGGTTAAAATAGGGCTACCGGCGAACCTTCCACTAAAAAAAAAAAGGTAACACCATAGACAAATTAAAAATAAAGAGACTGTTTGAAACATTGGCGATCTTGACCACCAAGTTTTTGGTACGGCCAGTCGCGCATGGAGGCGCTGCCCGCAATCAACAGACGACTGACATGATAATTTTCCAATTTCGACATTTGTCAGAAGATGACAAACCACGTAATAATTTCAGAATAATTCTACTGTTGTATCGAAAAATTAATTATAGAAATTATACTATGGCCTTGAATTATGAACCCAATGTCGAAAATAGAATGTTTTGTTATTCGAGTTGACGCTGAAATTCCTCGAAATATTCTTTCACAAGGTAAAATATAAGCTGCTTTTCACAAACTGATACTTATTTCCATCCATCAGTTGCAGAAATTTTTTCACAAACTGATATATTTCCGTCCATCAGTTTCCAGGAATAAGGAATGTGAACAGGCTCCAAAAATTCTAAAATCAGAGATAATAAAAGCACTTAAATTGAGTAAAAACGGAAAAGCAACGGGCCCGGACGAAATCCACATTGAAATGATAAAATTGTTAGAAGAAGAGAATTTGCTACCATTGTTTCAGCTACTACAGAAAGTTCATGCAACAGGTAATATCCCAAGAGACTGGCTTACCTCCGTATTTATTCCCCTCCCTAAAAAATCAAAAGCCAAGAAATGTGATGAGTTTAGACTGATAAGCTTGATGAGCCAAGTACTTAAGATCCTGCTTAAAATTATACAAGCTAGAATTTACCACAAATGTGACGCTGATCAAAGCGATACCCAATTTGGATTTCGTGAAGGTCTAGGAACAAGGGAAGCACTAGCCAGCTTATTAATACTCTTCCAGAAATGCAGAGACATCAGGAAAGAGGTATATGTCTGTTTCATGGACTACTAGAAAGCCTTCGACCGAGTTAATCACACCGTCCTTCTGACATTACTACAGGAAAAAGGGTTAGACAAACAAGACATCGAGTTTATTAAAAATCTTTATTGGAACCAAGAAGCAACGGTTAGATGTGGACAAACGACATCGGAACCGGTGTGTATAGAAAAGGGAGTACGACAAGGTTGTGTTCTGTCACCAATACTGTTTAATATATACTCTGAGCACATATTTAACCAAGCAATAGGCGATGACGAGGATGGAATAAAAATTAACGGCAGGACATTAAACAACATACGTTATGCAGACGACACGGTTATCATTGCAGACAATCCAGAAGCCCTTCAACGCCTAATCAACAAAGTTGTAGAAGTGGGAGATCAATTAGGCATGAAAATTAATGTAACAAAACAAAAGTAATGGCCATAACAAGATTTCCAAACCCACAACTGAACATAAACATCTACGATACCGCAATAGAGAAAGTAGAGAAATTCAAATATCTTGGCAGCAACATAACGACAAATGTAGACCCTGACGTCGAAGTAAGATCACGTATAGAACAAGCTAGAGCCATATTCCTAAAGATGAAAAGCCTATTATGTAACGCAACCCTGAACTTAAACTTAAGATACCGTTTTGTAAAGGCATACGTGCACTCAGTTCTCTTGTATGGAGCAGAAGCATGGACATTAAAAGTGGACACCATGAACAGAATCGAGGCGTTTGAAATGTGGATCTTCCGCAGAATACTAAAAATATCATGGACTCAACATATACCTAACGATGAAGTGCTTAGACGTATGGGAAGGGAGAGAGAGTTAATTACAACAATAAAGCGAAGAAAGACCGCTTATCTGGGCCACATATACCGTAATAACAAGTATAATATACTTAAATTAATAATAGAAGGAAAAATCGAAGGAAAACGTGGTCCTGGACGCAGACAACATTCATGGTTAAGAAACATACGCGACTGGACCGGTATGAACACATCATCTTTAATTCGTACCACTCAGGACCGCAATAAGTATGCCGAAATTGTCGCCAACCTTCATTAAATGGAGATGGCACCTGCAGAAGAAGAAGTTTCCATTTCCTATCACCATTTGAGGAAGTACGAAGATTATCATCAAACTGGAGTACTTGTTAGGTATATCTACTCGTTCTCCTTTGTGCTAATAAATGAACAAAATTATTGAAGGTTTGTTGTAAATGTAATTTGTTTTTATTTTGGTTGATTTGATGATGAGACTGAAGAATATTTTTAATTTAGTTTTGTCTGTAGTTTTATTTTTATTGTTTGTTCTTGATATCATTAAATAAAGATTTACTTTGAAACTTTATTTTAACCACGAACGAACTAACAGATTCTACGAATCGATTACTGTATATATTTTATTAGTTATCGATTTGCCATTCCTGTATTTCATATGATACAACCATTCATATGGAATACAAGAATGGCAAATCGATCACTTATAAAATATATATCATATCAATCATATAAAAGTAACACATTTGAAAAACCCGCCTTATTTCAATCGGTATTACCAACTGTATTTAGTTCGGCCAGTTGCGAGATATGTCGCCACTGTCTAAACGTGGTGCCAACTTTTACTGCAGGTTTGACAACTCTCTTTATTTTTAGTTTCTCTATGGGTAACACACTCATGCTAGAAGTGAATTTCGATGGACAATTCCTCCTATATCTGTGGAGGAATTCATCAGTTCTAGCTAGGCAATACCTCTTGGGTGGGTGTGGAAAGTTGCCATTGATTACAAGCTTTTATTTAACTTGCCTTTTGGAGTCGAAAATTATCTATTTTTTGTCAGAAATCAATGTCGGTGCAATTGTATGAAAGCTTGCCTTTAAAGATTTTTTGTATGGTTGGAGGCATTTGGCATTAATGGGAAAATTCCCATTTTTATGTATTGTGGTTGAGAAAATCCAAAACATTTCGGACATTTGCGAATTTGTGAGGTATACTTCTGACTAGATTTCATTCTGGCAGTCGTTTCTTACGCAATTAAAAATTAGTTTTTTCTGAAAATTCTTTTTTATCAGTGTACACACCTCCTAGATATCAAAAGCAAGGATTTATCTCCGACCCCAAAAACCCTCACATACCAATTTTGATAAGAATCGCACCATAATCACAAAACTCGTCCGCCATCTTGAATATATGAATTTTGATAAAAACTCATAATATCCGACCCCGAAAACCTCCACATACCATTTTGAATAGAATCGGACCATAATCACAGAGATCGTCGGCCATCTTGGAGCCGCTATTTTGAGTTTATGAATTTTGACAAAAAATATGCATAATCTCCAACCCCGAAAACCTCCTCATAACAATTTTGAATCGGATCTGATCACATACACAAATCTCGACCGCCATATATTGGTGCCGCCATTTTGTTTTTTCGCTAGCAAAATTTCCTTATTGCATTGTCACGGGAACTATGCCAAATTTCACGTTAATCGAACAACTAGAAGTGTGACAAATTTAACTTGTAAGATTTGATTACACGCATCGGGACAGGTGAAAGTAAATGAAATCTTTCATTGTATAGATAGACCGGCCGATCTATAAATAAATGAACCCGTTTTATTATTTCTACGTTTGCTATGCAAGAATCGACTACCATACTAGTTATTATCGATAGAAAATTTTAAAATAAAATACTATTTATTATAAAGAAACCAGTGCAATGAGAGCTTTGGGTTTCCTCGAATTTATATCACGTTACATGTTGTATACACCGCTAACAATATGTTGTAAATATTATGCAGTATATAATTACCCAGCCAATTATATATCCCTGAGATATAACCTGACTTAATTTTGACTTAATGATCAATCAGTGTTATATATGCAACAAGCATAATTTTACCGTGACACCTTGAATAGTTGAATCTATGCCAGAATATTTACGCCGATTACGATTGATTAAAATTGTTTTTTTTTTGTTGATTCAAAACTATTTCCATAACTAGTATCAAATCCCTGAATCCGTTTCTGCATCAATTAAGATTCATAACCACAGTTCGAATGGAGACTGAGAAGAGGTCGCAACTGTACGGGTCATTAATTTATTAGTTTATCTAAGGTTTCCTGCAGATGTCGCTGGAAATCGAATCCAACAGTTGATGCATACACGTTGTCCTACTAGGTTAGTCTATATACAATGGTAGAATTATTCTGAAATTATTACGTGGTTTGTCATCTTCTGACAAATGTCGAAATTGGAAAATTATCATGTCAGTCGTCTGTTGATTGCGGGCAGCGCCTCCATGCGCGACTGGCCGTACCAAAAACTTGGTGGTCAAGATCGCCAATGTTTTAAACAGTCTCTTTATTTTTAATTTGTCTATGGATTTATCTTATTACCTCGCGATTCTACGAGTGATACGGAATAGCTCTGAGTGCTCTGACTAGATTTTATTCTGGCAGTCATTTCTTACGATATCGAAAATAATTTTTCAATTTTCATGTGTAGTCCCCCTAGATATCAAAAGCAAGGATTTATTTTATTATATCGCGATTCTACGAGTGGAAAGGAATAGCTCTAACTAGATAGATAATGTACAGGCTTGGAAATTAATAACCTGCATTTGAATATTGATAAATATAAAGCAATGTCATATACAAGAAAACACACATATACTGAACATCCATACAATATTCAAGGTAGATTGTTGACTCGTTGTAATGAGACTAAAGATCTAGGTGTATTCTTTGACTCTAAAATGGCTTTTGCCAATCACATGAATAAAAAAGCTTCCGAAGCCACTAAAATGTTAGGATTTATCATTAGAAACTGTCAGAACTTTACAAATGTTAATGCCCTGAAAATATTATACTTCTCATATGTAAGATCCAAACTTGAATACTGCTCAGTCATTTGGAGCCCCTACTATGTTTGTCATGAGTACACAATCGAAAAAGTACAAAGAAAGTTCTTGAAATTCATGCACTTCAAAAATTGTGGTATCTATCCAGCTAGGGGCTCTGACCATAACAACCTTCTTGACCACTTTCAATTCATTTCTTTGGAAAAAAGGAGAAAATGTGCGTCAATAACTTTTCTTCATAAACTGCTGCACGGCCTAATTGATTGCAGTTTGCTTTTATCAGAACTGAACTTTAGGGTACCAAGGGCTCATTCACGGCTGAATCTCACATTTTACTGCTCCACAGCGCGAACAAATTTAATCTTGCATTCTCCAATCGAATATATGTGTGATAATTACAACTCCATATGCAGTTTTTGCAATATCAATACTTGTTCTGTGAAGCATATGAAAAAAGTAGCAATGGAAATATGAAATTGACGATAATTAATCTGTTTTTGTTTTTTTTTTTTTTATTAGAAATTATGTACCATCACTTTTACCATTTATTACCGTTCATTACCAGTAACTAGTTTAGTGATTTTTCGTCTCACTAGTGTAATTTATACTATGTTTTTTTTTTCTTTTTTTCTTCGTCTTTTTTATAAACTAATAAAGAATGCACTTTAAGTGATAATAACGTAACCCTCTTAATAAGGTAAAAAGCTAAGTACTTATACTATAAACAATTAACGGAAAAAAATGCGGAGATCCAAAAAAACTTTGGAATGTAATAAAGGAAGCCACCAATGATCGAGTGGAAAAAATAGAAATAAGGTCAATTAAGGATAGTGGAAACGTAGAATTAAATGACAAAAAATTAATCGCCAATGAATTTAATTCGTTTTTTACCAGCATAGGAAAAAAGCTAGCAAATAAAATAACAGCTTGCAACTATAGAAATGATTAGAAAAATCGAATTAAACGGTTTTCTTCACATAAAGGATTCAATATAAAATTGAACCAGAGAAAGGTAGATCTCAGGTGAAAAACAACTACTTTCCTGGCAAATACCACGCAGAACGTTGAATGATATTCACCTGAAAATCCATGCATACTTCCATATAATATAATTTTCAGGTGAATATCATTCAACGTTCTGCGTGGTATTTGCCAGGAAAGTAGTTGTTTTTCACCTGAGATCTACCTTTCTCTGGTTCAATTTTATATTGAATCCTTTATGTGAAGAAAACCGTTTAATTCGATTTTTCTATTCATTCCACTTCACATGGCACTTATCTCTCACTATAGAAATGATGGTCAGCGCACAATGAATTCATTTTTTTTAACCCCCAGCACAGAAAACGAAATTTTAGAGCAAATCAAAAAATTAAAAAACGGGGTTAAAGGTGGTGAAGACTGCATTTGTTCCAACATAATAAAAAAATTCAAAGAACATTTAATTAAACCATTGTATCACATAGTAAATACTGTTTTTGGTACTGGAGTGTTCCCTGAAATTTTAAAAACTACAATAGTTATCCCACTGTTCAAACAGGGAGATAGGAAATCAACAAATAATTATAGGCCTATTGCGCTAACAAGTTCTATAAGTAAAATAATAGAAAAGTGTTTAAGGCACAAGATATTAATCTATCTGGAAAAGAATAAAATATTGCACCCTAATCAATTTGCCTTCAAAAGAACAACAGTACCGAAAATGCTCTTTGCAGGGTCACGAGAGAATCCTAAAAAATTAGATGAGGGTAAAAAGTGATAGGTATATTCCTTGATCTGCAGAAGGCATTTGACAGGTGTCGCACCAAATTCTGTTGGAGCGTTTGGAGCGGGTAGGAATTAGAGGTATACCAAATAGCCTGGTTAAATCATATATATCTAAAAGAAATCAGAGTGTAATCATCTCAGGTGAGGAGAGTGACAAACTAGAGATGGAATTTGGTATGCCGCAGGGTACAGTGCTCTCGACACTACTGTTTAATGTTTATATAAATGGTCTTATGTATGAATTGGATGGGATTTTCTGTTTTGCAGATGACTCTGCAGCAATAGTATGTGGGGAAGACTGGGAAACTACAAAAATGAATGCTGAACTAGCATTGCACAAAATTGAAAAATGGCTGGACTGCAGTTTGCTTTCTCTTGATATAGAAAAAACGAAGTTTTTAACTTCTTCACTTTCCTCTCGAGTAAAGCCGAATTTTTATAATCTAAAATTGCATAATTCTCAATGTGATCTAGAATTACGATGTAAATGTGATAATGGGATTGAGAGAAAATCCTCGATAAAATACCTGGGAGTAATCATAGATGAAAACCTTAGTTGGAAGGAACATATTCAATATGTAACTGGTAAAATTAGAAAACTTATTTATAAATTCTATGAGTTAAGAAACATTTTATCGTTTTCATCTTTAAAAATGGTCTATTTTTCACTAATAGAGTCAATAATAAATTATGGTATTGTAGTCTGGGGGAGTACAGGAACAACAATTATGTCTAAGCTCATAAATGCGCAAAAGTGGATTATAAAGATAATGCTCTTTAAGAAGAAAAGATATCCTACAGAATCTGTATATATAGATAGCAAACTGTTTTGTCCTAATCAATTGAAAATTTTTTAAAAACACATACTACAGGGAGGATTTAAAAATGGTGTAAATAAAGAAAGCAGCTAAAAAATTTCTTGCAATCCTAAACATAATTTCAAAAGCATATTTATTACATAGGTCCAAAGATTTACAATAGTCTACCCCATGCTATGAGAAATAGTAAAGTAAAGTAAAAAAGGAAATTGTACAATGGATAATTGAGACTAAGTACACTGTAACCTTCATTCTTTGATGGAGGAAATAAAAACATGTTTTTGTGATTGTTACCTCAGAATGATATTTTTTCTTTTTATATCTTAGGAATTTTCCTAAAGTATTAATTTAAGTTAGTTAAGTAAATTGCTAAATGTTGTACCCTAACATAAAATTGAATGTGATAATGTAAGTGGGTGCACACACAGTATTCAGAATACCATCGTGTACCGAATATAATTTATTTAGTTTATATCAATATATATGTGGTTGTTAAGAGATATTATCAATAAGATATGTAAAATATATTGCTGTTACTAAAACTAAATAAATAAATATATTAATATTGTATCACATGTCACATTTGAACTTAATATTACTTGTTAATTATCTACTACTTAACAGTACTGATGTATTTAATTATGTCCTGTAATTGGGTTTTACCTGTTGGGCAATAAATGATTATTATTATTATTCTGGCAGTCATTTCTGACGATATCGAAAATATTTTTTTTCTGAAAATTCAAGTATACACATCCTGGTCACCAAAAGCAAATAAATCCTTTTTTCTGACGTGAAAATATTCACATCTGATCACTCTTCAACTTGGGAATAGTATCGAATATAAGTATTTCAGGAATAACATTTTAATTCAGTCCACAATCGCGATTAAGTCATTCGGAATCGGCGAAAAAAGTACGTGCGCGGATTTTTTTTCATTTCTTTTTGTATCGCAACATTCAAAATAAATAATATTTTGCTGTTGTCTCAAATACGATAACCTTCGCCCGTTTCAACCAAATTCGTAAGTATTTATCAATTGCTTCATAATGGCGGAAAAGGGGGGAAACACGCCACTGGTCAATCGGGTATGTTCGGGAATTTTGGCAGCTAGCTGCTGGCAGCGAACTTCACATTGGTATTCACAGAGTATATCAAGGATCACCCAAATGATCCTTAATATGCTTTGTAATTTTCAGGAGTAGATTTTCACCCTTCACCCACTTGATACAGGTCATTTGGGTGATTCTTGATATGCTCTATAAATTCCAAGCTGGTTATATTTCTCTGAAAGGACTCAAGCCAATTCTGTTTTTTTTTCGGTGGTAGATTTCCACCTTTCATCCCCTTTGCCACTGAATGGGATTGATCAACAACACCTAGGAGTTGTTGGATTGATACAGATGGTCATTTGGGTGGTCCTTGATATGATCTGTAAATTTCAAGTTGGCTGTTTTCTCCAGAGTTGATGTTTATCCTTGTTTGCAGATGATCTTGTGATAATATACGTATTACACCAATTTCAATTTGTCAGAAATTACCTGGAGTAACAATATCGATTTAATTTCTCGCAGTTCATGTCCACTCTTTACCCCCTTGTCATTTCCGTACAAACACCTTGGAGTAATCATAGACTCCAAGCTGACTTGGGACGAGCAGACTGAAAATCGCACCAAGAAGGCTATCTACTCCTATTGGGAATGCAGAAGAGTCTTTGGCAATAGGCGGGAGCATCCGGCGATTATCCGCCTGATACTAACGTATGTGTCCATCGTCTGGTGGACCGGCACCACCAAGAGAAAGTACAGAAATTAACTACATAAAGTACCAAGGCTGGCTTGACTAGGAATGACAGGTGCCATGAGGACGATGCCTACCAGACGTCTAGAAGTTCTACTAGGACTGCCACCTCTACACCTTGTCACTGAGCTTGAAGCCATGTGTACTGCCTACAGACTCAAAGGTGCAAGCCAATGGATCCGTACTGAGGCACACCATGGACACTGCTATTTGGAACAAGGCAAAGGACGACTGTCCAATCCTATTAATGGAAAGGGATAGTATCCTGTCGATTCTGAATTTCAGAAAAGGACCTAACATTGTCATCCCCACCAGGATCCGAAACCAGCCCACCTTGTACCAAGAAGAAGAATACCACCTTGTTCCCTACTACTCATCCTCAGAATACGGCATTCATCGAAAATTATGCTCATCCTTCGAACTACACTATGAAAAATTCCACTACACTATGAAAAATTCCATTTCAGTGGGAACTAGGGAAAAAACATTGTGCCAACATAGCAGCCAACAACACTGGTTGTTGGCTGCTAGAAAATGGCTGCTAACTTATAATAATAATAATAAATCGACTTTATTTAACAAATGTACATGCATTTGCCCTGAAAAGGCGAAGATTAGCTAATAGCTACTCTTGAACTTCACACCGGTATAAATAGTAGCTGTTGGGCGAGAGTATTTTTCCGAAAATCAATCAGATATATTGACATATTTAACAACATTTTTGAAAGAAAAAGTCAATATAGCCTTGCACTTAGTAGTTGCCAGGCAACGGAAAATAACTGTTTGGAAATATTTATTTTCGTTCTGTAAGAAAATATTATTTATTTACTTATTTGTAAACTAATAAAAACATTTTAACAAAAAATTAAACCGACGAAATACGGAACTGAAAAGTAAAAAATAAAATAAACCTTCTTAGTCTCAATAACTAAGCTCCTATACTAATGTAAGTAACTAATTTTGAGTCGGCGCCAAACAAACAAGCAAATGAATTGGGTAAGGCGTAAAATGATGGCATCGAGTTGGGCGGTGACATTCTGATAATTTTTTTGAAGTAATTTAATGATCTTTGTTGATTGTTTGTTTGTTTGGCGCCGACTCAAAATTAGTTACTTACATTAGTTTAGGAGCTTAGTTATTGAAACTAAGAAGGTTTATTTTATTTTTTACTTTTCAGTTCCGTATTTCGTCGGTTTAATTTTTCGTTAAAAAGTTTTTATTTTTTAATTTTTTGTTAAAAATTTTTATTTTTTAATTTTTTGTTGCTGAAATCTACTAATTACTAACTGCTTGTTTTTTTATTACTTCCAAAATACTTACTTACCCACCTTACTTCAACTATTACCAGTTAAATAATATGATTATCTACTTTTACTATTTGTTGTAATATAAATTATTTTTGTTGTTCTGGTTAGTTTATTTCATTACTTGGTATATCATTCCATTCTCTCATAGAATATAATGATTGTGATAATGACACTAGCGATCTGTCATTGTTAACTACATATTTGTGCCAATATTCACAAGTGAAAAATCAATTATCCCCTATTTTTCTACCCTTAAGGGTGGATAATTCCATTCGAAATCCAAATATGATCAACTATGAGGTATACCCTATCTGATAAAAGAAGAATCATCCAAATCGAAGATCCCAGTACAAAGTTATAGCTGATAGAATCGGTTAACGGACCAGAATTCAGAGGGTGAGTGATCAATATCCTTCATTTTGCTACCCTTAGGGGTGGATTTCATCTTTTAAATACAAATGGGACCAACTTCGAAGTACACCCTATCCATTGAAAAAAGAATTATCGGAATAGGACGTCTCAGTAAAAAGTTATGCGTGATCATATATAAAAAAAAAAAATACGCGTCGACTAGAAAACCACCTCCTTTTTGGTTTCGTCGGTTAAAAAAATTATTGGGAACTGCCTCCGTGAGTTCTGGAACTTGACTCAGCACTTCACACTTCGATTTTGCTTTTTAGAACGTTCAAAAACGCGGAAAACACTATGGGAATACGACAAAAAAAAAAGTGCTTTAAGTTTAACAATTCAATATTACAAAGTGCAATAGTTACAAAACAAATATTTCATGGCATCCTTTATTTGTGAATGAAATTAATAATGCCTATTTAAAAAAATTTACAAGTTGATTGTAATAATTTATGTCCTTTGTCATTTTTAATTTTCGAAAAAATGGTATGATTACCTAGTAGGAAAAGCCACATTTCCGGACTACGTATTACAGTCTGTTCAGCTTTTCCTACTAGATATAGAATGTACTATTCCATTCAGAACCATACAATCAAACTAATTTATAGATCTGTCTACAATACAATCTCATCTCCGTTTGAATTTTTCATGAAGTCCCGTCTCATCCACTTTCTTTCCCGAAGAAATAATACCACCTGAAAAATGGATGAATAATTGAAAACCTATTCATAAAGATCGCATGTCTGGCACAAAAGCCTACATGAAAAAATGGACACAATCCCTATTGATTTTCTTACCTGTAAATAGTTTAATAGCCACATGAAACAATTGCAGACTACCACGATTATGATCAATATAATTTATTTGATTACGAGCAACAACAAAAGGGGTACACGTAAATTGACGGGGAAAGATTATTATTTACATACAACAGCAGTATTCCACGGTCCACAAACGATATCGAGAACGTTCTCATCAGTAAAGTCATGCAGGTACGTGAACGTGTAATAGTTTTCTTTGTGCTCGTTCTTCAACTGTTTGTATTTGTTCCATCCACAGCCGTATAAGTGTTTGTTATCTGAAAGTGGAAAAGTAATATTGAATAACAGGAACCTTCATATATAATTACGTGAGGTTAAAACAGTAAAATCAGTGTGGCAAATAGTGAATAGTATAACTGGGAAAAGAAATGTTCACAACTCCATAAAAGTTCAGGGAAATGCACAAAACATAGCTGATAACTTCCTGAAATATATAACTGACTATTAACGAATTAATAATCAGCCATATGTAAGCAACACAGCCAAAAATATGAAATCTATGTTTGTTCATTCAGTTGGTAAAAGTAAATTCCTGAATATAGTTAAAAATCTAAAAAATAAAATGAGCAGTGGAGTAGATGGAATCCCGAACAAATTGATAAAATTCATTAACATATAGCAAAACCGCTAGTCAACATCATCAATAACTCCTTCAAAGTTGGTATATTTCCTGATCAGTTAAAAACGGCATGTATAATTCCTGTGTTCAAAAATAAGGGTGATCCAAAAATTATAGATAACTATTGACCAAAAAGCTTATTGTGGGAATTTTCAAAATAAATTCAAGCTGCAATGTGTTGATTGACACACTTTCTTACAGCATGTGATATAGGTAATTATTTCTCAACATGGATATTTGAAAGAAAATCTACTCAGAGTGTAATTTTCCAGTTCATGCAGCATATTGGAAAATGACACATTAGCATTAGGCTTGTTTTTAGATCTTTCCTAGGCATATGATTGCTTGAATCATGAATTATTTGAATAAGCTTGAAGATTGTGGAATAAGGGATCTAGCTCTAATGTGGTTTGAATCTTACTTGGAAGATAGAAAACAAATGGTAAAGATCAAGGAAGATGGAGTTGAGGGACAAATCTTTGGAAAAAATTATAAACATAGGAATTCCACAAGGCAGTATATAACAGGACCTTTGCTATTCATAATCTATGTAAATGATTTGAATAACTTCATGAAGCTTAATGATACTTGTAAGTTGATAAATTATCCTGATGACACAAATATGCTAGTCAAGGCTCCTGATATGATGAGTTTGATTGCCGAAGCGGAAATATGCTAGTCAAGGCTCCTGATATGATCAGTTGCCGAAACGGATTTAGACTTAGACTCTTGGTTCACCCAAAACAAACTGGTTCTCATTGAAAATAAAACAAATGTACTGTTTAAAACAAACTATGCTCGTACTGATATTCCCACAAATGTTAGTCTCGGTAATAAGAACTTAAGTAAAGTTCCTGGGGGTTTACATAAATAGTTTTTTATGTTGGGGCACCAATGTTGAGCATCTGTGTCAAATCTGTTACTCACTCAAGGTAATTAAAAAATATACTAACTTTCAATTCCTGACAATTGTGTATCATGCAAATTTGGAGTCAAGAATAAGATATATTTAAATATGTTTTGGCAGTAGAAGAGATATTGAAAATGTGTTCTAAATCCAGAAACGAGTATTGAGAACGTGTTAAATTTGAAGTACAAAGAGTTATGTAGGGGGTACTTCAAGAAAAATAGGATTCTAACAGTACCAGCATTGTACATTCAAGAATGTCTGTTATTGTTGTTCAGAAATAGGCATTTATTTACGCAATACGAAACTAGAGGACTATACCCAACCAGATATATAAATCTGCAGTATCCAATTCATAGACTGAATGTAACTGAAAAAGGGGTTTGGTCTATTCCATCAAATGTTTCAACAAATTGCCAGAATACATCAAAGTAATCAATAATCTTACTGCATACAAAAGGAAAATTTATAATCTGTTACCAAGCTTGGAACACTATATTGAAAAGGGAAACATTCTCAATTGAATATTGATTAGAAACATTTTTCTGTGAATTGAAAAATCTACGATAAAAATGAAGTTATTATTGTGAATATCTAACAGAAAACAACTACTTCCCCGGCTAAAACCCCCCTGGACATTGAACTACATTCCCTGTGTTTGCGCATCTTTTGAAAGGTACTCACCAAAATTGCAGCCATTTTGGGCGCACAGTTGTTGTTTGACCATCATTTGAGTGAGTCCATGTGAGTGTTTTTGTGATAAAATAAACCTTCTTAGTCTTAATAATAACGGAGCTCCTAAACTAATGTGAGTAACTAATTTTGCAATTGGATTGAAAATTGTATAATCTTCGTTGATTGTGTGTTTGGCGCCGACTCAAAATTAGTTACTTACATTAGTTTAGGAGCTCAGTTATTATTAAGACTAAGAAGGGATATTTTATTTATTGATTTTCAGTTTCTTTTTCGTCGGTTTAATTTTTTGTTAAAAAGTTTTAATTTGTATTTTTTGTGGCTAAAATCCACTAATAACTACCTACTCAATTGACTCCAGGTATCTATTATGTTGTAGTGTCATCAGTATTACATATGTGTGCCAAGTTCCAACAGAATCGGTTCACAGATAAAAAATCAATCAACCCCTTTTTTTTTCCTTTAAATTAAAGGAACCCAAATTGAGTGGTAGAATCAGTTAACGGGTAAAAATTCAGTGGATGAACGATAAATATCCCCTATTCTTCTACCCTCAAGGGTGATTTTTTTTTAATTCAAATGGGACCAACTTCGAGGTATACCCTATCCATTAAAAAAAGAATCATCGAAATCGAACTACTCTTTGAGAAGTTATGGGTGGTCGTACGTAAAAAAAATATACGCGTCGACTAGAGAACATCCTTCTTTTTTTCCGTCTTTTGGTTGAAAATGGAAAAAATCGAGTATTGAGCTGTCATAAAATATTTGTTGTTGAAAGGCAATACGCATATGCAAATAAAAGTATATTTTAAATTATAAATAATTTAGAATTGATTGGAAATACCGGAAAATGTAGAGGCAGCGCAATATTATTTTTATAAATACATGAAATTATGCAGAACAAAAAAATTAAAAAAAGGGAACATTTTACAGAATAAGAAAAAAGTTTCTATGAATTTAGTTCCGAAAATGCTTAGTTTTTCAAAACATGGCAATTTTTTTTTTTTTTAAATGTCACCATCGAATTTTGATAGTTATTTCAAATTTATGGCATTAACTTGATCTTGTTAATCCAACAATTTTTAACATGAGTTTTTGAGTGAAAACATTTCTAAACAAAAAATAAACAAGTTGAAAGTATTCATGCATTTCGGTAGCTGATATTGATTTTACACCAATGTAGCTTTTTGTGTGAAAAGCTAAATATTGTGTATGTATAGTTTCAAAATTGCTAATTCTACCAACCCAACAACACAATAGTGTGCCTGCTCCCACAAGACACCTTCGAAACATTTCTTGTATCATCCACGTCAATAACATGAGGCGCAGCCATTACTGAAACACACTTCTCTTCGTCTTCTCCAAGTCCCAACTGACCATTGCTGTTCCACCCCCAGGCATACAGATCCCCATCTTCGCTGACGGCGCAAGAATGCCAGCCTCCCGCTGAAATTTGTTTGATTTTTATGCCAGCTAGGGCTTCTACCAGGACAGGTTCCGGTTCATCATCTAGCTTTCCGTGACCTAGTTGGCCACGGCTGAAAAATCAATTGAAATCCATCAGATCGCGTGTAAAATTCTGGGTTAGCTGAATTTTCATATACATGTCAATTAACATCAATATTTACACAAGATTAGCTTGAAAAAAATCTGTTTGGTGTGAACATTTAAACAAGTATCAACGACAAAGTCGAACTGAATTTAACAGCAAATTATCAATGGCAGGTATTTTAAAATTTTGCAATTATCTAAAAAAGATTCAAAATTCAAAGGTGGGTGTCACTGCAAGCCTTAAAATTGTATGTGGCCTTTTTGTTAAGAACAGTCGTTTTCAGAACAAATCTCATAACACCGTGACTGATCATTTTATGAGTATGCTGAGTTGCCTTGTCAAACAGATATTTCCTTTGAAAAATGTGGAAACAATATCAGACATAAGTCGTTTACTGGTTCGATGATGAATTGCATAACAATCGAAAAGTGCTGTAATGTTAAATTGATTAATAATGTAAATAAGGATCCAGTTTCTTTGGGTACTTATCAAACATTAGACAAGGATTATAGAAATTCTATTAAGGAAATCAAAAGGAGGTCTTATGAAACTTTTTTGAAAATTTTCTGAAAAATCAGTAGAGATTCCTGGCAATAAATCAATTTTGAGTGTAACAGAAATCCATAAAAAAACTACACTCATATCAGAGAACGAGTTCAATGGATATTTCATCAACATAGCAAACACATTGATTTCTTCTCTGCCCAAGTCAAATCATGAACCAACACTTTCTCCTGCCACTGAAGAGGTTATGGATACCATTAGGTTATTGAAATATTCTAGATTTCCGGACTTTTATGAAATGAATAGTGCCTTGCTTTAAGCTATTGCTCAACTCTTATCTTTATTAATAAATTAATGTTTCTCTCTAGGTATTTTCCCTGATGTGCTGAAAATAGCAGTGATTTTCTTTACAAAAAAACGTGATCCACATAAGGTAGATAACTTTCGACCAATTTCATTAATTCCTGAAAAGATTAATTTTATACCTAGATGCAAACTCTCTGCTTTGTCCTAGACAATTTCGATTCAGGTCGAATCTAAAGCTATTATAAATGTCATATCTACGCTCTGCGACCTCACAAAAGCGTTTGACTGCGTGTCTCATGATATATTACTCAGAAAGCTGTTTTATTATGGTATTTGTGGGCTTTCCCTACATTTTTTTGAATCCTATTTATGTGCTAGATCACAGTGTGTTTTGACTAACGGTGTTAAATCAAATTTGGAGGAAGTCATAACATGGGGTGTCTCAAGGCTCTATCTTGGGACCGACTCTATTCATTGTATACATAAAAGACACAACATTAATTGATCGTAACAGTGATATGGAGGACCTGATTGAATCCGCCAAACACACTTTGGAATTAGCAGGTGAATGTGGTTCAGCTCTAGCAAGCTTTGCTTAATAAAAACCAGAATATCATTATAGCTTCCAATGCAACTCTAACAGATGGGTATAGTGTCAAGTTGCTTGCTATATATATATATATATATATATATATATTGACGACAAGCTCAACTGGAAGATTGGAAAATTGGAGAACAAATTATTTAGTGCTATGTTTTTTATTCGTAGACTGAAGAATTTAGTTGGTATTGATATTCTTAGGTCCAGTTACTTCGGACTTTTCCTTAGTCATTTGACCTATGGAATCATTTTGTGGGGAATTCGTATCACTCAAATAAAATGTCCAAAAAAAATCATTGTGCTCTTTTCATTCATCTTTAGATCATGCCACTTCCAAGTGCTTATATTTACTACTCTCTTCTTAAAATGCATAAAAACAGCGGATTATGCTTTACAATCTGATTTACATCAGTATCATACAAGATTTGTTGAGAACGTCAAGATACAGGCTTTCAGTGTCCCAAAAAAATTGTCTGAATTAACATTTTTATAACAAACTACCGGAAGCAATATGAAGGCTGAATTTCTACAATTTTAAACAAAAAGTAAAATCTTTTTTATTGTTTTTATTCGGTGATTGTAACTCTTAGATATAGAACTACTTTTTATTTTAAAAGACCTACTTTAAATATATTCAATATGTGTAATGTAGTAAATAAACTCTACTCTACTATAAGATATTGTTGATATCTACAGTGAGTGGCAGAGAGTACGCATCATATGAGAAATTCTTTTATTAATACATTTTGACAAATATCGATATGTACAATCGCTTCTGCATCAAAAGAAACCCCAAAAGACGTTGTACAGTGCCGTTCCTCTTTTCGTGTTTGGTGGAAAGTTAAAAAAAATGTCTTAAAACACATTTATTTGCAAAAATATCGAAAAATGTTATTTGGAAAAGTTGTTCAGAACCACATTTTATAGCTATGTACAAGTTTTGAAAAAATCTGAGATATACAAAAAATACATTTCTGACAAAGAAACTCATTAGTAAAGCCAACAGTTATATTTCAAATAATATTTTGTAAAGATTCGCAAGCTATTTCTATTTTATTCGAAGAAAATTTGAAATGTGTGAACTTGCCATGTGTTCAGCTGCTTCATAAGAGGTCACTGAAATATCTTCAGAACATTATAACAAATAAGGACCATGTATCTACACAATTTTAATTTGAATTTTTAATAAGAACAAAAAAATGATTTAATTTTTGGCATAAGAACTTAACAAATTTTAACTTTTTATTTTTAAACACTATAATCAAATTAGAAGCTGAAATAATTATAAACCAAACAATTCAATACATACCGAAACTTTGTAATTGCCCATTACTCGACATGTCTACCCTGTCATTCAATACATGTAGTTGTTCGGGATTTCATTTCTCTGGACATATTTCGCAGCATTTGTGGTGTAATGTTATTAATACATTGTCGTATTACTACTTCTAAATGGTCGATATTATGGAATGGCCGATGTTTATCAACTTTACTTCTAAGGTACCCACATAAAAAGAAATCCAAGGACGTCAAATCTGGGGATCTTGCAGGCCACGGGTTTTCTGAATATCGGCCTATCCATTTATGAGGAAAGTGTTCGTTAAGCGCTCTGACTTCAAGGGTACTATGTATTAATGCTCCGTCTTGTTGGAAAAAAATATTATTTCTTTTTGCAGCGGTAATCCATGTAAGAAATAAAAAGATGCGTTATTTAAAAACTCTAAATAATTTCATGAATTAAGGTTGGTTGCCCCTAAAAAAGTAAGGCCCAACGATCTGCGTATCTAATATGCCGCACCAAACATTACTTTTGAAGGAAAATTGACTTTTTGCCTCTATGGTCCAATTTGGGTTCTCATCAGCCCACCATCTACAGTTCTGGGAACTGACAATAACGCTTGATGTAAAATATCGCATCATCAGTAAATAAATGTTTTTTAGGAAAATTTTGGCATTTATTATTTTTCTTATGGATTTTTCAGATATACCAGTTTGTTCCTGCCTCTCCGATAGTGCCATCTGTGGATTTTCTGTAATCGATAACAAAACATTGAAGGTACCTTCTTTATTAGTGACAGGCTTACTATGTGGAATTTTGTAACAATTTTCTACACTGCCTGTAAACTATTAAAATACAATACACAGTAGATCATTGGATATTCCTATTTGGATATCTAGCATTTAATATATCTACTGCTTCTCTGGAACTATAAAAACGCTTGCCACATATTAAGACGAGCTCAATTTTTTCTTGGGGCATCTATAATTATTGCTAACGGACAACATAATGTACAATAAGATTTACAATGAAAAAACTATACAAGACGATAAAAATACCTGGATAAATAATAACACTACTAAATCGTTTGACAACTCTCAATAACATATTAGCATTATTAGTCAATTGTTTCTTGACGCATCAACAATGATAATATTGTAGGTATGTATGATTCCAACAATTCGCCAAGAATCAATTTATTATTTATTAATAATAAACAGTATCGGAATTATAATGTCCTGGAGATATTTCAGTGACCTCTTATGAAGCAGCTGAAGACATGGCAAATTCACAGATTTCAAATTTTCTCTGAATAAAATGGAAATAGCTTGCGAATCTTTAGAAAATATTATTTTAAATATTACTGTTTGCTTTACTGAAGAGTTTTTATTGTCAGAAATGTATTTTTCCAATTGTTTTATTTTATGGAAAAAATATTTTTCTAATTTTTTTCAAAACATAAAATATCCTCTGAACAACTTTTCCAAATATGATTTTTCGATATTTTTTTCATTTTTTGACAAACACGAAAAGATGAACGGCAGGCACTGTACAACGTCTTTTGGGGTGTCTTTTTATGCAGCAGCGATTGCACATATCGATATTTGTCAAAATGTATTAATAAAATAATTTCCCCGATGATGCCTACTTTCGCACTTCATTACTTCTGAAAAATGTTTGCCTTTGATGAAGTCACAAATAACTTATCCCTATTACTGGCATCGATTATGCGTTGTGTAATTACCTGCCTCTTCCAAAGGAAAAAACTTCACCATAAGTATTCAATAAAATGCAATGCTCCCTTCCGCATCTGATGTCAACAACATTACCATCACAAAAATTGAGTTTTTGAGGAATATTAAACACCGCACCTCCAGATGAGTACGCTACAGTCAACTTAGACCCACTGCAGACTTTTATAATTTTCTCACCGGATTCATCCGAAAACAAAGTATTCGGAATTTCACGAATCAGTTTGAAATCTTCAAGCTCTGCTTTCACTAAGTTCCCGGAATCGGTCAAGAATATAATTCTCTCGTCATTAGAACTTACCACAACTACTTCATTCGGTGTTTTCAGACTAATTTTATCTTTCTCGTAAAAAACTACACACTCATCTCCGCTAACAATCACGGTGTATGAATGATTGATACAGACGTGTTTTATAACCTCAAAATCGAAACAGAGTTTGAAATCTTCTACGACGGGTTCGGACTGATTTAATTGCCCATACAAATTGAATCCGTTACAAAATACCCTCATTATTGATTATTTCTGTACTTTGTTGACATTGTGTGACAAAAGACCATCCTTACCTGAAAGCAGAACGATTATTTTCAAACCGATTCCCAAAATTCAGGAACAGACATGGTGAGTTGAAATACGTTGATATAAACAGCAATGCGAAGTTGACATAATCATTAGTAATGATAAACTTTTAGAGTTTTCAAGTAATGGAATTTTATTAATTATTTGTTTACATTTATAAATGTCACCGTTTCCATGGAAGATTATTTGACAAATGACTTGGCTTCTTCTTTTATTTAATATTCTTGGCCACAGCTATCACAGAAGTTGTGATTTTTGTACGAATAGTGCGCCATCTGGAAGAACACATCAGTAAGGACATTGTGTGTAATGTGATTGGAGGATGCAATTGTTTCCCTATTACTTGATATCGATAGGAACTGCTTCCTGATGGCATTCGAACCCGCTATTCTTCGGAAAAAACAATACAAACAATATTTAGGCTTTGAAGTTATGCAGAGCTTAAATAAAAATAAATATATTTGATATAGAAGAATTTTCTGATAATTTTTACAGGGACTCCTGTCTATTTTGAGAAAATTACGCGCTGCTCCAGAGCGAGAACTGAGATTGTTAGTCCTGGGTTTGGATAACGCTGGAAAAACAACAATTTTGAAAATGTTGGCTTCCGAAGATATAACAAATGTAACCCCAACAGCGGGTTTCAATATCAAATCCGTGATTTCAGAAGGGTTCAAACTGAACGTCTGGGATATCGGAGGTCAAAGAAAAATTCGTCCTTACTGGAAGAACTATTTTGAAAATACTGATGTTTTGGTGAGTACCAATATCTGTCAGACCACATTGATGAGGTTATAATTGCAATTCATATTCGACTGAGAATTCCGTTTTCGGCCCATTTTGAAAGTCTTCCTACCATAAAAGAGAATATTTTATTTATGAACCCCTCAAGTGCAAAATAGTTCCCAAAAATCGCATTCACTTCCATTCAGTGAAATAATTTCAATATAGAAACCTATAAATTTATAAATAGAGTGGTATGAAAGACACACCAACACGCGAATGTGGAAACTCGATACCTTGGACATATATCTCAGGATGCCCTATAAATTAAATAATTTCAATGTTTATGAAAAATTCAGGAATTGGGAATTACAATCCGAGGTTACATTTCTGGGTGTGAATGCTATGCTGTTAGTCTGGAACAGTTTTTTCAGGTGTTGTTGTGTATGCGTTATGTATTTTAAAGCATATTTAAAGCGATAATAATTTCTCGTATTTTCTGAAAGGTGTAAGGGGGAGTTAAAAGATACCTATTTCAACTCCCCCTTACACCTTTTAGAAAATCTCAATAGGCGAGGACGCGAAAAATTATCGCTTTAAATATGCTTCAAAATTCATAACGCATATATAAATGTACCCAGAAAACATTTTTTGAGTCAAATTTCAATTACAGCAGTTTCCATCCGTTTTTGAAAATCTTCAAATTTTGAAGCTACTAATATTGGCGCTCTTTGTGACGTAAACGACCGAGCAGCCAATAAGCGTAATCGGGTTAATTGTGACGTTGAACGGCAATATTGCCAAGTTTCTTAAACTATAAATATCAGAACTAGAACACTATTCGCAATGTCAAGCGACGATGGCGGATTTGAAGGGTGTAAAAACATTCGATCTGTCATAAAACAATATATTGTCGATTTTACAGTGCACATAAACCTTGTTATTTTTGATATTATGAATCATTGTGTCCATCAAAACGATTTCTGATGAAGGAAAGCCAATCATTATTCTTGTTATGGAGGCGCGGCCTAAGATTTGAAAATATGGCAATGTTGCAAAAGTGATTGAAGCTGTCAACTGTAGGATTGGTTGATCGGGTGATTACGTCACAACATTTTGCAATGACGCTAGAAAGAAGCCATTTGAATTTTGCCGAGTTTTTTTCGTGATTTGGAAAATTAAAAAAAAAGAGTAAATTACTAACAGACTCTTCACAAGCTGCAGAATCCATTAAAAATTTCGTGTCCTCGCCCATTGAAAGGCATAAGTTTAACTCGAACTCACTTAATTGTTACCCTACAAAAGTATAACCATGAGCTGACTAACTTCCTTACAGGATAAGGCCATAACTTTAGAAGAATAGATGCAATAAGCCCATGTCTCACGGTCAAACAATTTGATCAAACTATAGATCTGTGATGTCATCAATGACGTCACGTGAAATAGCATCTGAAATAAAAACTTGTTCTAAATATTTGTCATGTTTGATGAAAAAATTAGGTTTTGTTCACAAAACTATCATAATTCTTTGAGGCGGTACTTATTGAAGAAATTAAAGTTGAAAAATGTCTGCTGGAGATTGGACTGAGGAACAAGTCAAATAATAATTGGAAAGTTGGTTGCACAATGTTATCCACACTTCACTGATGATATTGCTTAATGTATTGTGTGCTAGCTATTCTTGTTGAATAAGATAAATCTTTCAAAGTGTTTCCTGTACCTAGAAATCTTAAACAAACTGCCAATCTGAAATAAAAATATATACGGTCCTATGTATATTTAGGATAACTAGGAATTTTTGGTCTAGCTCCAACTTTCATGCTTGGCTAGGTATATGAAAACAATGATCTCACCTCATTTCTGCAGGTATCCATTCACGCATATTTGAATTTGTTTTTTCAATAAATGACTTGATTTTATTTAATAAAAATCAGAAACATCTTTCATTCATCCTAAAATAATTGGGATCTTCCAATCTGATTTGATCTGGAAAATCATAGGTAGGACCTACCTACCTACATTTCTTCTTTGAAGTCATTGTATTGTCCATATCTTTCTCTTTCTCTTTTTTTAAATTAATCTCCGTATTAGCACAAAATACTGTATGATAAATTTTGATTCGATTTTTCCTTGTGATTTTTCCCATACTAAATTCCTAATGAAATATTTCATACATCAAACGTCTTCAAATCATGTGACAAGAATTTCTGACGTTTCAAACCATTTGAATCAAGCAGGCAATAATGACTTCACATCAAACAAATTTGATCAAATTGTTTGACCGTCAGACATGGGCTATATGGGGAAATCATATATTTATTAACTACGAATATTGATAACTGGCCATAAGAGTAATGCAATGAAAGTCGGGTTATGTATGTATTTCCTTGTCATATTGGCAACGCGTAGTTATGGCAACCGAACATCAACCAATACATGTCACGCCTCCATTTTCGCGCATGCGCATCAATTCAACGTTGCCGATTATAAAGAGTCCGATTTGTTTTGGCTTCACATTTGATGTCTTATTATCAACTTAATAAATATATGGAGGAAATGTCAGTTACCAGGAGATGGCGTTGTAAATGTCAAGATGTTTGTCCAAGCAGTGAAAAACAAACCATTTGAAAAGTAAAAAAACTATTTAAATACGAATAGGCCTGAATATGTGTGTGTGTGTGATTTGGAGAAATCAGAAATCATTTTTCTGATTGTTTTATGTATCTACTTTCGGTTCGCAATGAGAAAATTTATATTAAACATTTCACGTGATATTTTTAGGAAATAATCTTAACTGCATTATTTTTATACAATGATACAGCACATTTTTCTTGATTTCATCGAGACGTCGTTCATAACTCTCCATTTTCCACTCTTTAACAATTACGAGATCAAAAATCAGTTCAAGAATAATGTTTCTCCACAAAAATATCACCTCTATTCATTTTTACTACCAAATAACATTTAATTCAGTTACAGTGCATAAATAAAACAAGCAGACACGTTTTGTTGTTCACACATCGGGTGGTTCGGACTCTCGATTGTTCATCTGTCTTCTTTTATGTTATAACAAATATTGTTATTATCATAGAACTTTCAATTGTTACTCAAACATCACACTGAAAGTAAGGTTGAATTTATGTTTAGCTTGTAAGAAATAGTATTTATTGTCCATCAATATTCCTGAAACAACCACAATTGGCGCTAGTGTTTAGGAAAAGTGAAGGCAAACCGAATTTGAATTGAGGAGCACCTTTAAATTTGAAATTAACGACAACATTTTGGGATTTTGGGAATAAAAATTGAATGAAAATGCGTGTTCCCTATTCAAACTCGATTTGACATTCACTCTAATAACAAAGAGTATAGTAGTACAATAATCTTTGCTAATAACTTCCCCCGAACAGTAGCGCCAATTGTGGTTGTTTCAGGAATATTAATGGACAACCCAAATAAAAATCTCTTTTAATTTGAATAATAATTGAAATTACTTAGATAATAGAAATATTAGTTTAAAGAGAATTATCTTTAAACAATGGTACAACATATAAACGAAGGCCGATGAAATTATAGTTGACAGTTCGAAGCAACTAGCGGTAAAACTTTGAACTGTGTGAAGTAACGATGCATACGTCCATCAGAGACGCTAGGAGTACGTTTTTGAATTTAATAAGGAAATTGGCGTTTTCAATTTCAAATTAGGAAAAATAAAATCTTGCTAAACTTTCTAGGGGGTAATCAAAATATTTTAGAAAAGGGGCACATGCGTGTTCCCTATTGGAAGGTGTAACAAGCGATATTTATTGTATCTTATTAGAGATTCGCTTAATAAAAATTAAGTAAGATTTTCAGGGAGTTTGTACTAAGATATATATTTTTGTTCCACTTCAGATATATGTTGTTGATTGCGCAGACAAAAAACGACTCGAAGAAACTGGAATAGAACTCTACGAACTGCTCGGTGACGATAAACTCCGCAACGTCCCCCTACTCGTATATGCCAACAAGCAAGATCTACCAGATTCTCTATCGGCCGCAGAATTGGCCAAAACGCTGGGACTGCCGACTATCAAAAACCGGGCCTGGCAAATCCAGGCGTGCTCGGCAACGCAGGGCATCGGCGTGCGGGAGGGGATGGAATGGGTGTGTAAGAGCATCAAGAAGAAATAGCAGGGCGATTTTCCATGTTTATTATTGATTTTTTCTTAGGATACTCACGTACATTACTCTTAATTTATATGATGAACGTGTTCCGATACATAGTAGCTTTATAAATACCTACCATCCAAAAAATAGATAATAGAACATGTACCTCTGTCAATTTTCGAGTTAACTGATTTTTGTAGCCAACATTTAAATAAAATGTTACGTTTATTTAGAGTTCTCTTTTTAGATACCTACTATTTGAAGTTTCAGAATTGGAACCTAATGAAGATTGCTGGAAAAAGTGCATGGAGCTAAAAGGAGTCTATACAGGGTGATTCACGACGAATTGTACATAGTCCAACCATAAGTACTATGGGCCGAGGCCATATCATATCTGGTATTGAAAAATGCCTTGTAGCGTTTTTGATGGATATACAAGTTGATATTTGAAAATATGTGAATTATTCTACGTTAAATATCTCTAAAAGTAAAAAACTCAGACATATGAAATTTGGCACACTGAGTATGCTCCCTGAGCTCAATAAAATAGGTTTTCGAACATTTTTAATTTCAGGTCTGGACTTAGTTTTTTTTAAGATTTTTATTGGTTTTTGAAAAACAACATCCTGTGAGCCAGATCAGACAATTTTTATTTCTCTTACTTTAAAGCTTAAGAACGATACTAAGCAACTGTAAACAAAAATTCACGCGGAAGTTTTTGTTTTCTGCAGAAAAAAATAAAACTTTTAAACCTAGTATAATTTTAATGGATTCACATTCTGCTTATGACTGATGCGGCACTACATCGATAGCACATCATCATTTTTCAACAAACATCATAAGGAAAGTTCATATTACTCGATATAAAGTATTACTCAATCAACCGTTGAAATTCCAGGGTCGCGTTTATTTATTTTTTTACGTTTTTAGTGTTCCTGTAAAAACAACACCCTGCAACACCTGCAAAGCGAGTTGAACAAATTTTCTTTCTGTCACGTCAAAGCGGATGGTACTAACCGAAATGAAATAAAAACGCTGTTTGGCATACATAGAAAAAAACTATTACTTTTGAAAACAGTGCAAATGTATGTTTTTCTACTATGGCTAATAACATCGGAAAAAAACATTTATTCAAAATAAAATCGTTAGGAAAGTATTACTTACTCGATTGAAAGAATTATATTAGAGGTCCTAACTTAGTTTTTTAACGTTTTATTGGTTCTGTAAAAACGATGGCCTGTCACCTTGGAGGATGGCTAATACTAAGTACCTACTTGAGCAAAATTAATCAAAGAAGATCAACGAAAAATATTTAAAATTCTATTGATTTCTATCCTGCAAGTAAAACAAAACCTTGAATGTCGTATCCAATAAAGATGGCCGTCCAAATGTAAAAGATGGAACTAAACTCCGTTTTTTTAAGTTTGCTGCTGACCGTCACCATAAGAAATACATGAAAATGTTTTACAGCCAACTTCCAAAACTGTTATTTTGAAAAATGGAACGGAGAGTAGGTGCAATTATAGACATACAAATACTAAATTCAGTTTTCTAGAAAATTTAATTCAGTTGACTCAACGATAACAATAACATATTAAATAAACACTACTTAAAATAGACTCAACCTGATTTAAGTTTATTTTCAAAATGCCATCCATTTGCCTCCCGGCACTTCCTTTCTCTTTTCGAGATATTCCTTACGGCTTTTCTTATCTGATCTGGATGCCTTTTTATGAAGCGAAATGCTTCAATTATTCTCTCACGTAGCTGTTCTCTTGTTGTGATCTCTACCTCATAGACTATGCTTTTTAAAACGCCCCACAAATAATAATCTAGTGGGGTAAGGTCAGGTGATCTCGCCGGCCAGGGAATAGGCCCACCACGTCCCATCCATCTATCGGGAAATTAATGAACCAACTCAAACTGTCAAAATGAACGTCCCAGCTTCAGTCACCCGTTTTTTCTATGTATGCCAAACAGCGTTTTTTATTTCAGTTAGTATCACCCGCTTTGACGTGACAGAAAGAAAATTTGTTCAACTCGCTTTACAGGGTGTTGTTTTTACAGTATCAATAAAAACGTGAAAAATAATTAAATACGGCCCTGGAATTTCAACGGGTGATTGAATAATACTTTATATCGAGTAATATAAACTTTACTTAAGATTTTTGTTGAAAAATGATGATGTGCTATCGATGTAGTGCCGCATCAGTCATAAGCAGAATATGGATCCATTAAAATTATACTATTTTTTTAAGTTTAATTTTTTTCTGCAGAAAACAAAAACTTCCGTGTTCAATTTGTTTCAACTGTTGCTTAGTATCGTCCTTAAGCTTTAAAGTGAGAAAAATAAAAATTGTCTGATCAGGCTTACAGGGTGTTGTTTTTCAAAAACCAATAAAAACCTAAAAAAAGTCCGGACCTGAGATTATTTTTTTTAAAAGACCTATTTTATTGAGCTCAGGGAGCATATTCGATGTGCCAAATTTCATGTCTGAGTTGTTTACTTTTAGAAATATTTAACGTACAGTAATTCACATATTTTCAAATATCACCCTGTATATCAGTCAAAAACGCTACAAGGCCTTTTTTAATACCAGATATGAAATGGCCTCGGTCCATAGCACTTATGGTTGGACTATGTACAATTCGTCGTGAATCACCCTGTATAGATAGAAATACCATATTTTGCCCAAATTTTTTCTTCGTTAACTCGGGTTGTTCGTATCTATTATTCAAAAGAACGTATACGTTCAATTATCTGCATTATCTCGAACGAGTTTTTGATACAAACTATAATAACTGATAACGGTTTAAAATACTTTTGAACGCTATTTCTAATTGAAAAAAAAATATCCAATCATCCACCAGTGACGCAATGGAAGGTATTAATTAGCTAAGCAGCGAGAGATTGTCTGAGCCAAATGGCAACTAATGAACTTCTCAACTGAAACATGAAAGATACGCTTGAAGTGTCTATCAGATAAAAAAGTTAACAGAAATAAGACAAGCTTTTATACAAATGCACTGAAAAGGAAAAAATAATTTCTTTAATTGTTTTACTCAGGTTAATCTGCAAGATTACTCATTTTATATTCGCGGCAAGCTTTTGAATCTGCTACTCACCGAATAACCAAAGTCAAAGAATTAAAGAAATTATTTTTTCCTTTTTAGTGCATTTGTATTAGAGCTTGTCTTAATTTTTTCTTCAATTCTTTTTAGTCATTCATGAAATCCGTTATCTTATTGAATTCTGACAAAAATTGATAATATCCGATACGTCGCCATCTTGAATTCATGAATTTTGACAAAAACATCATGATTTCCGACCCCAAAAACCCCCTCACATCAATTTTGATTGGAATCGTACCATAAACATTACTCGTCGCCATCTTGGAGCCACCATCTTGAATTCGGGATCTCCCCAAAAAATCCCACATACCAATTTTAAATTCGTGATCTCTGTCCCCGAAAACCTCCAAATACCTAATTTGAATTGGATTGAACCATAATCACAAAACTCTTCCGCCATATTGGAGCCGCCATTTTGTTTTTTCTCTAGCAAAAATTCTATAATGCGTTGTCACCGGAATTATAAACATGAAGTTCACGTTAATCGGATAACTAGAAGTGGGTCAAAATTCACTTTCAAGATTTGAACCGTACATTCATACTAATGTAAAGTTGAATAAAAGCTTGTGAAAAGTATCAACCCCTCAAAGAGCCACCATAATAACATTCAATAGAAACTAAAAGACTAAGAACCTATAAAACTAAAATATCGAATATGTAATAACGAAAAATATTGAAACTGGCCAAAGAAAGCTATTATAGATCTAGAATTGAAAGTCCGATAAGCCTGTAAAGGAAACATGGAAAGTGATGAATGATCTACTCTTCACAAGTCACACCTGGGAAACAACAAAAAAACAGGCAGAAGCAGGCCTACACAGAATCAAGTGCTGGCTAAACAGTAATCTACTCAGCTTGAATTTCAACAAAACCAAATTTGTGATCTTCTCAAATAGTATCGTGAATCAGCCTGACTTCCCCACTTCGAAATATCACTCCAACTGTGCAATAAATCCTTGTATATGTCAAAGAACTATAGAAAAAACTGAAAATATAAAATATTTAGGCATAATAATAAACAATACACTAAAATGGGATAGCCACTCTAAATATTTAACAAAAAGCCTGATAAAACTGGTATACACGTGCTATGAGCTACGAAAATTCCTCCTAATAAACATACTCACAATAGCATACATCATACGGTATCATCATATGGGGTGGTACTTATCATAGCCAGATAAAAACACTCATATGAACACGAAAATGGATCTTGAAAGTCATAATATCGAAACCAAAAATATTTTCAACAACACTGCTCTTCTCAGATACGAGATTCTAGGACATACACAGACTTCATGTTCTCAGCGCCTCCAAATTTATGTACAAAAATAAAATTGAGAAAAACATAAATAAACACGATTACAACACAAGAAGAAGAGACAACACAAAAACACCCAAAACTAAAACCACCCTCTCTCAAAAATGTATCTGTACAACAGGACGATAAATACTTCGCACACGAGTCCTGAGAAAAAAAACTTTGTTTATAATTTACATCACCTCAGTAAGATTTCAAATTCTGGAAGTGTTTTAAATATTGTATGTAACAACTACGTTTGCATTCTTATCCATAGACACGTATGTTTTCATATGTTTATATGAGTTTATATGTTTTATGCACGACCGGGCGTAAAGTAGCACTTTAGCGCCCGGATTTGCGGGCGTAAAGTAGCACTTTAGCGCCCGCGGACTACTTTATCGCCCGGCGGGCGATAAAATCGTTGAACAGGCGCTAAAGTGAATTTCAATCTCATATCGATAGAAATCTATATTCCAATGGATCATATAATCAAACCCAAAACATTATTAACAATAATATAACGAAAACAATGAACATAAATTAATTTAAAAAATGAATTATAACTTAATATTGACAATACAATTAGAACAGTTATTTATGGAAATATTTGGATTTGTTGTTTTCTGTTGTTGCAGATAGTTACTGACTTCAACTGATTCCTCATTACTACAAGTCTGAAGAGAATGCATGTTATTATTTGGTGTTTCAGAGTAGTGAGCAATATTTTCAGATTGTCTGCAATGGCTAGTAGAAGGCTTATCATTTTCTACAATTTTCTCAGCAATCTTCAGCTTATTTGCAACTGAATTTTCAATATAACCTTCCGCAACAGTCGTCGACTTCCACCCAGCATGTCTTTTAATGTTGATTATATCCTCGCCTGCATCTGCTAACATAGTTGCTGAGGAACGTCTGAAGCAGTGACCAGAATATTCTTTCGCATTAGAAATACCTAGGTAAGTGGCTATTCTGAATGGTATTTGACCGAATGTATTTTTTCCGATAACCTGTCTCGTACACTTGCCATTTTTATAATATAAAAAAACCGCTTTTGATCATTCTGATCTCGCAAGGAAGAATATTTTCTGTAAATATCCAAATAACTTGGCGATTTCTGTTCTTTATCGATTACAGTAAATACTCGATCTATCTTCGTTTTGGTTTCTCGTATAGTTATGAGTCTCGAAATCTTGAATGTCATCCACTGTGATATTTGCCAATTCTTCGCGGCGACATGCTCCACAAATACCAAAAATCAGTGCCACCTACAATAAATTCTCAGATTAACATACTGAACATTGAGAAAACATGAAATTAGAACTTACTTTCATCATGAGATAAACATCGTCTGGTGCTTCCCTCAAAAATAACTCGATTTCTTCTCTGCTTAGAATCTTTGATTTCTTTGGTTTATAACCATCAAATTTTCGTTTCAAAAAAGCTATCAATCTTGCGTATCTACTGATATCTATATTATCATGTACATTTGGAGTAGCTTTCAGCATGGAATAATATGACCACATGGTAGAGGGCTTACAATATTTAGATTTTTCCAGAAAATAGGCAAGAAGTACAGTCTCTGTGTATTTCTTATTTTTTACATTTTTCCCGTTGCTCCACCTCATGAATTCTTCATACACCTTGTCGTATATTTTCTTGGATTTACTTGGCAATAAACTCAATTTCGCATCCTCAGCTGCCTTACTTATTTCTGGTGGAGTACAATTCACACTTTCTTCGTCGCTTGAATCCATTTCAAAATCAGTGATAAATTATCTGTGATCACAAAAATTGACAGCAAATATGGCTACTAGCCTATATTATCTTATTTCGAAAAATTGACTGAGTTGCCATGGTAACATTCATTCAATCACTTCTTGATTTATTCTGTTTCCGATATGATATGAATATACATCCTCACGGCAGCCTTGATGTATTTTTATCATGTTCTAGATATAAAGAGGTATCTATCTACATGACATCAAATATACTGGTCATGCATAAAATTTTGTATGTATTTCGGGCGTAATTTGCTTACATGGACCTAGGCGTGTTAATAGCCCTCGCTATCGCTCGGGCTATTACTTACACGCTGCGGTCCATAAAAGCCTATTTTACGCCCTTGATACATAAATAACTATCAAGTGTATAATACCACCTTCGTAGGATCATACATTCTGGATACCGTTTTAATTACTGTAAGCAACAACTATGGTCGCATCTTTCATCTACAGGGTGAGTCAGAAGTACTTTGACAAACTTCAGGAGGTGATTTCTCACAATATTCTAATATGAATTGTTCAAATAAATATATGTCCGGAAACGCTTCGTTTTCAAGATACAGGGTGTTGAAGTTTTATTTTTATTTTCGTTTTTTTCAAATAACTTTTGAAATACTGACCTTAATTGAACGAAAATTGGTTTTGAGAGGTTTTTTGAGGTGACGAATTCGAACCTGATGTTATCATTGCTCTTACTCGTAGGGGGCGCCACCTACACGTCTTTTTCTTTTTGAAGATTCATAACTTTTTTGAGCGTACTTCTAGCACATTTTTCAGTGAAAAAATCAATTCCTCTATGATATCTACGTAAAAAAGCTACCCTTGTTACAAGTCGCTATAAGCAACCGCATTCTAGATATTTGGACTTGAAAATTTCAAGTCGATTATTTGATAATCGATGAGTGTTGAAGTTATTACCATTATTTTGCATTTTTCACAAGAATGCTTTGGAAATGAATTTGACGTTCAAGTAAGTAGTTTTGGTTTTTCGTAGGGGGCGCCACCTATTCTATTTATTGTTACTCGTTTGAAATAGTGATTTTTGTATCAAGGGTGCAAAATCGGTATTTGTTTTAATAAAATTTGCAAGAAATATCAACATTTTATTTCAAGAAATTTTGAATATGTAGAATAAAATAAAATAAAGGAAACTGAATTGTATTCAAATAAATTGTTCAAAGTGTCCACCTTCAGCGAAGATACAGACATTCAGTCTTCTAGTCATTGAATCTCGTACGCGCTCAAACATTATTGGTGTGTTTCTTATTGTTTCACAGGCGTCTACTATTCGGTTTCTTAGATCTTCCTCGTTCGCTACTGGAGTTTTATAAACTAGTGACTTCAAATGTCCGCAAAAATAAAAATCTAGCGGGTTTAGATCTGGGGACCTTGGTGCCCACGCCGGGTTAGGTTCTTCTACAGTGTTAAGAAATTCCCTGGCTACAACGCTAAAATGGGCCGGAGCCCCATTATGCATAAACCACATGCGGATACGAATTTCTCATGGTACATTATGAAGTAGTCCCGGCAATTCATTTTCTGAAAAATCTCTGTGAGTTGCGCCATTCAGTCGGAACGGAAGAAAGGAAAGACCAATCAAGTAATTATCAATTATTGCCGCCCATACATTTCCAGAAAATTGATACTGATAATGTCTTTCACTAACTGCGTGCGAATTTTCCAGAGCCCAAACATGGTTGTTATGAAAGTTTGTGGTAGCATTTCGGGAGAAGTTTGCCCTCGTCCGTGAAGAGTACATATCTTGAAAATTGAGGACTCCCTGCCAATTTTCTCAAAAACAACTGACACATACTAATACGTTGGGGAAAGTCTCGTGGTAAAAGAGCTTGTACTCTTTGAATATGGTATGGATAAAATTGTTGATCGTGGATAATTCTCCAAACTTTGGACTGAGAATTGAGAGCTTCAGCAATTATTCTTGTACTTGTTTCTGGATGCTCCTCGAGAGCGTACAAAACAGCTTCTTCCAATTCTGTGGTTCGGACTGCTCGTGGTCTTCCAATAATGTCAGCTGCCCTCTTAAAGCTACCTGTTTCTGCCAAACGACGGTGGAGACTGGTAAATGTTGGAGCTGAAGGCAGTACTCGATTAGGAAATCGCTCCTGGTAAATACGTCTTGCTTCGCGCGCATTGCCATCCGCAAGGCCATAAACGAAATGCATATCGGCTAAATGAGCATTATTGTTCAAATAATCCATTCTTCAAAACTTACAGAAACTTCAACAAAACAACAAAACGTTTAACTGTCACATAATATGTAATTACCAAAACTACTTACTTGAACGTCAAATTCATTTCCTAAGCATTCTTGTGAATAATGCAAAATAATGGTAATAATTCCAACATGCATCGATTATCAAATAATCGACTTGAAATTTTCAAGTTCAAATATCTAGAAAACGGTTGCTTATAGCGACTTGTAATAAGGATAGCTTTTTTACGTAGATATGATAGAGGAATTGATTTTTTTACTGAAAAATGGGCTAGAAGTAAGTACGCTCAAAAAAGATATGAATCTTCAAAAAGGAAAAAGACGTATAGGTGGCACCCCCTACGAGTAAGAGCAATAATAACATCAGGATCGAATTCGACACCTCAAAAAACCTCTAAATAGAAATGTTCGTTTAATTAAGGTCAGTATTTCGAAAGTTATTTAAAAAAAACGAAAATAAAACTTTAACACCCTGTATCTAGAATATTGTGAGGAATCACCTCCTGAAGTTTGTTAAAGTACTTCTGACTCACCCTGTATTTATATGTTTGTATTATATATTTTTATTTGTTTATATATTTTTCTGAAATATATCTTTATCAAGCTTTGTTAACATACTTATGACAATAAAGCATATTTTGTATTGAATTGAACAGAATTACACAGAGTGGGCCAAATTGGACACATTTAAAGGGAAAGTCCTGTTTTCAAACTAGATAGATGAAAACTGATGGCTGTGTCTGAGGGCCAATTTTCATGACAAAATATATATTATATATATATATATATATTAATATAATATATTTAAAAAACAATAGTTGTTATATTAGCTTTTTGTTCTGAAATGTTCATAGATAATTATTTTCGCTCTGTATGATATACTGTGATGTAATAATAATTGCTAGCTAACGTCACTGTTTTCTCGTCACGTTGCTGCCAATTGTTATCACTTTTCTTACCACGACTAAACTCAGTTGGTACGCCTCTTGTCTCAGATAGCCGGTTCAGGCACTAGAATCACTGCTTGATGTCATATTTCAATCTATTCAATGTTTATAAGTACGATTGCTGATCATTGTGGAAAACAAACGAGAGAGTATCGAAAAACAATTATTTCCTTTATTCAGGAAAACTTATATTAACCTGGCCTACGATAAATAACTTATTCTATGGTCAATCTACAAATTCTCAAAGACAATCATGAGAAACGGCCATGGATAAATATACACAACCTCACTTTTACCTTGAAGGTTGAAAATTTCTTTAATAGTTCAAAATCAAAATGAAATAGAGTTCTTCTGATGTAATACGAGTTATTTGTGACGTTATTCAGTTTGTGATGTGCACTAGAAAAGTTTATACCTGACGCTGGAACTGTCGCTGTTTCAATACACACCAAGAGTTTGAATCCACCTTCAATCCACTGCTCTCAGGAACTCCAATACCAAAACGGAACCATACAAATCCAGAAATCTGCTTTGAAATATTCTCATAAAAAGTACATACAAGGTAATGTTGTTTTTTTGCTTATATTGATGGAGTTATTGACTTTTTCTTTTTCTCAAACCAGAACGTGGCGTTCTTTTTAAAAAAAAATTCAATCTCTTCGTGGCTTTGTTTTCTATCACCTGGATACCATCTCTCCTTTTTCCTAATGATTCGAATTTTTGAATTCGCGCACTTTAGTTGTCACATTTTCACTGTTCGGGGTTATTTGTCAAAACTTATAAATAAAAATATTTTTCTTTTCTTATAAACTATGTACAATATTCAGTGATAATTATCTCTGACACTTTTCCGTTCTTATTTTCTCACAATTTCAAATCTTACATCTGACCATACTGTTTCCTGATTGGCTATTGTCATCAAGAAGTTTGTTGTTCTCCCATTGGCTATTTCTAGTTAGATACAATTTCATATACTGCATGTTTCAAGCTTATAATTTTGTTGATCTCATTTTATTCAGGATGATTTTGTAAATCTAGACTTTTTTGTTGTCTTTTAAACAATTATGGGTTATAATCATTATGACAGTGTATGAAATTGATTGTATTGTATTTGGATATTTTTATCTATCAATATTATACAGAGGCTTCATAAAGGAAATAGAACTTCAAAATTTATGTAAAAACAATCTCTTGAAACTAATAGCTATTAAGTAATTATTCTTTTTGTGTTTTTTTATGAAATTGTTTACTTTTTTCCTTTTAAACTATATAACTGGTTTTTCATAACATAACAATGTATATATATATATATATATATATATATGTTTATATATGTATATTTGTATAATATATACATGCATATACATATATAAATTTTCTAATAACCTATAATTTCATCACTTTAGTTTGGTAAATTTAGTAAATTATTATTAGAGTCATGAATGATTATAAAAATAAAATAAAAATTAATTTACCTAACTCCAATAATCTGTCTCGGTTTTTGTACATGTTCTATAGTGGGATTTTCATCATCAACTTCCATTTGATTATTGTCATGTTCAATCACGATGTCACCAATTATTTGTAATGGTGAACCTCTACAATTAATAAGTATTTTATTATTTACATATTAGTTTAATTTTATGTTATCCTATTTTAAAAAGTTGCTGAAGTAAATTGTAGAAACGCGAGGCCGAAATACGGAAGAGTAACAAGTAGAAAGAGTGCGAGAGAGAGAGACAAGAGAAGGACAGATAATCAAACGCGCCCCAATGTCGAGAGTAGAATGACGCGTATTAGTAGAGGGATAAAATAGACAAGGAAAAAGGAACGCTGCATATGACGCTACGACGCCAGCAACTAGTATGAGATACGCACTCACCTTTGTCGAGACCGTTCGCGTCGGCCGATCACACTTTTCGTAACGCTCTCGTCACGCATTCACCAGCCTACTCCCCAAGTCAAGCGTGCGTAAAGAAGTTTTACTTCGAAATTCTTTGTTTCTATGAAAACATTTCCAAAGCACTTTTTTCCGTAACATTATTTATGATTTATTCATAGCTTCCACCAATTCATATTCAATTTATAATCTTTTCTTTTCGAATTCGGAAAAAGAGATAAAGAAATTAAGCAGACCATGTAATGAGAAACCCTTGATAACACATAGTCTACATACAGTGCGGCTTTTCATAGTCCTCCCCCTCCTGTTAACTTTTGAATGGTTCGACGCAGAACAATGGGACAAAAACTGTTTTGAATCACCGATACTACTTTTTGAAATGAAAGACATTGTGATTGCTCGATAGATGGCGCGCGGGGGTCATATCAACTTAAAAATTTCAAATAGCATGGGAGGGTCAAATGGCACATCGTTGAAAAGATAATTCAATTCTCTTTTGAACCATATTATATTTTAACCGACGAAACCAGAAAGGAGGAGATTCTCTAGTCGACGCGTATATTTATGTTTTTTTATCATATTTTTTTATGTATGATCAAATCCACCCCTAAGAGTAGCAAAATGAAGGATATTGATCTCTCACCCTCTGAATTCTGGTCCGTTGACCGATTCTATCAGGCATAAATTTGTACTGGGATCTTCCATTTGGATGATTCTTCTTTTATTAGATAGGGTATACATCATAGTTGATCATATTTGGATTTTGAATGGCATTATCCACCCTTACAGGTAGAAAAATTGGGGATAATTGATTTTTTACTTGTGAACATTGGCACACATATGTAGTTGACAATGACAGATCGCTAGTGTCATTATCACAAATCATTATATTCTATGAGAGGATGGAATGATATACAAAGTAATGAAATAAAGTAACCAGAACAACAAAAATAATTTATATTACAACAAATAGTAAAAGTAGATGATCATATTATTTAACTGGTAATAGTTGAAGTGAGGCGGGTAAGTAAGAATTTTGGAAGTAATCAAAAACAAGCAGTTGGTAATTAGTAGATTTCAGCCACAAAAAATTGGAAAATAAAAACTTTTCAACCAAAAATTAAACCGACAAAATACGGAACAGAAAAGTAAAAATAAAATAAACCTTCTTAGTCACAATAACTAAGCTCCTAAACTAATGTAAGTAACTAATTTTGAGTCGGCGCCAAACAAACAATCAACGAAGATCATTAAATTACTTCAAAGAAATTATCAGAATGTCAACGCCCAACTCGATGCCATCATTTTACGCCTTACCTAATTCATTTGCTTGTTTGTTTGGCGCCGACTCAAAATTAGTTACTTACATTAGTTTAGGAGCTTAGTTATTGTGTAAGAAGGTTTATTTTATTTTTTACTTTTCAGTTCCGTATTTCGTCGGGTTAATTTTTTGTTGAAATGTCAAGTATAAGTGCGGATCTGAGTGGTGCCTTTACCTCGATAACTTTTGAAGGGTTCGACGGACAGAAAATATTTTGAATGCTATTACCGATCCTACTTTTTGAGAGAAGATACATTACAATTACTCGACAGAGGGCTCTGGGGGCACATCAATGAAGTTCCTTACGCTTTTTCTTCAACCCTGAATGTAATTAGATATGGAGATTTAGATTGTCTATATTTGTATATTTTCGTCACGTAAGGAAAAAGAGTTATGCTCCCTCCATGGTTCCAAACGATCAATTAATATGTTGCCATCAATCTCATGTATCCACCATTTTGTGTTTCATTTTTCTAAATATTTTTCCCTTTGAAAGTTGACGTTTTCTATTCCATCACATTTAATTGTCATTATAGCATGCAATACTATATCTATACAGTGACCGGTAGAAAGTACGCATCATATGGGAATTTATTTTTATTAATAAATTTTGCCAAATATCGATACGGGCAATCGCTTCATCATCAAAATACACCTCAAAAGACGTTGTACAGCCGTTCTTTTTCGTGTTTCGCGGGAAACAAAAATAAAAAAATTATGTCTCAAAAACAAAAAATATCGAAAAATGTTATTTGGAAAAGTTGTTCAAAACGACATTTTATAGCTATGTACATTGTTTTGAAGATTGAGATAAAAAATAAAAATAATTTTTTTGCAACAATTTTTTTTACCATAGTTCTGTTGACGTTTCGACTTTTATAAAGTCATCCCCAGGGCAATTTCCTCTCTGTAGTTTGATTTGATGTTCTGTAGGATTCCTACAAAACAGCTTCAGTAACCAGTAAGGTCACAAAACATCATGCTGAAAATCAAAATTTTGAAATACTTTTGACTTTGGACTACATAACAACATGAGATTTCTACAGAACATCAAATCAAACTAGGGAGCGGAAATTGCCCTGAGGATGACTTTATAAAAGTCGAAACGTTGGCAACAGAACTATAGTGGTTTTAGTTATTTTGACCTTCTCGCAACCAACTCCAAGCCACAGCAACCAGTAAGGTCACAAAGCATACAAAAAAAAATTCATAAGAGGTCACTGAAATATCTTCAGGACATTATAATCCTGATGTTTATTATTAACAAAGGCCCTTGTATATACATAATATTAAATTGTTTTTTTTATTCGAACAAAAAATAAATTGATTTTTGGTAAATTGTTGGATACCTACAATATTATCATTGTTGATGCGTGCATCGACAGATTTCCTCATGATCTAAGAGGCCATGAAACAATTGACTAATAATGCTAATATGTTATCAAGAGTTGTCAAACGATTTAGTAGTACTATTATTTATTCAGGTATTTTTATCACCCTTCTTGTATAGTTTTTCATTGTAAGAGTTATTTTACATTTTGTTGTGCGTTAACAATTATTAGAGATGCCCCGAGAAAAGCTAAGTTTGCAAGAAAAAATTGAGCTCGTCTATAATATGTGGCGAGCGTATTTATATTTCCAGAGAAGCAGCAGATATATTCAATGCTAGATATCCAAAAAAGAATATCCATGGATCTACTGAGTTGGGTATTTTAAACAAATTTAAAGCTACAGGTAGTGTAGAAAATCGTTACAAAACTCCACATAGTAAGCCTAAGGTACCTTTAATGTTTTGTTAACGGTCACAGAAAATCCACAGATGGCACTATCGGAGAGGCAGGAACAAACTGGTATATCTGAAGAAGAATTTTGAAGAATAATAAACTTTGCGCCTACAAACCAAAATTCACCCACACCTTACTTGATAGTGATTTCGATGCCCGCTTAGATTTTTCATTTTGGTTCCAAGGCATAATTGAAGAATGCCAAAATTTTCCTACAAAAGTTTCATTTACTGATGAGGCGACTTTTACATCAAACGGTACTGTCAGTTCCCAGAACTGTAGATGGTGGGCTGATGAGAACCCAAATTGGACGATAGAGGCAAAAAGTCAATTTTCATTCAAAAGTAATGTTTGGTGCGGCATATTAGATACGCAGATCGTTGGGACTTACTTTTTTAGTCACGAAATTATTTAGAGTCACGAAATTATTTAGAGTTTTCGAATATCGAGTTTTTTGACTTCTTACTTGGATTACCGCTGCAAAGAAGAAATTATTTTTTTTCCAACAAGACAGAGCGTCAATACATAGTACCCTTGAAGTCAGAGCGTGGCTTTCCTCATAAATGTATAGGACCCGTGGCCTGCAAGATCCCCAGATTTGACGCCCTTGGATTTCTTTTTATGGAGGTACTTTGAAAGTAAGGTTTATTTATAAACATCGGTCATTTCATAATATCGACCATGTATTAATAACATTACACCGCAAATGCTGCGAAATGTGTTTCGAGTATGTATTAAATAGTCTGGTTTATAATTATTTCAGCTTCTAATTTTATTATAAAGTGTTTAAAAATTAAAAGTTAAAAATGTGTAAGTTCTTGTTATGTCAAAAATTAAATCAATTTTTGGTTCTAATGAAAAAAATGCAATTAAAATTGTGTAGATACATGGTCCTTCATTAATAATAAACAATATCGGAATTATAATGTCCTGAAGATATTTCAGTGACCTCTTATGAAGCAGCTGAACACATTGCAATTTAAAATTTTATCCGAATAAAATAGTAATAGCTTGCAAATCTTCACAAAATATTATTTAAAATATAACTGTTGGTTTGACTAATGAGTTTCTTTGTCAGAAATGTATTTTTCCAAATTATTTTTTTTAAGGCAAAAAAATTATTTTTATTTTTTCATCTCATTTTTTTTTTAAATTTGTACATTGCTATAAAATGTCGTTCTGAACAACTTTTCCGTATAACATTTTTCGATATTTTTTCAAATGAATGTGTGTTGGGACATAATTTTTATTTTTTTTTCAGTTCCGGCCAAACACGAAAAGATTAACGGCACTGTACAACGTCTTTTGGGGTTTATTTGATGCAGAAGCGATTGTTTGTATCGATATTTGTCAAAATTTATTAATAAAAGAATTTCCCTTATGATGCGTACTTTCTGCCGGTCACTGTATATCCTTTTTCCAAACTCATCCGCCACAGTAAAAGGTATTTTATTCCTAATAATACTATTCGTTATATTATATCAAATTGACGTGCCACATATTCAATATAAACCATTAATCCAACTTCGGCATACAGAAAACATAAGAAATTATGTCCAAGAAAGGATATAATAATAATAAGGTTTATTTGGATACAAATTTAACAATATATCTCATAAACTATGAAACCAAATAAAAAAGGAGGGAAACCGCAAAGCCATTGGCTGTCCGCGGTGCGAGTGATTTATGAAATATTAAATTCTTAATTAAGTATTACATCACTATATCATTATCGATAGCAAATAACGCCTAAGATTAAGAAAATACGATAAAAAAAACTAGGGAAAAATTGATGAGATACATCGAGAAGTTATTGAGTAAGCTTTGTTTTCTTCACGTTGAAATTGAATATCTATCTCAGGCAGCCTGCAATATGTACATTTACAATCAGTTCAACATTCTACATTATTCAAATGTCGAATTGAATGTTTATTGCATTCGGTAATTGCCGAAGTTTTCCTCTGAGCAGGTCACCTGAAATTAGGCGGGAGGCGCTACCCTAAATTTTGTCGAATTTTACAAAGAACAAAACGTGTTTTTAATTTTTTGTTCAGATTTTTAACCACTGTAATTCGTTATAAAATGGCATCATACACTCGTCATTCACCGATGTGCAAGAGGTATTACACCCTGTATATGTGACCAAAAAAATGTCTTGACATGAAATATGTCTGATTGCTAACTCAGCCATGAACAACCAGTATGAATTTATGTCATTCATATCGCATAATCTAGGTGCCCCAAGCATGCACTCAATGAAGTGGATTTGATTGCAAAACTGTAGTGAATTTTAACAATAATTTTGAAGTTCCCTCCTGACTTCCTTTCCAAAGGGAATTTCATAGGTTTCTGAAATAAGGGAGATATCGAAATTTGAATGTGTCAACCTTTTTCGGAACTGGCCAACACTCCGATTAATCACCCTGCAATGATGATCATTTCCTAACCTGAAACTGTAAAGAATTTCAAGAATCAGAAGCAAATTTGGGTAAACAGTGGCGTATCGATAATATTTTTTTCTTTTGCTCTGGATAATAATGTCATGAAGTCCATCTATCAGTATGGTGTCGAAAAACACTGATGAAGCTATAAAAAGATCACAGCTCATACCAGTCTTGGTGGTGCAGGTAAACAGTCAGTGGGTAAAATTCTCCATTAACGCTGTTTATCTCATAAGCATAGATTCAAGCCAAATTAAGGCTCACGAATAGACTACAACCACCTGCGAACACTATGGCGCCCCGATAAGCATAAAACGTGTCAAAAAAAATTCACACCATGACATTTCCACGATAATAGAAAATATAGAAATCAATAACGAAAAGAAAACACTGCAGCTTAAACGCAAGGAATGCAAAAATTAAATATATCTCACCAAAAACATAAATAATGAAAGAAAAAGCCAAGTGAAGGGAGATAAAATATGAAATGCAGTGCATAAAGTACACAAAGTCGTCTTCACCAAGGATTCAATATAAATTGAAACACAATGGACCTTTTTATGCACTATGTGAAAACACTGTAATTAGAAAGTATATGTGCTAATATCACTTGGGATTTTTTATTTTATTTTTCTGATCGGTAGTTTTTTCATAATCCGGAAAAAAGTGGTTTCGTGACGTCACGTTCACTAAAAGTTGATTTGGCATCGTTGTATGAGTTGCGAATCATGGAATTGTGACGTAATGACATTTGTTATTTGATACTTTGATAGGTTCGTTCGTTTGTTTCACGGAATAGAATATTATCAATCGTTTTTCTCTCTTCAGCTCTTTTTCTTGGATATATCTGATACGACTGATATGAGGCACGAGATATGCAGAGAACTGCTGCAAATGAACAAGCTCGCCATGAATGTTTGGTATTGAAAAATTTCGGAAATTATTTTCTAATTTTAATAACTATGAAAATGTCTAAAAAGTGCTATGTGCACGGTTGTCTGAACACCAGTGAAAGTGAATCAAACTTTTGTAAAAAGCGGAAATACATGCTTTTGTGCAGAACATTTCCAGGTGAGTACATCAAGGAACGATCTTTAATTTCACTCAATGCAAGTTTGCAAAATCATCGATCAGTACTGTATTTTATATCCAGTCCTATAAACATATTGTTCTTTGGTTCCAGCTGAAAGAAGATACTACGAATTAGGAATATGCTAGAACAAGGGGATCCAAATTTATGTTAAAGCAAGATGTCTGTCCACATATCAACCTGAAATGACATTGGTCTGACAATGTTTCATCATAAGTATATGACCTACCAACGATGAAGAAACCCAAACCAAATGAAAACATCACTCCTTCAGCTAGTAAAACTGTGTTGAGTGACATTACATCCATGGGAAATATTTACTCAACAGTTTCGAATAGTTCTTCTCCTAGCAGTAGCCAAGCTGGTACATTATCCGATTCACCAAAATAACACCACCAAAAAAAATTCTGAGTATATTCCTAGTCAGTCTTCATCCGATCCTGATTGTGAAAATATCGAAGGACAGCAGCGCCAGCGCCTATCTATTGCACTTATAGAAAAGAAGAGTAATATTATTTGGGGCTCCCTGAAAATGTTTACCACATTGTGAAATACGTTACCAAAATTGAGTAAATTAAATATATGGATGTTCTGATAAGTTTAAAAAAGATACGGGTTGGGGATGTATACTCTCGATTGGCTGATGACTGATATGAGTAAATCAAGTGTTCACAAGATTTTCACAAAAGCTGTGCCTATGATGGCAAATTGTTTATTTATAAGAGCTTATATATTGGCCTGACATCTGAAATTGAAAGAAATTTGCCGATCCCTTTCAGAGCTCGCTATAAGAAAGTTAATTCAATTATTGTCTGAAATTGAAAACCCTCTGATCCTGTTCGTCTGTCCGTGACTTGGTCAGAATAGAAAAAATGCAATACTGTAAAATTTTTAATATCTGCTACTCCAAATGGCACAATACAATTTATTTCAGGAGCATACGGTGGACGAATTCTTTAACAACTTTGTCGATAAGAATAATTTCTTCTATTTTGATTGATTGAAATTCAAAAATACTTTGACTAACTAGAATGTGCAGTATTATGTCAAAGTTTTCTAAGGTTTGTTGTCACATTCTCTTCATGAATGCCAATATCTTCAGTTTTTTTTTTCTATAGCTTTGTAACCATAGGGAAAATTTTTACCATAGAAAATGTAAGCCTGTATTTGTAAAAAATAGATTAGTATCCCTCAACAAAGAATTGGTGTGAAATAAGTAAATAATTTTGCAAAAAATTCACGAAATTAAATTTGTATGAGCATACTTCAAGTCTATTCATTCTAAATTATTAATTATATTTTCAGTAGTTCAAACTTAATAAATATTTGACTCATCACATGAAGGAAACACTAACAGGTACCGAACATGAATTTATTTATATTATAATACAAACAGACAAAGCCTACATATATATTCACAGTATAATGCATTTATGATATATGATATATCTAAACAATCACGAAAGTTTCAACTAAGAACCAAAGTTCTTAGTTAAAAGTTGGGCAACTTTCTAGTCATGGTTCTTAGTTCTTGTACTGGGGGTTCCATAAACGCGGTCATTGATTTGCTAGTGTTGAATCCTTAGTTATTAGTTCACTTAGTTCTCGGGAACGTTGCATAAACAAAGCATAAAAATTAATAAAAAGAGTCAATCATCTCATAATCCACCCTTGGCCAATTTTCCGAACCTGCTTTTACGAAGCCTTGTTTCATTATAAACACACCAAATCGTTTATGATATTGAGAAATTAATAAGTTGATAAAACAATAAACATTAACCTCAAATGTCAATATGATTTTGATGGGAACTGTCTTTAATATTTGCGGTGTTGCCAATGGTCGCTCTTCATCAAAAGGAAGGCCCGTTCAGAAACTTTGAATGTTTTAAATGAAGAAAACCGTTGTTGAAATGGTTTTTTTTGTTGATGAGTCTATCAATGAACAGTGTTCAATTATATATTAATGGTGTATATCAAGCAGTGAGCTATATTTTTGACAAGAACAGTAATGCGTGTTTCTGAACGTGGATTATGGAGGGGGTAGTTTTCGATGAACGTGACGTCACGGGTACACTTTGAAACGCAATATCTTTTCGAAATAAAAAATATATGATGGCATTCTAAGTCAATTGGACGTTTCATATGAAATATAATCGACCTATATAAGTTTTGGAATTTTTTTTTCGTAAATGTGAAGGTCCATTGGTAGACCACAAGCGGAAAACAACTACTTTCCTAGCAAATACCACGCAGAACGTTGAATGATATTCACCTGACAATCCATGCAAACTTCCATATAAATGGAAATTGTTCGCAAATGTTTTTTTCTGATAAGCTCGATTATGTTTAATTCATGTCGTGGATTATGATATCTCTTTAGTAAATGGCAAATTGGAGGGTGAACCGTAAAGCGTGAATATCAAAGAGAAGACGTACAGCACGATGACTTACTTTGGTATTCCTGGGAAGTTAGTTGTTGCTCCTCGAGATCAGGAAGGGCCCTTTCAACGGAGGTTCCGGGTTGGCTCCCTGGAGTTGAGGAATTCGATTGGGAATGTGTTCATAGATCGCCCACAAAAGATGTCTATTGTCTCACATCCACACAAAATATACACGACAAATGCGCGACACTGCCCTTGCCGTTACAACTAGGCAAAAGCGGAATAATAAATGCGGTTGTGTATATCTTTTTATACCTATGACATGTGTCACGTTTTTTTTCTGATCTGGCCTACAGTGATCTTGAAACGTCGTCCACTGGGTGTTCAGTCATAGTGCTGTGTTCACACCTGAAATGCAATAAGAAAAAATAAGTAAAGTTATTTCTTTCTGCAACACTGAATATATGTTTCACATTGAATCCCCTTTAAAACCTCAATAAATATGAAAATATTGGGATGTGAACTATTGAAAAATCCATTTGATCGAGCATGAAAAGATTCACATGAATTTGTAGTCCTGTTACAGGAACTTGAAAACTCGGCCCATGTTTGCGGAGGAAACGTTGCCAGCCAGATCTCCAGATTTAACCCCCCTCGACTTTTTCCTGTGGGGTCACTTGAAAAACAAAATCTTTGCAACCGAACCAGAATCTCTGGAAGATTTACGAAGGAGAATTATTGAAGAATGCCGTCGAATAACGCCGGAAATGCTACGAAATGTGAGGTCTCGTTTTGAACAGAACTTGTACTATTGTATGGAAATGGGTGGTAGACAGTTTGAACATTGTTTTTATTGATTGAGTGAATAAAAAGTGATATGCCAACTTCAAGTTCCTATATCTCGAAAACGAATCGATAGAATTATTTTATTTTATTTTTTACAAGCTTTTATTTAATTTCACCTGTCCCGATGTTTGTCATCAAATCTTACAAGTTAAATTTGACCCACTTCTAGTTGCTCGATTAACGTGAAATTTGGCAAGTGTTCATAGTTCCCGTGACAATGCATTATGCATTTGTTAGAGAGAGAAAAAACAAAATGGCGGCTCCAAGATGGCCGACGATTTCTGTGATTATGGTCCGATTCTATTCAAAATTGGTATGTGGGGGTTTTCGGGGTCGGAGATTATGAATTTTTTGTCAAAATTCATAAAATCAAAATGGCGGCTTCAAGATGTCCGACGATTTCTGTGATTATGGTCCGATTCTATTCAAAATTGGTATATGGGGGTTTTCTGGTCGGAGATTCACAAATTCAAGATGGAGGCTCCAAGATGGCGAACGAGTTTTGTAATTATGGTCCGATTCGATTCAAAATTGGCATGTGGGTGTTAGGAGTACTTACTAAAAAGCACAAAATAAAATAATTAATAAAAAAAACTTTTTAAAAACAAGCTTTTATTCAAATACCCTAAAAGGTTGCTTGCTTTCGAATCTATAGCTCACGGAATAACCTACGTCACACATCCAAAGCAATTATTTTGTACTTTTTAGGATATTTGAATAAATATATTTTTGTTGTTTGATATTAAGAAGGAAAATACCTTTCAAATGAGGTATCACTTGTTATAAGTATATTGCCATTTAAAAATTTAGGGATGGAATGCATTTCGGGTGAATTTCATCGCAAACGATGTCCCCGTCGAAAATGTAGTTGACGTGTCCGAGCGTTTTTATATAATTCGGTTCTGCCGACCTACAGAGCCGCCGTTTCGTTTTCAATGGCCCACTCTGTATAATTTTCTAACGCGCAGTTAAAAAATTCAGTAACTTTTTGGTTATCCGGTGCTGCCATTACGTGAAAATATCTGAAATGTCTTCAGGCTTTAAAAATGGCAGTACAAAGGAAAATAAGAAAATGTCGCTATTTCTGATTTTGATTTATATTCCTGGAATAAACCAAGAGAATGTATCTTGCGATACTAACTTTGGGCAAGGTGGTTGGCCTAGGCAACATAGACTAGGAGGAATCGGCGCATGAGTACCGAAAACTATTCCACCTCAATTTTTTCATGCGATCCTCTTCAAATTGCCCTACTGATGATATAAATGCATGTTGCCATGGGGCAACCCCATGCCATATTGTTTAAACCGAAATTGTTTAAACAACTGCAAGGAATTGTTATTTTTCAACCGGACAAAATTTTTTTATATTCTTTATTGAAATACAAATTAAAAAGGTCCTATGACTTTTCACGATAAAGTTAATATTTTTAGAGATATGAATTTTTAAAGGTTCGAAAAATCTCAAATTTGGGTATTTTTGACCCATGAAATATATATAATATATATAAAAAAAAATATAAATAATATTTTTTTTAATTCTTTATACAATAGTTAATAATATTCTTAATAGATATTTAAAAAATTCATTGTTTATACCTGTTTTTTTATTGTTAATTTCGCGCGCTCACAAGTATGCGTCGTACCCGGTTTGTGAAATTTTACCTGCTTTACACGCATTTACGGGTTGTGATACGACTAGTAAAATTGGCACAAAAAAAAGCTTTAGAAATGATAAAAGTAAAAGAAAATCGTGATGCTTTAGTCCCTCTTGGCAATGGCTTGGATTTAAGTACTAAGGAGTTGAAAGGCTTAGAAAGATTGTATTTAAATATTTTGGGAAAAAAAGGTAACACGGCGGATGAAGCTAGACAAAGTATTTTTTCTCGTTGCTTTGACACTAATATTAATTCATCGAAAATTCCGTGCACATCAGATGCCTTGCATTTGCATGCACTTAGAGCTTCTGCTCAAACATACATTTGGAAAAATGCATTGAATCCCCAATATGAAACATTCGATTTTACGAATTTCGGATACAAACTAGAGAATGGTACTTTGCTACCTTTATTTATAAACAAAAGCCCATTTCCAACTGATCTTAAAAAATTGTGTAATTGTAAGAAATCCTGTGCAACCAAAGCTTGTTACTGTAAAAAAAATAATATTAGTTGCATACTTCTATGTGGTTGTGATCCAGAAGACTGTAAAAATATAATATATAAAAATGATATTGATAATAAATACTTATTTTTAAATTTTGTTTCATTATTTCATACTTCTACATCTATAACCTTCGTTTGAAGAAGTTATTCAATGTAATTACTTTCTGTTTTAATAAAAAAAGTAATATAAACTGATAAAAAAGTAATTTTAATTACATGTTCCGATTTATGCTTAAATAACTTTTGTAAAATTGATTCCAGAAAAAAAAATTGTTGAAAACAAATTGTAGACAATTTCATTATTAATAACATTGCTCTCTTTAACAATCTTGATAAAGTTAATAGTTTTCAAGATAAATGATAAATAATAATTCAGGACACAGAAAGGCCGATGCAGCGCATGAGTCAGAGAGAGACGGCGATACTTAAAGGTAAGCGACTCATACTTGTGAGCGCGCGAAATTAACAATAAAAAACAGGTATAAACAATGAAATTTTTTTAAATATCTATTAAGAATATTATTAACTATTGTATAAAGAATTAAAAAAAAATTATTTATATATTTTTTTTTTATATATTTTTCATGAGTCAAAAGTACCCAAATTTGAGATTTTTCGAACCTTTAAATATTCATATCTCTAAAAATATCAACTTTATCGTGAAAAGTCATGGGAACTTTTTAATTTGTATTTCCATAAAGAATATAAAAGAATTTTGTCCGGTTGAAAAATAACAATTCCTTGCAATTGTTTAAACAATTTCGGTTTAAACAATATGGCACGGGGTTGCCCCATGGCAACATGCCTTTATATCATCAGTAGGGCAATTTGAAGAGGATCGCATAAAAAAATTGAGGTGGAATAGTTTTCGGTACTCATGCGCCGATTCCTCCTAGTCTAACAGGTACTACATGCAAATTATCTGACCTGATTTCCCGGGACTCACTTTACGTAGACCTTAAAAGCACCCGGGACTGAATTTAGAAAGGCAATTAATAGATGCCGGACTCAATTTAGTCGTTCCAAAATTCTTTGGTGGTGAATGATGAAATAGTTGAATCGTCAGTCAAATTTCTCGGTACTTATACTGATAGCAACGTGACCTGGGGATCAAGAATAAATCATGTCAGTGAAAAGGTTAACAGTGGATACCACGCATTTAGATAAATGAAGTCCATTTTCAATGAAAAACAAATTTTAAATATATACTTCGCTGTTGTGTATTGCTTACATTCCCACATTACCTACAATATCGCAACTTATATAAAAGTATTAATAATATGAAAATAGATAAATTGGAATAAATATTAATATTTATAAAAAAATGTACCTAATTTTTAAATTTTAGTCATCATATTCCGAGTAGTCTGATGAACTATCGTCGTTGGGGTCCAGAGAAATAATAAGGGGCTCTACAGTGTTTTCTAGTATGTTATCAGCTTCCCATAGTCTTCTATTCCAATCAAATGTTCGACGAACTTACTCCATTTTTCGCAATCCACTGTCTTTATTTCCTTTCGCAAGAGGTTTTCAATGCCTTTTATTTTAAAAGTAGTGTTATGCCTTACTACAAACCCTTTTACTTGCGCCCACATCAATTAGGGGTTTAATTCACAGTGATATGGCGGAAGGCGAAGTACCGTTATATTCCGTTTCGAAGCGATTTCGTCGACAACAAATTTCGTACGAAGAGTTTTATTCAACTTTACAATCTCCAGTAGTTCCTTTTTCAGCATATCTTTGTGAAATGGCTTCGTATTTAAAGTAAGCCAATGAATGATGTAATTTTTTTGCAAGAAGACGTTGGTATTTTTTCGGATTTACTTGAGTATAACAGACTATAACAGACCCAGGAGGAATGAGATCTAGCATTTGCTGGAAGTATTCTTCAAAAATATCAGCGTTCATGTCTTCATGATAGTCTCCATGAAATGCTAGTAATCGACAAATCCATTTTTGCTACCAATGTGATTAATTATTAATCTGTTACCTTTCCCCGAGGATGCTTTTATTCCATAAAAGCTTGATTCACGAATTTTATATTTTTTTCCTGCCATATTTTACCAACGGTATATCCTTCATTCAACCAAGTTTCGTCCATATAATAGATATTCCTGTTTTCCCTTCGAAACTGTCTAACTGCCCTCAAATCGTCGTCAGCAGATGATTTCGTCTTTCTCTATTAAAAGTAATTTCCTGTTTTGAATTTTTCCATAACTAAAATTCATTTCCTTCAAAGTTTTCCACACTTTCTTCCTACCCATTGGTGGAATGAAATCATCCTTTTTCTTTTCAGACATTATTTTGTTCAAGGTATATCTTTTTTGGAGCGAAACGAGTGTTCGATTCTTCTGAAGGCAGTCTCGTCATCCTCATTTATTACAGTTCCTTTTCTTCCTGTTCTTCTCTTTGGTGACCTGATGGGGCCGCGTTTATCCTCGTGCACAAGTCGGTATATTGTTGACGGTCCCACTCCAGTCATATTCGAACACATTTCAACTATTTTTTGTAACTCGGAATGTTGAGTTTTGGCGGCGAACAGCGTTGACCACATTGAGAATAATAATTTTCTCATTTTTAGAAAGCGCACTTTCACTAATCCGTTTCTCAGCAACAAATTCAGAAACACTAGCCATTTTTAAGAACGAACTTTTCCAACAACTGCCGGAAAGTATAGCTTAAACATTTTCAATTGCAGAAGCCGTTTCTACAAGGAACAAATCAAAAACTCACTTCGCTAACACGAGCGTATATGCGAGGAAACGGAACGAAAAATAATGTGTAATACTCGTAAACATTCTCCGTCGCCGAACGGAAGATCAAAAGAACCTACAGTCAACGTGGGTTTGAGTGACAGCTGTCTAGTTCTACAGCAGATTCGCCTGAGCAAATCAAAACGGACCGCAAGCCAATGATAATGCTTGTAGGTGTGTCGATACGTTGAGAGGCCAAGAAAACTAATGAATCACGAGTTATATTTGTGTTTCAAGAGGTCTGAATGAATAAAAGCCAGTAGCGTCTCTGGTCTGGGATCGAAATAGGTTTTAAAATATTCTAAGGTTTTGTTGGAAAATATGGCTTTTTTTCGACCATAGGTAAATGAAATTATGATGATCCGATTATCTATTAATACATACTTCCTCGCTTATGGCATATTTTTTTATTTTAACATATTTTTAAAATATTTAAATATCCAAATAAAATTAGTTATATCCGCCTATGCTACTCAAAGGATACTGCTTCAAGACTGCGAAACTTGTTTTTTATGCTTCTGCAATTGTAAATGGTTTAACTATAACTAAACATTTCAAATTTTCATTTTTATTATCCAATGACATCAACTTTAAATTTTACCTCGTACGCCTATGGAATACAACGAAGACGACTCGGTTTTACACTTCAATAATGGTTTATTGCTCTCTCACATTAGAAAACAGAGTATAGTTGTTCTATTTTATATTAAAAACAATTTAGTTGGATGTAAAACTTGCCCGAGTTATTAATTCAACTTTAAATTTTACCTCGTACGCCTATGGAATACAGCGAAGACGACTCGGTTTTACACTTCAATAATGGTTTATTACTCTCTCACATTAGAAAACAGAGTATAGTTGTTCTATTTTATATTAAAAACAATTTAGTTGGATGTAAAACTTGCCCGAGTTATTAATTCAATATCAAAATACCTAACAATTGAAGAATATGGTACAGTCCTACAGCTATGATTTAAGAAACCGCTATTGAATTTAGCACCCGATCCCATCTCAACCCCGACAATCCTGTTTTTACCGGACTTTTCACAATTATGTTTTTGCTGGGTTATAATTGTAAGTAATTTTTTGGAATAATTGGAGTGTCATTTTACTCTTGAGCTATTTTAATTTGCTTACCTTTCTCGTATATGAAAGCAGGTAAATACAGTTAGTGGATAGTGTATTTTGAGTTTGTGGAGGTGCATGCATTCTTTCAACGAATAATAATAATAATAAATGCCTTTATTTCCATATGAGACCATGGTTGGTTGGTTGGTTAAAAGCTGACGAGCCAGAGACAGGGTTGGCACTTAGCTTCCCTTGACACTGCGACCAGCTGGGGTCTATTGTGTCACTTTGTCGTCAGTGGTTCCTCATTCAAACAGGTTTGTGCCTTCAATTAGGTTTAGAAGCCTGTTGATAAGGTTTTTCGGATTCATGCCTGTTTCCGGGTTGATCTCTCCAAAGGTTCTGTGTCGCCTACTACTTAGGGCGTCACAGTCGAAGATAATATGAGAGGCTGTTTCCTCCTCTTCATCACATAGCCTACACTCCACGGTTTCCCTGCGTACTCCCATGGTGTTTAGGTGTTTTCTCAGGCCGCAGTGTCCAGTCAACAGACCTATTATTATACGAGCCTTCGTTCTGTTCAGGTTCAGAAGGTCAGCCGTCAGGGTCCGGTTTGGATGCCCTACCATGACTTTGCTGTGTATTTGCCCGACATTTTGATCCCAATATTGTTGGTGTCTTCTTTTTATCCACTCGTCGATCAGAGTCCTGCATCGGTTTTTGCTAATCCCATGTGCAGGTTCTGGCCCTGTGAATAGCGTTTCAGATGCTTGTCTAGCTAGCTGGTCCGCTTTGACGTTGCCTTCAATGCCTCTATGACCTGGCACCCACATTAAGGTGACCTTGTTGTGTTTTGCCAGCTCGATGAGGTTCTGGAGGCAGTCCCAGACCAGTTTGGACTTTATCTGTATAGAGTTGAGTGCTTTGATAGCACTTTGACAGTCAGATAGAATGTAGATGTGTTTTTTCCTATAACCACTTTCTAGATTCTTCTGAATGCATACCATGATAGCATGTGTTTCAGCTTGGAATATCGTGGAGCATTTGCCAAGTGGTATTATGTAATCCCTTCTTGGCCTTACCCCATGTATTCCTGCTCCCGTTCCTTCAACTGTCTTTGAACCGTCTGTATACCAGACTATGTCCGCAGTGGATTGTGATTCTATACTCGGGGCCCATCCAGATCCATCAATTCGTGTTTCGAATGGTTTTTCGAATGAGTATAGGGGTTGCATGTAGTCTGAAATCATTTCGAGTTCTTCGATGTTGATTACATGAGTGATTCTGGTATGTCCAGTTGTTCGGATTCTCCAGTTTTTTGTTTGTTTCAGTCTAGTATGCACTCATCCTGGCCTCTCCAATGACATGTAAGACAAGGGGTTCGAGGTTTAGGATGATTTCCATTGCAGCTGTTGGAGTGCTATTCATTGCACCCGTGATAAGTTATTCTTGGTCTTATTACCGCTGTGTAAAGCCAGTGCATGGCTTTCGGTTTAAGCCCCCAGGTTTTTCCAAAAGCTCTCCTGCACATCATGAAGGTTATCTTCCTTTTATTGGTTACATGTTGAAGATGCGGGTTCCAGGTTAGTTTCTTCCTCCCTAGATATTTCACCTGCTCTACTACTTGTAATGTTTCACCGAATAGTCTGGGAGGTATGAGATCTCCCATGTTTCTTCTCCGGGTGAAGGGAATTAGTGTTGTTTTGTTCGGATTTGCCCTTAGGCTCTCTCTGTTACACCATTCCTCTACTGTCCTCAGTGCATTTTGCATTAGCTCTGAGGTTGTTCGAGTATTCTTTCCCTTGATGAGGATAACCAAGTCATCTGCATACCCTTGGTTATTCAGAGAAATTAGCAGTTCATCTAGAAACCATGTCCCACAGAAGGGGGGAGAGTATGTCCCCCTGTGGGGTACCTCTGGAAATTTCAACCTGCTCTGTTTCCTCGAACATGTTGGCTTGGACCAGTCTATTGTGAAGCATTGAGTGTATCCACCTGCAGGTGGTTTCGTCAATGCCTCTTCGAGTGGCCGCAGATACCATACTTTCAAAGGAGGTGTTGTCGAAGGCTCCTTCGATGTCTAGAAAAGTGCATAGTGCAATTTCTTTGTTTGCTAGAGACTCTTCAAGCCTTGGAACAAGCTGATGAAGTGCTGTCTCGCATGATTTCCCTGTTAGATAGGCATGTTGGTTTTGATGTAAAGGCCGTTCTACAAGAGCGGTTTCCCTTATGTCTCTATCTATCAGTTTTTCTAAGCCTTTCAGAAGAAATGACGATAGGCTTATTGGTCTGTATGCCTTTGCCTGGTCGTATGAGTCCCGTCCAGGTTTTGGAATAAAGACCACGTTTACAGTTTTCCAGGTTTGATGTAGCCATCCCAATGCTAGGCTCAGCCTGTACAGTCTGCACAGTTCTTGTGCTAGATATTCAACTCCGCTCTGAAGTGAGACCATAGTCTTACAACAATGATTGTTGTTGAGAAAAATGGGAAACCCCAAGGGGGAGTTCACTCTTGAGTGCTCTTCCACTCAACACTTGTTATATTTAAATTTCATTATGTTAACCGTCATAATACTGAACCTAACCAAAAACTAGTATAAAACGATAAATCTTTTTTTTTTAAATGATACACCTGAAAATTACTTATTGGTTTTTCAAATATGATGTAATAGTTCGTTTGAATCTGGGAAAATTGTATTCCTTGTAGTGAGATGGTAGAGCATCATAAAACTTGTAAACGTTGAATTTGAACCCCCTTTCAAAGTACTTAGTTCTATGAGGATGACATGTCAGCAATCCCTCAGATCTGATATTGACATTATGAACGCTACTTCGGTATTTTATTTGATAAATAGATTGGCTGTTTCTTCAATATGATTTCCTGATATAAACAGAGGGATAGAACGTCTCGTCAGCCATCCTGAATCCTTGAGTTTGTGTGTTACTCTGTCATATTTTCTGATCCCAGTTATGAATCTGACGCATGAATTTTGAACTCGTTGAATTCTATTGACCGTATCCTGGTCTAAACAAGGGCTATAGATGGGGGCACAAAAAGAGAGTTGTGAAAGTACTAGAGTCTCAACCAGCATCTTTTTTGTAGTTCTACACAAACTTTGCATGTGGGGATATAATAATCTTAATGCAATATATACTCTCTGTATGCATTTGGTGCTATGTTCCCGAATCTTAATGATTTATCCATTATTAGACCAAGATTTTTCACTGAGTCAACAAATTCCAGAGGAGCTCCGTTGATATTAAGGTGAAGCGGTTTAATTAGTAGATCTGATTTTTTACCGAATAAAATTACAGTTGATTTACTTGAATTGAGTCTGAGAGAATGATCAGTTGAGATTTTTGATATTTTTGAAGGTCACTGTTAATTTTGAATTCTTCTATTACATCATCGCTAGGGAGAAATGAATGGTATAACTGGGTATCATCTACGTACATGTGTATATTACAGTAATCTAGAAACTTTGGCAGTTGGCTTGTATATATTGTGAAGAGCAGAGGGCCAAGAATTGATCCTTGTGGTACACCACTGCTGATTATCCTAGAGTTAGATAACTCATCTTCGACTATAACTACTTGTGTACGGCCTGTTAGATATGACTTGAACAGCTTCAAACCGTCGGCACGTATGCCGCAGGAATTCAAAATTGACAATAAAATGTCATGCCTGTTGCCGTCGAAGGCTTTACTGAAGTCAAAGAGCACGAGAGACATTGTCCCTCATCGTTGGCTTGGCAATATCGTCGATTATGTTTAATAAAGCAGTTGTGCGGCTGTGATTTGGTTGAAAACCGGATTGAGTGGACGGTATGATATTATTCGTATTCAAATACACTCTCAGTTGGGTTTCAATAATGTTTTCAACCAGTTTGGACAGTCCTGAAAGTATACTTATAGGTCTCGGGTCATTAAATTCCTGTGGAATGTTTATTTTGGGAATCGGTATAATTAAAGCCTTTTTCCAGCGGGTAGGAAATATACCACTCAATAATTACTATGGATAATATTGATGAGGTATGGTAGAATATATGGCATACACAACTTTATGAACCCCACTGAAAGCCCATCAGTGCCAGGTGAGGTATTTTTTATCTTTAATTCTCTTCTGATACGAGGCTGAACCGAAATTCGTCATTGCAAACTTTATTTTAAGAATAGTACTCTTTGATATTATCATTACCTATACTAAATTCATTTTCTGAGGGAACTGTTTCACTCTTGGATGTGAATAACAAAAAAGGTTTTATCTCGAACAACAATGAAATATTCATAAAAATTACAAACTTATTATGTATAGAGAATGTAAAGTTGCACAATGCACTAATATTTGTTCAAACCAATGAAAACGTAATCAATTTTTTAGACCCACCTATAGTATCGAAGAAATTAATAATATAAACGGTAATGCAAGTATACAAACTACAAGAAAATTTCTCTTGACTCCCAACCAATGTGAAAATTTAAATATCCCTAAGAAAAACTTCAATATGGCTCTTCAAAATGTACAGGGAATAAGTAACAAAATTCCCCAACTTGAAATTTTTCTTGAAGACACACGATGTGACATACTATGTGTCAGTAAGCCTTGATCAAATCGATGCCATTAATATAGACGACTTCAATCTAACGAACTCTTACTGTAGAACAAATATGAATCACGGAGGGGTAGCTATTTATACTAGAAAGGGCGTTAAATCCAATAATCTCAAATTTATAGAAAGATTATCAGTAGAAGAACATTTCGAATGCACTGGTATTGAATGCAAATTAAATAAAACACTAAGTGTTATCATAATAGTTGTATATAGAACACCATCTAGCAAGTTTGATATTTTTGCTATAAAATTAGAGGAAGTACTACAAACAATTATCAAAAAGATTAACAAGCATAAGGTACTGATTTTAATGTGGATTTTCTTGTGGAATCTGTAAACTTGACTTTATTAAGAGATTTGCTTGAGTCATACTGTATTAATAAGTTAATCATGGAACCAACTAGGGGCAAGGCATGTCTGGACAATATATGTGCTAATGACAATGGCCCTAAGGTAATTAACAATCACTTGGCCAGAGTAATTAATAATCACTTCAGTGATCATTTTGCTCAAACTGTCTCGATGCAATTATCAGAAAATACAGACAGCCATTGCAATGAAATATACTATAGAGACTTACAGAATGAAAATAATATTGTAAATTTCATCTCGTTGCTGAAGAAAGAATCGTGGGAAGAACTATACTCATCTCAAGATAATGTGACAAATTTGACATTTTTTCCAGAACCATAATTTTTTACTTTTAATCTGGCTTTCCTTTAAAGCGAAAGGTAAACAGGAAACAAAATCGAAGAAAACCGTGGTTGACAAGATGATTGCTTATATCAGGACAGAGATTAAAATACCTTCATCAATTAACTGGCAACGGCAATGAAGAAGCCATCCGATACTACAAACGTTATAAGGAAAATCTACAACCAACTACTAAACAAGGCCAAATTTAAATAGAATACTCAATTGATTAATACGTCGAAAAATAAAACAAAAGCAGCTTGGAAAATAATTAAACCCACTACTAGTAAAAACCCTTCTTCAACATCGAATATAACACTTGAAATAAATGATGATTTGACCAACGACCCTGAAATACTTTCTATTCAATTTAATAACTATTTCACAAATATTCCACGCCTTCTAATCTACCAAACAAATGAACCCATTTAAAAAACTCTGAAAAATAGATATCCAAATACATTCTTTATGAATCCAGCAACTGAATCAGAAATCTTAAACATCATCCTAAATCTAAAGAGCTCCCACTCACAGGGAGATGATCATATAACAACAAATCTAATAAAAAAGTGTGCCAATCTGTTGCGCAACCTTAACGTATCTATTAAATTGTTCTCTTGAAGAAGGTACTTTTCCATCATGCCTCAAAATGGCAAAAATTATTCCGATTCACAAATCGGGAAAAGTCTCAGATATTCAAAATTTCTGACCAATTGCGCTATTGAGTCCCTTTGCTAAGGTTTTTGGAAAATATGCTGCAAATGCAATAACAGAATTTATGGATAGGTTTGATTTAATGAACTCGAAATAATATGGGTTCCAAAAAGGCAAATCAACCTCGAATGCAATGGTGACGCTTGTGAATAGACTTTCGGAGGAGTTAGACAAAGGTAACAAGGTGGTTTGTACCTTTTTGGATCTGAGCAAGGCATTCGATCTTGTCAACCATGAAATTATTCTAACAAAACTAGAACTGTACGGTTTCAGAGGAGTGGTACATGATTGGCTAAAAAGTTATCTCACAAACAGGATGCAATATGTTCAAGCAAACAATCACACTTCGTTGAAAACAATAAATATAGGGGTTCCCCAGGGCTCTGTTTTAGGTCCTCTCTTATATCTGATATACGTGAATGACATTTCTAATGAGAGTTGTTTAATGTATGCAGATGACACCTCCCTCATAACTACAGGGAGCAATGTAGACCAAACAGTCTTGAAGGCCAATGAAGAAATCAAAATATCTGAAGAATGGTTCTCTTCAAATAAATTAGTTTTGAACATGGGGAAGACAAAGTTTATAAGATTTAGTCAGTCAAATAATAAATTCGATCACAGCTTGTTGCTAAGAAACGGAGTCTTCACTCAAGCACCTTCTATGAAGTTCCTTGGGCTCCATGTGAATGAACACTGTACATGGTCTACCCATATAAATGAAGTGTGCAAAAAACTAGCTCCAAAGTGTTATCTCCTGTACCAACTCAGGAAGACCGTCGAAAAATCTGTATTGATGATAATATATTTTGCACACTTTCAGTCAGTCATGACATATGGGATCATGGGAGTATCCCATGAGGCCGATAGGGTTCTCAAACTCCAGAAAAAATCCGTTAGAAATATCGTTGGAGTTGCCAGGAGAGTAAGTTGTAAGAATATATTTGTACAGCTGAAAATCCTGACTTCCATTTATTGTATGTCATGCATATCCTGATATATGCCAAAACAGAGCTGGCCTCATTCAGAGCGCTGGGAAACAGTAGATATCACACAAGAAATTCTGCAATACTGGAAGTTCCGAGTCACCGTCTCCAAAAAACAGAACGTTGTCCAAAATACATGGCAATAACCCTGTTTAATCATCTACCAAACTGCTACAAAGATCTTCCTTTGAATAAATTCAAAATAGTAGTCAAAAATATCTTACTAAAAAAAGGGTACTACTCAATAAGTGAGTATTTGGGAGATACAGATTTTAACTGATTGTATATTTATGTATGTACGTATATTTTTCATATTTTATCTATCATTAAACTACTTGATTTTCTTGCTTTTAGATATTCTTATGTATAATTTGTAATCTGGTTGTAATATAAGTCTCTTATTTGTATTGTCGAAAATTCGCTTGGAAAAACTGTTTCTGACACCTGACTTGTTCTGTATTATGCAAGTAATAGTCATAGAACCAAAAATTAATCATCATTATTATTATATCAAGTCCTTTTTTGCATGCTTTCATGCACTTAGTTAAATCATTAAGTATATTAATTATATTGACCACAATTTGTGAAAAATGTTTTAAGGTAGTTCCGCCACGAGACAGTTGAATTAGGAAATTATTAAAATTTGGCATACGTATTGTTTAACATGTGAACAACACCTCTATAAAAAATTTTTACAAGTTTCACCACCCCGAACCCGAGATATATATAATTGAAGTTGACTCAACACGTAACATATGGATCATGCATAGGCAAACAGCACATTATTAATTCTACCGTTAGTACTAAAATTAAGAAGTTTATGAAAGAGAGGAGGAGCTAGAGCAGGATATCACAGATATTGCGAAAAAAAATCAAAGTGATTGACCATCAAGTTTGACAGATATAATCAAAACTACTCTCGTTATTCAAAATAGTCCACGGGGAAGCGCACATTATTAATTCTACCGTTAGTAGTAAAATTAAGAAGTTTATGAAAAACGAGGAGGAGCTAGAGCAGGATATCACAGATATTGCGAAAAAAAATCAAAGTGATTGACCATCTAGTTTGACAGATATAATCAAAACTACCTCGTTATTCAAAATAGTCCACGGGAAGCGCACATTATTAATTCTACCGTTAGTACTAAAATTAAGAAGCTTATGAAAAACGAGGAGGAGCTAGAGCAGGATATCACAGATATTGCGAAAAAAAAACAAAGTGATTGACCATCTAGTTTGACAGATATAATCAAAACTACTCTCGTTATTCAAAATAGTCCACGGGGAAGCGCACATTATTAATTCTACCGTTAGTACTAAAATTAAGAAGCTTATGAAAAACGAGGAGGAGCTAGAGCAGGATATCACAGATATTGCGAAAAAAAAAACAAAGTGATTGACCATCTAGTTTGACAGATATAATCAAAACTACTCTCGTTATTCAAAATAGTCCACGGGGAAGCGCACATTATTAATTCTACCGTTAGTACTAAAATTAAGAAGTTTATGAAAAACGAGGAGGAGCTAGAGCAGGATATCACAGATATTGTGAAAAAAAATCAAAGTGATTGACCATCTAGTTTGACAGATATAATCAAAACTACTCTCGTTATTCAAAATAGTCCACGGGGAAGCGCACATTATTAATTCTACCGTTAGTAGTAAAATTAAGAAGTTTATGAAAAACGAGGAGGAGCTGAAGCAGGATATCACAGATATTGCGAAAAAAAATCAAAGTGATTGACCATCTAGTTTGACAGATATAATCAAAACTACTCTCGTTATTCAAAATAGTCCACGGGGAAGCGCACATTATTAATTCTACCGTTAGTAGTAAAATTAAGAAGTTTATGGAAAACGAGGAGGAGCTAGAGCAGGATATCACAGATATTGCGAAAAGAAAATCAAAGTGATTGACCATCTAGTTTGACAGATATAATCAAAACTACTAGGGGGGGTCGTAGAGAAATGCGGATTGTGCCAGGGGACTTTTTAAAGAAGGACGGGGGATCATGTGAGGGTCTGAACACGAAAAAAAACTCCTCCTAGTTGACCCCATCGATTTTAACGATACCCCCCCCCCAAAAAGAGTTCAAAAAGAGTACTACAAAAAAGTCCATTGAAGTTTTATCGAAAAACGATAATTTTTTCCCATGACGTATGATTTCTAGTGAGGGGAGGAAGGGGGGGCCCGGGTCTGATTTTTTTTTTGCTGCGCTTTTCGGGGACATCAATTTTTTGATTCGCCGAATTTCTATAACGAAGAAATTTTCTAGAGTCGATTGGGGGGGCAAGTGCTCCCTTCAAAAAAATGTTTTTTCGCGTTTCAAATCGAAAATCGTCTGAAATTTTTCGATTCCGCGAAAATAATTTCCTAATTCAACTGTCTCGTGGCGGAACTACCTTAAATATTAATTTATCTTATGCAAAATTTTATCTTATGCAAAATTTTATACTGACTTGTTCTTTATTACGCTAGACATAATCTAAAGAACCAATAAACTATTATTATTATTATGCGGAATACTATCTAAGAAAAAATTGTTTATCGTGTCAGGATTTTGAAGTGATTGAGGTAGTTCCAGTTCAACTTTATCATTTAAACTGAGTGCTTTCAATTCTTTCCATAATAGTTTAGAGTTCTTGTTATGAGAAATGTACAGTTTATTTCCTGAGGAATTTCGAATAAACTTTCCATTTGTGCACAGAAATCTGCCTGTCACTGTAAGATTGTATTCATCTCAATAATTAGTAAATTTGATTTACCTTATACCCCCCGTCGCCCGCCAGTGCCACCCGAAGATAAGGTGAATAAGCCGACTGCGTCGTCAGGTAATATCCGAGTCGCACCAGTGTGGTTCCATCCAGCACCGTTTCGAGGTACCGTTACAGGTAGTTACACGATACCCGGTTCACGTCATCGGTAACAGTGGTACTAGTGGTACTTTCGGTACCGAACGCAGAAACACTCCGTCGCCGTGTGTGATGATTATGTGAGTGCGAATTTTCGTGTGTTCTGTAGCGTTGGAAAATTTCGGACAGTTTGTACTCAGTGTAGAGTTATTATAAAAAAGGTTTGTAGCAATTCAAAACAACTTGAGGCACACGATCAATAATTTTGAATAGTTATTCAAAAGCAAGTCCTTTCGTCATTTAGCCATAATGGATTGTACCGGACAGTTATTGCTCATTTACAAACCAGATAATATTATTTATTCCCGCATGGGAATAAAAAAAAAAAGTCCGCACTACCATTAAGTATTTATAGTTATCATATCAGGGTGTGAGCGTGTTGCCCTAAAGGCATAAATGAATACTTAATGTATTCCCAATAAAGTTAGCAAAGCCACTTTCCAAAAAAACAATATTTGTCGCTAATTAAAAAAAATGTTGCGCATTTAGTTTTTTTTAACAGACGAAATCAAAAAGAAGAAGGTTCTCTAGTGGACGCGTATATTTTTTTTTATGTATGACCACGCATAACTTTTCACAGAGCAGTTCGATTCCGATGATCCTTTTTTCATTGGATAGGGTGTACTTCGAAGTTGGTCCCATTTGAGTTTGAACAAAAAATCCATCCCTAAAGGTAGCAAAATGAAGGATATGGATCGTTCACCCTCTGAATTTTGGTCCGTTAACCGATTCTATCAGGCATAACTTTGTAGTGGGTTCTTCGATTTGGATGATTCTTTTTTTGTTAGATAGGGTATTCCTCATAATTGATCATATTTCAATTTGGAATGAAATGATCCGGGCTGAAAAATAGGGGATGATTGATTTTTCACTTGTGAACATTGGCCTTGACATTGACAGATCCTCCTACATCCGTCAAAATTATAACTTTCTATGAAAGGATGGAATTATATACAAAGTGATGAAATCAACTAACCAGATCTTTCAAAAATAATTTATATTATATAACAATAATTAGTTAAAGTAGAAAATCATATTATTTAACAGTTAATAGTTGAAGTAAGCTAGGTAAGTAAGTATTTTGGAAATAATAAAAAATCAAGAAGGTAGTAATTAGTTGATTTCAGCCACAAAAAACCTTCTTAGTCTTATTGATAATTGAGTTCCTCAACTAATGTGAGTAACTAATTTTGAGTCGGCGCCAAACAAACTAGCAAATGAATTAGGTAAAGCGTAAAATGATGGCAGCGAGATGCACGGCAGCGTTTTGATTACTAGCCCAGTAGAATTAGCTGAGAACAGGCTTGAGATTTACAAAAATTGGAAGCAGAAATTTTCCTTCGGAATTCGTTGGGGGGGGGGTCACTGGTAGTCTAAATTCAAAAAGTAGGGATACCAAAGTTGTTGTTGCATCCGCCATCTTGGATTAAAGGGTAATTTTTTGTATCTTATTTTACCCGGAAAATAGTTATCACGAAAGTTGTTCAAAATTAAATTTCCTACAATTTTGGTTCCCATCAATTTTTTCGTAGGATCGATATTTTTCGATTTATACCTGAGAAAAGGTGGGGGAGACGATATCATGTAAATGCAAAACGACGAGCGGAAAAATGTGTGGTTGTCGCAAATCCGGACTCAAATGTTCCGTCTTATGCCACAACTGCAACGGAGAAACGTGCGAAAACGTCTCAATTCGAGAGCTGCTGGATGAAGATGACCTTGGTAGTGACGAAAACCGCTCAGAACAAGTCACCCCCGACCCTCCTGAGCTTCCGGACGAATTCGTCGACAATTACGAAGAAGAATAGAACGACGAAAACTTGGCCGAGCCATCGGCTAAACGTTCCAAACAGACGTAATTGAAATTTTGAAAGACTTAAAAGTGTACTGAAAAGAAAAGAAATTTCATTTTTTCAATTGTAAAAAATATACTGTTCGATAAACTGATTATTTACACCCCTCTTTTCCTTTACCGTGAGCGTGCGTCCCAAAAATATAACCTTTAGAAAAAATCAGAATCATAATTGTAGCAAATAACATTTTTAACACATCAAATTTACGACAATCAGCAACAAAAAAACAAACAGAAAAAATAATGGTACAACATCAATAATATACGCGATAATAGAATACTTAAGTTCACCCCCAACTCGTCTCAGGTATAAAACGAAAAATATCGATCCTACGAAAAAATTAATGGGGACCAAAATTGTAGGAAATTTAATTTTAAACAACTTTTGTGATAACTATTTTCCGTGTAAAATTGAAAATAAATGAGTTATTCGAGATACAAAAAATTACCCTTTAAATCAAGATGGCGGATGCAACAACAACTTTGGTATCCCTACTTTTTGAAATTAGACTACCAGTGACCCCCCCAACGAATTCCGAAGGAAAATTGCTGCTTCCAATTTTTGTAAATCTAAAATACTAATTCGTCTGGGTTATACTTCTTCAACGTATTACAATGATCTTCGATAATTGTTAGTTTGGCGCCGACTCAAAATTAGTTACTCACATTAGTTTAGGAGCTCAATTATCATTAAGACTAAGATTTATTTTATTTTTTGCTTTTCAGCTGATTTTTTCGTCGGTTTAATTTTTTGTCTAAAAGTTTTTATTAACCGACGAAACCAAAAAGGAGGAGGTTCTCTGGTCGACGCGTATATTTTTTCTTCTTTCTTCACTGGATAGGGTGTACTTCGAAGTTGGTCCCATCCGAATTTAAAAGATGAAATCCACCCCTAAGGGTAGCAAAATGAAGGATATTGATCACTCACCCTCTGAATTCTGGTCCAATAACCGATTCTATCAGGCATAACTTTGTACTGGGTTCTTCGATTTGGATGATTCTTTTTTTATCAGATAGGATATACCTCATAGTTGATCATATTTGGATTTCGAATGGAATTATCCACCCTTACGGGTAGAAAAATAGGGGATAATTGATTTTTCACCTGTGAACATTGTAGTTGACAATGACAGATCGCTATTGTCATTATTTTTGTTCTCCTACATCCGTCACAATCATTATATCCTATGAGAGGATGGAATGATATACAAAGTGATGAAATAAACTAACCAGAACAACTAAAATAATGTATATTACAACAAATAGTAAAGTAGATAATCATATTATTTAACTGGTAATGGGTAAGTAAGTATTTTGGAAGTAATAAAAAAACAAGTAGGTAGTAATTAGTAAATTTCAGCCCCAAAAAATTGAAAAATAAAAACTTTTAACAAAAAATTAAACCAACGAAATACGGAACTGAAAAGAAAAAATTAAATAAACTTTCTTAGTCCCAATAACTAATCTCCTAAACTAATGTAAATAACTAACGAACAATCATTACTACTTCAAAAAAATTATCAGAATGTCACCGCGCAACTGCATGCCATCATTTTACGCCTTACCTAATTCATTTGCTTGTTTGTTTGACGCTGACTCAAAATTAGTTATTTACATTAGTTTAGGAGCTTAGTTATTGAGACTAAGAAGGTTTATTTTAGTTTTTTACTTTTGAGTTCCGTATTTCGTTGGTTTAATTTTTTGTTAAAAGTTTTGATATAGGAGCTTGGTGTGCTAACTTGATATACGTATAAAAAACTGACAGCCGTTTTGGTACAATCAACCGAAAATAATCCATTATTTAATAACTGAAATTACTTACTTAGCTGGTTAGCGAGCGCTTCATAAATTTTTATCCAGATTAGTTGGGAAGATGATTCAAATGCTCAAATTTCAAAATTTTCAAAGGTAACTGAAGGAGTTTTGGAGAAAAAATAACTATTAAAAAAACTTTTTAAAGACAAGTGTACTAAAACGTATAAAATAAGTTTACTTGGTTTCAAAAAGCTTGTCGCGCGAAGTGTTCATAAAAGTAGGTACCAATTAATTTGATTGGGCAGTGATTAGTTGGTAAGTAAGAACTTGTCAAAGATTTAATTTCTACAATGTATTCATGAAAGTAGTACCAATTAATTTCATTCGACAATGATTGGTAAGTAACAATTTGTCGAAGTATTAATTTTATTACAATTCGCGCGACCAGCTTTTTGAAACCAAATAATTCAACAAAAAATAATTAAATCATTGTCAGCGATGACTTAAACTTATTTTATACGTTTTAAATACACGGCTTAAATAAAAGCTTGTCTTTAAAAAGTTTTGTATTTGTTATTTTTTGCTTCTTGGTTAGTTTGCCTCAATCTGTTCATTTCTAATAGAGCTATTACAAGGTCTCTTCCCTGTAAGTTTTGAGCTGAAAGAAATCATGATCTCCGACCCCAAAAATTCCCACACACCAATTTTGAATAGAATCTGACAATAATCACAAAACTCGTTCGCCATCCTGAAGTCGCCATCTTGAATTTATAGATTTTGACAAAAAAATTCATAATCTCCGAACCTGAAAACCCCCACATACCAATTTTGAATAAAATATGACCATAATCAGAAAACTCGTCCTCCATCTTGAGGCCGCCATCTTTAATTTATAAATTTTGACTAAAAAATTTAAATCTCCGACCCCGAAAACCCCGCATACCAATTTTGAATCGAATTGACCATAATCACAAAACTCGTCTCCATCTTGGGGCCGCCATCTTGAATTTATGAATTTTGACAAAAAATTATAATCTCCGACCCCGAAAACCCCGCATACCAATTTTGAATCAAATCGGACTATAATTACAAATTTAGTTGTTTTTTTCTCTAACAAAATTCCATAATGCATTGTCACCGGAATTATGAACACCTGCCAAATTTAAAATTAATCGGAAAACTAGAATTAAGCTTGTAAAAAATCCCTTGCTATACAAGTTGCCAATTTTTCACATAAAATAAACAGTAGGTAATGACAAATCTATATTTTTAAGACCTACAGATTCAAATCAAATACTTGATATTGTAAGTGAATTTAAAAATAAAATGAGTAGTGGATACGATGAAGTTCCCACGAAAATCATAATCATATAGAAGAAATGGTAGATCCGATGGTGTACATCATAAACAATTCTCTCAAATATGGGATTTTTCCTGATTCACTCAAACTAGCCTTAGTTAAACCAATCCTAGAAAATGGCGATCCTTCCAAACTTGAAAATTTCAGGCCAGTAAGCTTGCTATCTTCTTTTTCGAAAATTTTTGAGCCAGTAATATGTAAAAGGGTCATCAACTTCATGGAACATCATAATCTTCTCAGCAAGAGTCAGCATGAGTATCAGAGGGGAAAGTCAACACTAACGGCAATATTTAAGTTCATCCAAAATATCTCACAACAGCTTGAAAACCATTCCCTTTTTCAACGCAGCTGAAATTATCTTTCAAACTTTCTAATCTCTATGTTAGAAACTAGAATACACTATTAAAAAATTGATCAGCGTTGTGACATATGATACTCTAAGATTATGAAAGCAGTAAAAAACTTTTTAACAAAAAATTAAACCGACGGATACGGAACTGAAAAGTAAAAAATAAAATAAACCTTCTTAGTCTCAATAACTAAGCTCCTAAACTAATGTAAGTAACTAATTTTGAGTCGGCGCCACACAAACAAGCAAATTAATTAGGTAAAATGATGGCATCGAGTTGGGCGGTGACATTCTGATAATTTTTTGAAGTAATTTAATGATCTTCGTTGATTGTTCGTTTGGCGCCGACTCAGTTTAGGAGCTTAGTTATTGAGACTAAGAAGGTTCATTTTATTTTTTACTTTTCAGTTGCGTATCCGTCGGTTCAATTTTTTGTTAAAAAGTTTTTATTTTTCAATTTTTTGTGGCTGATATCTACTAATTACTAACTGCTTGTTTTTTTATTGCTTCCAAAATACTTACTTACCCACCTTACTTCAACTATTACCAGTTAAATAATATGATTATCTACGTTTACTATTTGTTGTAATATAAATTATTTTTGTTGTTCTGGTTAGTTTATTCCATTACTTTGTATATCATTCCATCCTCTCATAGAATATTTTTTTGTGATAATGACATTAGCGATCTGTCATTGTCAACTACATATGTGTGCCAATGTTCACAAGTGAAAAATCAATTATCCCCTATTTTTCTACCCGTAAGGGTGGATAATTCCATTCGAAATCCAAATATGATCAACTATAAGGTATACCCTATCTGATAAAAGAAGAATCTTCCAAATCGAAGATCCCAGTACAAAGTTATAGCTGATAGAATCGGTTAATGGACCAGAATTCAGAGGGTGAGTGATCAATATCCTTCATTTTGCTACCCTTAGGGGTGGATTTCATCTTTTAAATTCAAATGGGACCAACTTCGAAGTACACCCTATCCACTGAGAAAAGAATTATCGGAATCGGACGTCTCAGTGAAAAGTTATGCGTGATAATACATTTAAAAAAAATTAAATATACGCGTCGACTAGAGAACCTCCTCCTTTTTGGTTTCGTTGGTTAAGAAAGAAACTGTCATCAGGTTGAAGAAGCTGTTTGGCTTTCTATGGCGATGGGCTTAGGAGCCTTCTCGCTTGTCTTTGTTCTTAATTATAGTTTTGGAAAGACCACAGAAGGGTTCTGGGCCAGAGAATTGAGTGTTCACCCCATCTTTGGTTCCGGTTGTCTGCCTTTTACGCTTCACCTAATTCAATTGCTAGTTTGTTTAGCGCCGACTCAAAATCAGTTACTTACATTAGTTTAGGAGCTCAATTATCATTTAGACTAAGAAGGTTTATTTTATTTTTTGCTTTTCAGTTGATTTTTTCGTCGGTTTAATTTTTTTTTTTAAGTTTTTATTTTTTACTTTTCAGTTCCGTATTTCGTCGGTTTAATTTTTTGTTGAAAAGTTTTTATTTTTCAATTTTTTGTGGCTAAAATCTACCAATTACTACCTACTTGTTTTTTGATTACTTCCAAAATACTTACTTACCCACCTTACTTCAACTATTACCAGTTAAATAATATGATTATCTACTTTTACTATTTGTTGTAATATAAATTATTTTCGTTGTTCTGGTTAGTTTATTTCATTACTTTGTATATCATTCCATCCTCTCATAAAATATACTGATTTTGACGGAACAAGAATAATATCAGTAGCGATCTGTCATTGTCAACTACGTATGTGTGTGCTAATGTTCACTAGTGAAAAATCAATTATCCCCTATTTTTCTACCCGTAAGGGTGGCTAATTCCTTTCGAAATCCAAATATAAGGTATACCCTATCTATTAAAAAAAGAATCATCCAAATCGAAGAACCCAGTACAAAGTTATGCCTGATAGAATCGGTTAACGGACCAGAATTCAGAGGGTGAGTGATCAATATCCTTCATTTCGCTACCCTTAGGGGTGGATTTCATCTTTTAAATTCAAATGGGACCAAAGTCGAAGTACACCCTATCCACTGAAAAAAGAATTATCGGAATCGGACGCCTCAGTAAAAAGTTATGCGTGATCATACATAAAAAAATATGATGGAAAAACATAAAATATACGGGTCGAATAGAGAACCTTCTCCTTTTTGGTTTCGTCGGTTAAAAATGATCTGCATCTGCCCAAGAGCCGTGTGAATATCACATATAACGCTTCTGAACGAATTGGCCCAAAAATTTTCAACCATATACCACTATCTATAAAAAATATTGAAGGTGAAAAGACTTTCAAATATCGGTTGAAAAGCTATCTAACAAACTTATGTCCATATAACATGAATGAATTTTTCATTGGAAAGCAGTGATTTTCTTTTTTGTCTTTTCTTTTATTTTAAACAGATTTGACAATATTTTATTTGTCTTTTTATATATGTATTAGTAATTAGTAATGTACACTTCTACACTGACTTTTTCTTATACAATGTATATTGTCCAAAAAGAAATAAATAACTTTTGAACTTTTGAGTGACAAAGAAACCCACATGCAAATTTTCACGGTCCTAGCCGCAGGAGTTTGGAATGTGCGTTGATACTTCGTCAGTCAGTTATTCTTTTATATATTTAGACAAGCTGGTGCCCGCGACATCGCCCGCGTAGAATTTGTATTTTTCCTGGTTTTATTTATATGATTCCATCTAGCTTCGAACATTAATTTGACAGTTCGTCAGATTTCATGATTCAAAAATAATCCGTCAATCATACAAACTTTCACCCCCTTTTTCACCACCGTAAGAGTTAAATTTCCTAAAATCATTCCTTAGTGCTCACCTACAGTGTAAAAGAAACCCACATGCGAATTTTCACGGTCCTACCACCAGGAGTTTGGGCTGTGCGTTGATACCTCAGCCAGTCAGTTATTATTTTATATATTTAGACTAGCTGGTGCCCGCGACTTCGTCCGCGTAGAATTTGTATTTTTCCTGGTTTTCTTTATGTGATTCCGTGTAACTTCGAACATTAATTTGACAGTTGTCAGATTTAATGATTCAAAAATGACGGATTTTCATACAAACTTTCATCCCCTTTTTCACCACCGTAAGAGTTAAATTTCCAAAAATCCTTCCTTAGTGCTCACCTACAGTGTCAAAGAAACCCACATGCAAATTTTCACGCTCATAGCCCCAGGAGTTTGGGCTGTGCGTTGGTATGTCAGTCAGTCAGTTATTCTTTTATTAACCGACGAAACCAAAAAGGAGGAGGTTCTCTATTCGACCCGTATATTTTTTTATCCATCATATTTTTTTATGTATGATCACGCATAACTTTTTACTGAGCTGTCCGATTCCGATAATTCTTTTTTCAGTGGATAGGGTGTACTTCGAATTTGGTCCCATTTGAATTTAAAAGATGAAATCCACCCCTAAGGGTAGCGAAAATATTGAGGCATAACTTTGTACTGGGTTCTTCGATTTGGATGATTCTTTTTTTAATAGATAGGGTATACCTTATATTTGGATTTCGAAAGGAATTAGCCACCCTTACGGGTAGAAAAATAGGGCATAATTGATTTTTCACTAGTGAACATTGGCACACACATACGTAGTTGACAATGACAGATCGCTACTGACATTATTCTTGTTCCACATCCGTCAAAATCAGTAAATTTTATGAGAGGATGGAATGATATACAAAGTAATGAAATAAACTAACCAGCACAACGAAAATAATTTATATTACAACAAATAGTAAAAGTAGATAATCATATTATTTAACTGGTAATAGTTGAAGTAAGTTGGGTAAGTAAGTATTTTGGAAGTAATAAAAAAACAAGTAGGTAGTAATTGGTAGATTTTAGCCACAGAAAATTGAAATAAAAACTTTTTAACAAAAAATTAAACCGACGAAATACGGAACTGAAAAGTAAAAAATAAAAACTTTTTAACAAAAAATTAAACCGACGAAAAATTTAACTGAAAAGCAAAAAATAAAATAAACCTTTTTAGTCTAAATTATAATTGAGCTCCTAAACTAATGTAAGTAACTGATTTTGAGTCGGCGCCAAACAAACTAGCAATTGAATTGGGTGAAGCGTAAAATGATGGCAGCGAGATGCACGGCTGCGTTTTGATGACTTCTTTCATCTTCGATAATTGTTTGTTTGGCGCCGACTCAAAATCAGTTACTTACATTAGTTTAGGAGCTCAATTATCATTTAGACTAAGAAGGTTTTTTTTTTCTGCTTTTCAGTTGATTTTTTCGTCGGTTTAATTTTTTGTCAAAAAGTTTTTATTTTTTACTTTTCAGTTCCGTATTTCGTCGGTTTAATTTTTTGTTATATATTTAGATTTCACATCCAAGAGAAAATTGTATCAAAAGGTCAACAGTTGCAGAGAAAATGTATAGAAGAATGTAACTATACGAGAGGTAGAGAAACGTTCACAAAAGAGATTCGCAACTTGGAATTTCGTTAGAGAAATACCAAAAACAATCGTGAAATTTTGATGGAAAAACACGAAATTCAAAAACTTAGCTTGGATTATCTCAGTGAGATTAAGCAGTATCGCAAGAAAAACCGAACAATGAGATATATCTACACTCTGATTACACCAAAGAGTATAATTGGAGCGATGACACTAACATCGGATTTAAGAAGCCAGTCTCGAAAGGACAGATAATCGATTTGTTGAAAATATGAACAGGATGTTCATAAAATCAGATGTGGAATCATCTGCGACTGAAAGATAAACTTTAGTCACTATCTTCATTTTAATCGTGGATTTTTCAATTCACAGAAAAATCTTTCTATCAATATTCAATTGAGAATGTTTCCCTTTTCGACAGATAATCATTATTGTCGGTGCTGGAAACGAAGACGGATCTGTTGAAGTTTCACAACTGAGATGGAAATTCCAATCTAAAACGGGCGATTATCATGACGACATGAACGACAACTATAAAAAGTGGCTGAGAAACTTTTAGTAAATTTACCCACGTAGCGTTATTGTTTTAGATAACGCTTTACATCGTAAAAAAACAGGAGGATAAAAATCGTATTTCAGCTTTTTCGAAAGCAATAATGAAACAATGGAATGAAATCATGGATTTTTATTGGTTATGTCCGGGTCAGTATCAGTTTTGAGAACTGTTCGTACCTGGAATTTGTTTCCGATTCTTTTTAAATTTTGGAGAGACCACTATTGAATATAATTATATAGGTCACTGAAGGTAATTGTTGAGGGTGTTGGTGTTGTTTTTCGATTCCAAATTGTTAATTCGTCTAAGATAATGTAACATTATTTCAATGTTGCCATTTCCTTGACAGTCCTTGATCAAAAAAGAAAGATTTGTTGTCCATAAAATAAAAGAGTACAATGGGACTAGCGCCATGCCTGTATCTCCTTCACTTATTAACAGATTTGAATGAAATTTTGTACATAGATATGAGACACAATTTCGGATTGACAGACATATGAAAACAAAATGGCCGACTTCTGGTTTCGCCAGAATAGCCACCAACTTCGATTTTTCAAACAGAACACCCTGTATGTTTGATGTTTTTCGGATTCTACGGCTCAAATTACATACGACATGTTGCCAAATTTTTATTTTACAATTGAAAAAAAATAATTTCAATTTTTTTTAGCCCAGGAGGCCTTGATCAGGTTAAAATCTATACTAATTTACATCAGTAACTCATAGTAATAGTCATTTCATCGATAAGATCAATTAACAAATCCTACAGCAGGAATTGAAATTTTCTGCATTCATTTTTAACGAAAAAATGTTTTTTTAAATGGTACCTACCGAGGGCCATCTTGCCATTCGATATAGAATCCAATTACCAATTCAACGATATACATAATTTACCACTTTCTTTTTGTTCAAAACGTAGAGAGCTATCTAACAAAATGAAATCAATCTGAAAAAATTGGTAGGTAACATGACATCTATTCATTCTTTCAAACTTTACTTCAGAATGGTAACAATGAATTACCAAAAATAATCGACTTGACAATATGTAATGATCATAAACCCATTACAGGAAAGATAATTCAATATAATCAAACTGTTTGAATAAATCTAACGACTGAAACAGTGAAACATTCAACGTACAAATTATTACTCACAATACATTATCCTGTTTTCAATAGAAGAGTTTCACAACCATCGAAAAGTCATTTTATTTATTAATGACCAATGATATGTTCGAAGTGTTGCCCGTTTCCCTAACACATAGACTAGTTCTATTTATTGTACAACTCATCACATTTATCAGTTCGTGAGCAGGAATTCCTGAAATGCGCGCTCAACTCTATCTCTCAAGTCCTCCAAAGAAGTTGGTCTCTTCGAGTATACTTTGGATTTTATGTGACCCCATAAATAAAAATCAATAGGGGTTAAATCGGGCGAACGAATACACTGAGTATTAAATGTTTTCAACTGAAATCTCTCAAATCTATAATTGACATACAGGGACTCCTGTTCTTCTTTTTCGGTGAAATCCAATCCAGATTAACATACGGAATAACCATCTGGGGTAGTTCATCTGCAGTTAATGAGGTTTTTCTGGTGCGAAGAGGATTATGCGATGTCTTGCTAATGTTCCCAATGGTACCTCATTCAAACAATTTAAAATTCTTCCTCTCTATGGCCTACATATATTGGTACTTTCAACATGTATACACAAGCAACGCAAAACTTTGGTTAACTCACTTAACATGATCATCATACAAGATCAAAAAATAATTTCCATCTGCCCAATGGTCGTTTAACAATATCTCAGACATCTGCAGATATACTGGGACTAAGATTATATAACATTCTTACTGAAGAACTAACATTGATAGAAAGAGTGCACACATAAATGAATTTTTTGATAGTTTTAGATAAAATGTTTTGTTTGCCTATATTTTATATCTTATCTCATACACTTTATGTAAACCTTGTTTGTATCTGACTTGTCCGATAGCCTCACAGCTCTATGGATTAAATAAAAATTGAATTGAATTGAACTGGCTGGCCATCTGATTGGACCATTTGTTCCAATCCATCTCTGGCCTTAGATATAACTAAGATATTGCAGAACAATATTAGCATTATGTGGTCCTGCACCATCCTGCTGAAAAAACATATTTTCCCTGATATTCTAAGGTAAATCGTTAATATTATTTTGAATATCGTTCTCTAAGAATTGTAGATATATTTGGCCCGTCAAAGGCCCGTCGAAAAGAATTAGTCCAATGATTCTTGTCCCTATGATTCCTACCCAGGCGTTGAATCCAAATCTTTCTCGAAAATGACCTTCTCTCAGCAACCTAGGATTTTCTCGAGCCCAATGCCTTGTATTATTCCTATTGAACACACCATTATTCGCAAACCTAGACTCATCTGTAAACAGTATCTTTGAGACAAAACCATTATTCAGTCTCCGTTCTGGGTCATTTTCATATAGATACTGATGCAAACTATATTTATAGGAGCGATATTTATGTTTTTAGAAAACTTTTCTGGCACTTTCCCTGCTGATCGCACATTCAATTTCCAATTCTCGCACTGAGGCAGATGGAGAAAAATGAACATATGCTAAAACATTGGTTTCCACTTCTTCACTGACGATGAATTGGATGTGGTTTTGATCAGTTGGTTCTTTCCTGAAATAGGTCCTCGAGGGTGCCGTCTTAACGGATAACGAACTGCGTATAGCATACTAACATTGACAGCGTTCTTCTGACATTCTCCGTATATCAATATCATATCAATTTATTCGTTTCGAGAATAACGATTATTATTTTCCATTTTAAAAAACTTATTACAAACGAAACGAGATGACAAGTAAAATTGGTATTTCACTTTCGACATTAATCAGCTACTGTTTTCCATGATTCCAAGGCTACCTTTCATTTCATCAAATCTAAACGGATAACTCATTGGAATTTGTAGGCATCGTATAAAATATTGTACAAATTCAATAATTGATCGTTTTCAGTTTTGAACAAAAAGGAAGTGGTACATAATGTATATCGTTGAATTGGTAATTAAATTCTCTATCAAATGGCAAGATGGCCCTCGGTAGGTACCATTTGAAAAAAACGATTTTTTCGTTAAAAATGCGTTCAGAAAATTTCAATTTCTGCTGTAGGATTTGTTATTAACCGACGAAACCAAAAAGGAGGAGGTTCTCTAGTCAACGCGTATATTTTTTTTAATCATTTTTTTTATGATCACGCATAACTTTTTACTGAGGCGTCCGATTCCGATAATTCTTTTTTCAGTGGATAGGGTGTATTTTTAAGTTGGTCTCATTTGAATTCAAAAGGATGAAATTCACCCCTAAGGGTAGCAAAATGAAGGATATTGTTCACTCACCCTCTGAATTCTGGTCCGTTAACCGATTCTATCAGGCATAACTTTGTACTGGGATCTTCGATTTGTATGATTCTTCTTTTATCAGATAGGGTATACCTCATAGTTGATCATATTTGTATTTCGAATGAAATTATCCACCCTTACGGGTAGATAAATAGGGAATAATTGATTTTTCACTTGTGAACTTTGGCACACATATGTAGTTGACAATGACAGATCGCTAGTGTCATTATCACAATCATTTTATCCTATGAGAGGGTGGAATTATATACAAAGTAATGAAATAAACTAACCAGAACAACTAAAATAATTTATATAACAACAAATAGTAAAAGTAGATTATCATATTATTTAACTGGTGATAGTTGAAGTAAGATGGGTAAGTAAGTATTTTGGAAGTAATAAAAAAAACAAGCAGTTAGTGATCAGTAGATTTCAGCCACAAAAAATCGAAAAATCAAAACTTTTTAACAAAAAATAAAACCAACGAAAAACGGAACTAAACCTTTTTAGTCTCAATAACTAAGCTCCTAAACTAATGTAAGTAACTAACTTTGAGTCGGCGCCAAACAAACAATCAACGAATATAATTAAATTACTTCAAAAAAATTATCAGAATGTCACTGCCCAACTCGGTGCCATCATTTTACGCCTTACCTAATTCATTTGCTTGTTTGTTCGGCGCCTACTCAAAATTAGTTACTTACATTAGCTTAGGAGCTTAGTTATTGAGACTAAGAAGGTTTATTTTATTTTTTACTTCTCAGTTCCGTATTTCGTCGGTTTTATTTTTTGTTGAAAAGTTTTCATTGATCTTATCTATGAAATGACTATTAATATGAGTTACTGATGTAATGTATGTAATTTAAGCCGTATAATCCGAAAAACATCAAACATACAGGGTGTTCCATTTGAAAAATCGAAGTTGGTGGCCATTCTGGCGAAACCGGAAGTCGGCCATTTTGTTTTCATATGTTTGTCAATCCAAAATTGTGTCTCATATCTATGTACAAAATTTCATTCAAATTGGTTGATAAGTGGCCCTAGTTCCATTGTCACCCGGTATACTATACTATGTAATGAAGTAGCCACCTGCTTCAGCATTCAAGATTATCCATTGTTATACTAGATATATAAGTTTTTTGTTCTCTAGGTTGATTTATTGAAAAAGATAGCATGATAAATAAGCGTTGTTACAAGAAATAGAAATAAAAAGTTACAAAACGTCGTTGATGCACATTATTATAATAATTGTTATACGTATATTTTAGTAGACAATGTCTTAATTGGCCTTTTCTGTCATGTTAATGAACGGTGTTGCTGATAAAAAGAGGACGGGTTCTTGTAAATTGCGTTTGCTATCAAACTTGCATGAACTTTCTGCTCCCAATTTTAATTGGTCATTCTATATTAACAATATATGGCATAGGCGTCTCTACTGAAGGGAGAAATGGTCTCTATTTTCCCAATTCTTGTTAAACTGCAATAAAAAATAATAATAACCCCAAATATACTGAAAATACTTGATATGACTTCTTTTTTTGTGAATTTTCGCGGCCCTTACTCGATGATGATCCATATTAAAGCAAACAAACGACCCTCACTTCACTAAATGACTTTCACCACGACACGGGTGCGTAATGTAAATCCTAGCAAAACAGTGCTGGTTCCATTCACAAAGAGGCGAAGTACGAACTGAAAGCCCCATCCATGAATTGAACTCAATTAATTTTTCCAAGGAACTCAAATACCAAAGACTAACATGGAACAGTCACATCAATCTCATTCTCTCCAAGGCTACAGCGGCAAAAATGATATATATATTGGTCATACCAAACAATCATCAAACCAATGGACGCCTATGCATCATTAGTATGGTGGCCAAATATCCAACAGTACTCGGCACAAATCAAGCTGCAGAAAGTGCAGCGGTTAGCCTGTCTGGGAATCACAGGGGCAATATTCACGTGCACTTGTGTGTAATGAAGGAAGCGGCAGTGAGTGCAGGAATGCATCAGTATGGTACACTGAATGGTTCCAAGATGGACGAAAGGGCTGGAGTGGGAGTAACGGGTCCTAAATTTAGGCTCTGAAAATCCCTAGGCAAAGCCCTAACAATTTTCCAAGCAGAAATCCATGCTATAGAAATTTGCGCCCAAGAATGCCTTGCAAGAAGCTCCAGGAGACAAAGATCTATATTCTATCAAGATAGCCTAGCAGCATTAAAAGCTCTTAAGTCCCATACTTGTGAGTCTAGACTGGGACTGCAAACTCTCCCTAAGACAACTGGCTACCAACAATCCTTTAAGAGAGAACACACTGCGCAAGCGCATGGGCGCAATAGTCGGAATGCGGCGATAATAGGAACAAGCAGTACTAATGTAGCAGCGGACTTCACCGGAGCTCGTAGGAGACTGTGGCTCGTAGGAAAGTGTTTACCTCGTTCTAGCTCTAACGGAATAAAATCCTATCTAGAAAAAACATTCCCAGGATACCCAATCAACGTTGAGAAGTTAAACTCACAGGGAAGTCTGCATTCATAAAGGGGAGAAGCTGACATTGAGGTGCAGGACTCACGTACTGACCCACTATTTGACCGGAAGGTGTACTAGTTAAAAAAATTACATTTCGTAAACAATATTCAGGAAGTTCCACCCAACGCCCATTCTAGACTATTAGTTGATAAATCATTTGACAAACTGAAAATTATACACGTAAACGCTCAGTGCATCAATAACAAAATAAGTCAGTTTGAAGTACTCATATTCCTGAGAAACCTGATGTATTATATATCTCTGAGTCCTGGTGCAACAATTCAAATATAAATACTATTCAATTCAGTGAATATTCCTTGCTACACACTTTACTAGACAAAACCATATTCATGGTGGTACTTTGATTTTATTCGAAAAAATTTCGTTTCAAAAACGAAACCATTATAAACAAACTTTCACAAGAACTTCAGTTCGAGATTTGTGCAGTATCTTTCCAGTGCCATGTTAACAAATATTGTTTATTATCAGTTTATATAGACCACCAGTTGGAATCATTGAAACATTTATAAATAGACTCTACTGTAATAAAAAAATCAAAAATATAATTGTTTGTGGTCACATATACATAAACTTTTTATGCGAATCAAATAATAAATCGTTTCTCACCGATCTCCGAACTTTGAACCTACGAGGGCCTTTACAAATGTAAATGGCAAATCGAGTGAGAGTAAAAAAAGGGCAACACTTCGGCTCGAAAGTATTCAACGATTATACTTCAATGTATGAAACTAACACATTCTATTTTTCCCCTGTTTTGAGCTGTGATGTCCTATATGCAATAGGTTCACTGAAAAATTCTAACTCAGTTGGAATAGACTGTATATCCACCAAAATTATTAAAAGTACATCGGTACATCGCTGAACCTTTAGCTTTTATTATAAGTCGATCAATAGAGTCAGGAGAATTTCCAAATTACCTAAAAACAGGTTTAGTGATCCTTATTTTTAAAAAGGGTGATACATCTATCATGAGTAATTTCCGACCAATATCAGTACCGACTGTGATAGGTAAAGTTATTGAAAGATGTGTCTATAACAAAATGTACCAGATTTGAAATTCTATCAAAATACCAACATGGTTTTTGTCCAAAAAATCGATTAAAGTGCTTCCTACAACTTTTTTGAATATATTTACGATTCTATAGTTAAGGAAAGTATGTTGGAGCACTCTTTTTCGATCTATCAAAAGCATTCGATACCATTGACCCAAACATTATCGAAAGCAAACTCTACTCTTTAGGATTTCGTGGTAACTTTCTGTCGTGGTTAGTATCATACATGCGTCTTAGAAAAATATCTGTCATAATTGAAGAGTATAGGTCTGATTTCTATTCTATGGACCTGGGAGTTCCACAGGTTCCATTTTAGGTCTACTGTTTTTCTTTATTATTTACAAACGATCTACCACTTCATATAAGCACACAATGTATAGTTCTCTATGCTGATGATTCAACTTTGGCTGCTGATGCTGACAGTTCCGAGGAACTCCAAGGTAAATTGAATATAGTGTCAAAGAAATTCACAACCTGGTGTGAAAAAAATTTTTTAATAGTGAACTCAGACAAAACGGTGTGTATGTAGTTCTATCGTAGATAAAAAATTGTAAGAAATGTTCAAGTAAGAGTGATGGATGATGTAATTAATCTCTCTGAAAATACTAAATTTCTCTGAACTTTCGTAGATAGTGATATGAAACTTTTTATACCAATCCTACCAATTGACCTAAAAATTCTGAATACAAAAGTTTCAGGGACAACAAATCACTTGATCATATACAAAAGATGTTGTTTACCGATATCAATTCCTCATAAAATATGCAATGTTTTGAGTAAAAGTGATTACAAAAGGAGATTGAACAGAACTCAAAAAAATAAATAATTTATGAAATTAAGTAGACTGGAACAGTGAAACTATTTATCATACTAGGTGATAGCATTTAAATGGTTATTTATTCACTTTTAAATGCATTTAATGTTGTGGCTTGGTTGCATTTACATTTTTTTAAATATTTTTTACAAAAATATTTTCACGGTGTACGTGGATTTAGGAGAAAAAGTAATTTCAGACAAGGAAGAAATTTTCATGTGTTTTGTGTGTTGACTTACTTGTAATGGTAAATACTCCTAAAAATATCTCTATAATATAAATCAATCTTTATCTCATATATATATATATATATATATATTAATATATATATTACATATATATATTATATATATATATATATATATATAGTGAAAGGTGTAATGTCAAATATTGGGGTGTGCAGCAAAAGAAAAAGTGTACTCTTTAAAGTTTGTCCAAGCTTTCGGAATATTTTATTTCCATCTTCAGGGATACTACAATGAAGAAACTTATATATAAATATATATTTATATATATATATATATATATTGTTATGTTTAGAAGTACGTTTTAAATGTTCAAAGAGTTAAAATGAAAATTATAAACTGAAAAAGCACATAAATAACAAATGTTCATATTTAGTAATTTATGCTATGTTATTTTACAGTTTTTCTGAGGATTCTACCGTTTTTCTGAAACCTTATAAATATTAGTCGATACCTATGTTTCAAATGAACATGTTTTCAACATTACAAGCAATTGGCATAATTTATAAAAATTATAGAAATCGAAATTTACTAATATATTTTTGTGCACAAGCAGACAACAAAATGTTAAAGTTAGAACATTCTGTATATGAAATTAGATCTGAACATAATAGCCAATGAGATGCCAGGAAAGATCCTGATGCAAAATTATGAATATTGAAAATATGAAAACCAGAAAACGTCAAAAATGATTTTTAATATATTATGTATATAGTATGTAAGGTATTTAGAAACTATTAGTGAATAAAATCTGTCAAATAAATGAAAATAATGAAAAGTGCAGCAGCAAGTGAGTGAAAACCGGGAATTCGCGAAGAAAACAAATGATAGGTAGTATCGATGGAGAAAAATCACCAAGCTGAGGAGATTGAAAAAATAATTTTTGGAAGAGCAGCTCAACAAAATTTAATTTGGAAAATCAAGGATATTTTCGCTATAAACACAGTTATTTGCCAATACACCACAAGAAAATACCAGAAAGAACATTAGCTGATAAAAACCAGGTACATAACGAATATTACCTTCTCATTCCATACATATACCAGTCCAAGGACGAATTCACAGTCGAACAAAGGGGCTGCAGACTGGAACAGCAGTTTCCAACAACACAAGACACTGAACATTGGCATTTCAAGAAGTCACAGGTACTTTAGAACCATAAAAGTTACAAAACTCAGTTCATTTAAATAAATAAACATTTTAAGAACTCCTTCGATTAAAAACTTTCATGAATTGGTATATAGACTGATTATTTCTCTGAAATAAACATAACCTACAAAAATAGGTTACATTTCACTCTTTTTATCATCACATAATTGCACTTTTCATCTATATTTTGCTATGGAATACTAATTTAAGTTAATTATCGCAGAATAGGTAACAGTAAGTCTTCCTGAATAAAGGAAATTATTATTTTGATGAATTTCTGACTTATTTTCAATAATTGATCAAATCAGTGTACCATTTTTCTGAAACTGACATCAAGAACACTACCAGAGGGCTCCACAGTTGAACTTACTATTGAGATTCCATAGGCGTACCGATTGAGTTAGCTGAGGTAAAGAAAGTAAGGTAAAAGAGTCAAATGGGAAAAAGGTAAAATACATAGCCGGACATTTGAAATATTTATATGGGTATTTTTTTATTAATAAATTAAATTGAATTCAAAGGGCAACTAGCTAAAGGATTTCAGTCGCAGATGATTCCACATCTGATTTTATGAACATCCCGTTCATATTTTCAAACAAATCAAATAAATTAAGCTTTTAAAAAATTGGCAAGCTCAAAAAGTCATACCTGATTGTTTTTATTTTTCTCAGTGTCTAAAAAATAGTATGGATATTTATTTGTTTGTAACAAATTGTTTAGTAAATAAACAAATAAAAAATAAACAAACATTTTATTCAAAATTTGAAAGAGCACTAGAAATAACGTTTAAAAAAAATGCTTTCTTAATATTAATTTTTGGCAAGAAAAAAAATTGTTAATTGAAAAATGCGTTTTTAAACAATATTATTTTTTTTAAACGAAATTTTTTATAATGTCTTATACAATGCGTTTGTTTATAACATTTTTTCAAACAATTGGAGTAAATTAAAAAAATTATTTGGTTTTATATTTTTTTTGATCCCTTAAATTAATATTAATAAAAAAAGTTAAAAAATCAAAATTTACAAATTTTATAGACATTTTAAACCCTTTGAAGAATGGATTCCAGTAGTGGAAAAATTTCAGGTTTTTATGTTGATTTACAAATTATAAAAATTACTTAATTAAAATTGCAACCAGCCTACTAAGACGAAAAATCTGCGCTACCGTTGCTTGTGTTGCATTTAATTTGGAAACCAGCCTACTCGATACGAATAATTCGACACCGTTGCTGCGCCAAGTGCTCGTTTATTGGTAACCTAGGTAATAACACTTTTAATCTCTTGTGAGAAAAAGATGTTTAATCACTAGTGATTAAAAATACAACTTCTCTCACTAATTTGTCACATTTTAGTCACGAAAATGGAAAAAAAAAATTTTTTCTACGGATTATTGTTCATTCAAGTTTCTAAATAATACCTGAATTTTTTCGTTCCTTAATATTTATATTTAAATATTTTTTTTGTAAATATGAAGGAATCGGACACTATTTTCGCCCCTATATTAAAATATAAAATTGGAGGTAGAGTTCCGGGAGTCGGAATTATTTTTAGAAACTTTCCTGCTCCTTAAGGACCTTTCCTTTAAAATTTGCGAAACCTGCAATAGTTTTGCAATTCTTTTGAGCGCCAGACTCTAATTGATATTTTTTCAAACTTTAGTTTCCTTGAAAATGGCTCCAAAATGGGAGCCATTACGTCGAAATTTTCAAATTTCCAGTTCAACCTAAAATTTCCATATACAAAATACTCAACGGCGGAAATGAGTTTCAGTCAAATTATTTCATCGAGTTTGTCTTTATTTATCGAGTTGAAGAGCTAATTATTTTCGGGGTATTGTTAACAGATAACGGGTAATTTTTTTAAGAGGTATATCAATATGAAAAATTAGTCTAAATAATTGTAGAGTACACCCGTTTTATCTTATCTATTGCGCCGAGTGTGATTAGGTACAAATCTCGAGTAGTTGAAAAATGAATAAATATAATATTGGAATACTTTTCGTAAAACACGTTTCTATCATAATGTACAAAATAGTTATTTGTGTAATCTGTTGTTTTTTTTTAAGAGTGTTGCATACGTTCCGTGTTCAAATGACACGAAACTCACCTCCAGGACTATATGCTTGAAAATCATATTTATTTTGAGAATAATTATACATATTCAACTCAATTGAACACCTATAGTATGAGCTAAGGAGGAGGAATGTTTCGCCAACTTTAAATTCATCTATGGAAGCTTTGATTCAATCAGAAATGCAGAATGTTCCAAAAGGAAGCTGGGAAAATTGCGTAGCGATGATAAATCATATGTAAATGTAGATCTGTTGCTCAGAGAAAAAATTGTTGTGAACTTGGATGACGACAGTGATAGTAAAACTAACTTATTTCACAAATTATTTTAATGACACTGTATTTTTTCGTTCTGTTAAACTCAATTTTATTAATTTTATTTATTTTTCTATAATTTTCCACATTAAATACATAATTATGTCAAAAATTCAGTCATCTGTACCCCAAATTTATGAAATTGAGTTTTTATATTCTACACGCAAGTATATTTTGTAGTTTATGTATATTATTACGTGTATATAGATAATGAGTGTGCTGTTTTGATTCTACACTGGTCTTTTTCTTACTGTTTATTTATTATTGAATCAGACGTCTGTCACGTGACGTATAGCCGGCGAGTCCAACTGCTGCATTGAACATTTCGTCAGGCACATTTTAAAACGCACTTCCACTGCTGCTTTCCATTATTTATTCATCCAGATTGGTGTGTGGGGGTTTCAGGGATCGGACATCATGATGTTTTTGTCAAAATCCATAGCGGCTCCAAGATGGCGACGTGTTTTATTATTATGGCCCGTGTTTTTTTGGGGTCGGAGATTATACATTTTTGTCAGAATCTAATAAGATGATGGATTTCATGAATGACTAAAAAGAATTGAATAACAATTATCAAAAACAATGTTTAAGACAAGCTTTTATACAAAGGCACTGAAAAGGAAAACATAATTTATTTAATTGTTTGACCTAGGTTATTCTGCGCGTAGCAGATTCAAAAGCTTGCGGCGAATATAAAATATAACCTAGATCAAACAATTAAATAATTTTAATGCATTTGTGAAAAAAAAAAATTATTATTTTTTTGCCCTCTTTCAATTGTACTTTTTTCACTTCAGAATATTTTTCTCCCAGATTGCTATGCTTAGGGCTAAAAAACCTCAGTGAAAGTGATGCCTCCATTGAATTGTGGTATACGAAAATACAGGGTCATCAAGTTCTTCTTTCCTTTCTTTCAGATACCAAATGGCCAGCAACCTCTTTCTCATTCTAGTCATCGCGAGCTGCGCCCAGCAGTCTCTGCAGGTCACAGAAAGTAAACCAGAAACAAGCGAAGAAGCCAACCCTTACGGTGACATCATTTCAGATGTGCTGAAAGAACAAAACGCCCAAAACTTGGGGGCGGCTTTCCAAACTTTCTTGGAACGTGACGGGGCCAACATGATCGGCGATGCAATCTCCAATTTCGGCAAAGAAAACGCAGGACAGATCCTGCAAGGTCTGGGATCCTTGATGGCCAACCAAGGGGGAAAGAAGGAGGGTGGTGATGGAGGTGAGTCGACATTATTTTTTATGGTTTTCTGAAGAACTTGCGGTAAACCTGCTTAAAAGTTAAATGTCTGCGGTTTCGACGAAATTTCCACAGATGTTTCAGAACACGACAATAAAGGTAGACCCAGCAGAATTTTTACGCGGAAAGGTTAAAAAATGTCCATTTTCAATCATAATTTCCACTTATTTGAGATGGCTTGATTTCTTTATTTTTTAATTTTTTTCAGCAAAACACTTAATTTCTATCGATACGTTCTTCAATGAAATTTCGGCCCTTTCTTGCAGATGAACTAAACTACGTTAGATAGTGATAGTGATGAAACTACGTTAGATAGTGATGCTTGCAACTTGGACAGCAGTTACCCAAGTTAGATTAGGTTAGATTAGGCAAATTACAAATATTGGCTTTTAATTGCCCTTATTAGGGCCCCCAAATGTTCAGGAAAAATTCGTTAATTGTAAATATGGTATCGGATTTTTGGCATACTAACAGCTTTTTTTTATAATTGCATGTTCAATATTCCCCATAAATGGTTAATATAAAAATTTCGAGTACTTTTAATAAATAGCTCATTATCAGTGCAATTAAATGAAAAATTGATTGGTGGTGCTTTATTAGTACAAATGACAGTTGATTTTATCAATCAATCAATCGTTTATTCACACAAAATTTGACAAGTTTAACAAGATACTCTGTAAATAAACATTGGGGAAACCCACAGAAGCAACAGATGTTGCTTGTATGTGGTGAAAAACAGTTAAATAGATTTCATAACAATCAATTATTAAAATCATTAAAACGAATAACTTGAAATATAAACTACATACATAAAAGATTAGGGCATAGAAGTAAGAAAAAAAGTATAAATAAAATCGCTCAGAAGTTAACACAATCACAGAGGTACTGGGGACGTGAAAATATAAAATAATTCACATATACTTAGTTTAAATAAATCACAAAAAAAAAATCACAAAACTAGAGACGTTTTGATATTAACTGAATCAATCACATGGTCTATAAATAAAATTACTTAGAAATAAGAACAGTCACAAAGCCATTGGAGACGAATAAGGATAGAATAACTCACATGAGGTATAAATAAAATAACTTTTTTTTTGATTTTTTTTAATTTTTTTAAAAAATATTATGATCAAATATTTGGCCAATTTGTTTACGAGGTTGACGTGCTATTAATTCCTCGAGCTCTTTTTTCAATGCATTTTGAGAATTTGATGCATTCTGGTCCCAGAAAATTATAGGATCTCTGTCCTACATTATTGAACGCATGTAGTATGATGTATTTATATTTATGGCGTATAATATACTCATGTCTCGACTGCGTTTTTCCTTCTCCTTGTATTGATTTAGCACAAGTGTCTTATAGAACAATCGTCTCAGGTCGAATATGCCTGTTTCTTCATACAACTTATCACTACTATAGCGGAAAGGTTTGTGCAACATTAGTTTTAGGAGTTTCTTCTGTATTACGTCTAGTGGACGTAGATAAGTTTTTGATACCCCTCCCTATTCTATTAGGCAGTATGTTAAATTGATTTCTACGAGACTATAATAAATATTTTATTTTGTTTCTGGTCCAGTATATTTTTGAGTTGACGGAACTCGTAAAGAATGCTCCTCAGTTTTTTTGGTAAATAATTTATATGGAAATCCCACATATATACAGAATAGTATTGGACCTAAAACCGTTCATTGAGGTACTCCACATTCAATATTCTTTTCAGTAATCTTTAAATTATTTATTCTTACTATTTGTTTCCGATCTGTTAGATATGATAGTAATAATTTGAATGCGTTTCCTCTTATTCCTTCGATAAATCAATGAAAACTCCTATTGACGGTTTGCTTCTATCGAGTGCTTTGGATATGCTCTCACTTAATTGCAGTAGTGTTCTAAATTATAATAAACTCCAAAAATCACTTAAGAAAGAAACTTGGGAATTAACTTTACAATCCAATGATGCAGAAGTTGCTTACAATGACTTCATAGGCAAACTAATAAATCATATTGACACTTGCACAGTGGTAAAAAAGAAACACAATATAAATACAAAACTAAATTTCTATACATCATAGGGATAAACTAAAACGAAATATAATGAATAAGTACTCCGTAGAAAAAGAAAATGATTATAAATCTTATAGAAATTTCTCGACCAAACTAATCCAAGAAACCAAAAATAACTTTTGTACAAAAGGAAAAAATTACATGAACATAATTTGGCAAAATATAAAAAGAATCAAAGAGAAATGGCAAAAAATATCAACAGACGAAGAAAAAGCTAATCACTTCAATAAGTTGAGATTGGCGGAGATATGGCAAGTAGAATAGAAAAACCCATAACCCCTGTTGAACAGTAACAGAAAATGAAGTAATCGGTATTATATCTAGTCTTGAAAATAGTACTTCACCTGGCCCTGATAAGATATCTGTAACCCTGATAAAAAAACTACACATCTTCTTTTTAGAACCCATTTGCCATATTCTAAATTTAATATTTAAGTGGAAAGATACCAAAATCATTCAAAGAATCTATCACGTCACCGATTTTCAAATCTGGTGATAAAAAACTGGTAACGAACTATAGACCCATAACTATCATTAATAACTTTTCAAAATTTTTCGAGAAATGTATCAAGAATAGATTACTTAACTTCTGTAATACTAATAATATTTTCTCCGGGTCACAATGCGGTTTTTTAGAAAATAGGTCTACCGAAAAAGCAGTCTTTGAAGTAGTCAACAAAATCAATGATTGTTTCCAGAATCAGGAAAAATGTATAACAGTATTTTTGGACCTGACCAAGGCATTTGATACAGTGGATCACAATATACTCCTCCTACGTTTGTCTGAGATAGGTATAAGGGGTGTTGCCTTGGACATTTTCAAGGATTACTTGACAAATAGAGCCACAGACTATCAAAGTGAACAACTCACTCGGTAACCCACTACCAGTAACTAGGGGGTACCACAGGGCACTGTTTTAGGACCTATTCTATTTCTAGTATACATCAAGGAGGAGGTTCATTCCCAGGCTGAAACAAACATCAAAATCATTTTCAATTGGCTTAGTGTTGAGTATCAATGTAAAAAAAACAAATATATTGCATTCACTTCAACCAAAATTCATGAATCATCTTGTACTATCATTACTGCAGCTGTCCTACTATAAAAAAACAGATACAATAAAATATTTAGGGGTGATGGTTGACCAATGCCTACGTTGGAATGGAAATATTGAATATACCGCGATCAGACTTCGTAAATTGATATATAAATTCTATCAACTCAGAAATATACTTAATAAGAAAATGATAATGACAGTGTATAGTGCCTTGGCTGAGTCTATAATAATAATAATAAATGCTTACTGCGCATAATAGTGTGGGGTGGTATTTTCAAGTCTTCATTATATAATTTAGGAGTGATCCAGAACACTTTGATAAGAATTTTAATGAAAAAAAACGGCGGTATTCTACTCAGGAAACTGGATTATTAAGTGTAAGGCAACTATATGCCTATCAATGTTTGCTATGGACTGCCAGCTCCTCAATCACATTTGTACAACATACATATACCACTCGCATAAGCGTAAGTCAGGCAGTAAATTTTCCTAGATGCAGGCTTACGCACAACCAAAAGTTCATCACGTACCTTGGACCCAAACTTTACAACGCTTTACCTCCCTCGTTGAGAGGTATACAAAATAAATCCAAATTCCAAATAAAATTGAGAAATTATTTCAAAAATAATTATGGGATCCAAGAAACGATACTAGAAATATGATGATATATCCATCTTTCAGAGCTCATCTCAATCTCTCTCTTCCTCTCTATCTCCTTCTCGCTCCCCCCCTCTCTCTCTCTCTTCAATATATAATTAGCTCTGGTTATGTGCGGTCAGGAATACTATTCTTTTTTGCTGGCTTCAACACAAGCATTGCTTAAGTGGCCACAAACTAAATAGTTTTCCAGTAATCATTCAACCTGTTCCCTCTGTTTTACTTTTACTTTCAGTGACTCAATGAGTCAGATTGTAATATAAAAAAATATATTTCAAATTACTTCTTTTAAACCAATATGTAATTCTGAACAATAAACTTACTTACTATTTTGGGTACATTTTCCTTCCTGAAAACCCAATTGTGAATCGGATAATATCTTACGTTTTTGGATGAATGAGTTTAGTCTACATTTAATCAGCTTTTCTAAGATTTTTTATTTAACTTGCTTCGTTCGTATGTCATTCTGTCATTCTTTCCGGTTCATTTTTGGAGCACTTGCCGACATCCGATTGAGCTGAAATTTGGCAGGTGTTCATAATTCCGGTGACAATGTTAGAGAAAAAACAAAATGGTGGCTCCAAGATGGCGAACGAGTTTTGTGATTATGGTACGATTCGATTCAAAATTGATATGTGGGGGTTTTCAGGAACGGAGATTGTGAATTTTTTGTCGAAATTAAAAAATTCAAGATGGCGGAGGAGTTTTGGGATTATGGTCCAATTCTTTTCAAAATTTGTATGTGGGGGTTTTCGCAGTCGGAGATTATGAATTTTTTGTCAAAAGTTATGAAATTAAAATGGCGGCTTTGTTAGAGAAAAAAACAAAATGGCGCTCCAAGATGGCGGCCGAGATTAAGGTTATGTAGGAGTTATCAGGGTCGAAGATTATGAATTTTACTTCAAAATTCATAAAATCAAAATGGCGGCTCCAAGATGGCCAATGATCTCTGTGTTTATGGTCAGATTCCATTCAAAATTTGTATGTGGCAGTTTTCGGGGTCGGAGATTATGAATTTTTCACTAATTCACAAATTCAAGATGGCGGACGAGTTTTGTAATTATGGCCCGTTTCGATTCAAAATTGGTATGTCGGGGTTTTTGGGGTCGGAGATTATGAATTTAGTCGAAGATTATTGATTTTTAGTTGAAATTCATAAATCGAAGATGGCAACTCCAAGATGGGTGATGAGTTAATCTTCATATGGTCTCCTCATTGAAGGACTAGATAGCTCAGAACTAACAGGGAAAAAAGGCCCCATAATAACGATGCTTTAACAATGCATAGATTAAGGCGTTCTTAAGTACTGAAAAGCACAAAATGAAATAATTGATAAAAAACCTTTTTAAAGACAAGCTTTCATTCAATTGCACTAAAAAGTAAAGAATAATTGTTTTGGATGTGTGACGTAGTTTATTCCGTGAGTTATGGATTCAAAAGCTTGTCGCGCAAAGTTTATAACTAACGAAATAACCTACGTCACACTTCCAAAGCAACTATTTTTTACTTTTCAGGGCATTTGAATAAAGCTTGTCTTTAAAAAGGTTACTTAATAATTATTTTATTTACTGTTAACATTATGTATTTTTATAAATTTGATTCTATTATTTTATTCTTAGTATAAAACAATTAAAACTATAGAACTGACTGTAGATTAATAATTGAATTTTAATACTTTGAAACCTTCATATTCACGGGTTATACCCAAAAAACATGGCGAAAGTGGAGGAATGCGCACAAAAAATTCTAGAATGAAAAGGCTTATTGAAAATAATCTCAAACCTCATATACTGGTCACAATTGAGCAAGTAGAATTCTAGGAAAATTACCTTTTCGATTCCAACAGTTCATTGGTACCAGTTCATGTAGGTATGATACGAAGTTAGAAAACATTTTACAAAAAAAATCATCAAGCTTAGCGTGTTCTGAAGTATCTGAAAATTTCGTCAACATCGCAGACATTTCACTTTTATGCATGTTTTCCGAACTTGCATCACGCCTCAGGTACTAGAGTCTAGAATCTAGTCGTCAGATAAGAAGATCACGCGGATATTGCAAAAGAGAGGCGAAACAAACGCTGTGGCTGACATGTACGTTGTCCGGGTTGTTTCTACCAGTGTTGTCAATGTACCGGAAATTTATTGACGTCCACCCTTTGCAATATTCTGGGAAATATACGAGAAATTGAATGAGAAGAAGATGTATTCATGACGATAATGAATCAATTGTCTGAATCCCTCAACTTTTTTTTCATATTTTGCATCTCACTAATAAATTTTTTTCTCTCCTGCATATTGCGTTTGGTGTTTGCTTTATTTCTTTCCTTTGGTAGTCTTCTCTGTATTCTTGTTGCGTTATATTTACCCATTTTGTTCTAGCTATTTTTCCTTCTGTAGATTCTTCACATGCTTGGTTGAAACATTCTTTGTCCGTGATTTTAATTTGTTAAACTGATTCTGCTGTTCGTATTATATTATTTTTTATTTCTTTCCATTTTGCTTCAATTTCGTTAGTGTTGCTAATCTGGTTTTGTATGTTTTCTTGTACTTGCTTCTTCACATTTCTCAATTTTCCATTGTTCTGTTTGACAATGTATTTTTTGTTGATTTTAGGTATCTTATTTTTGTTATGACTAGATAATGATCTGCTTCTGTCTGAGCTCCTCAATATGTTCCAGAATCTATAGCCATTTCACTTATGCCTTTTGTGGCCATCATGTGGTCTATTTAGTTATCTAGGTATCCCAATATGACCTTATGTTCATTAGGATGATCGAAATGTGTTGTTGAGAATGACACCTAGAAAGTTTAAGCTAGTTGACACAGTTTTATTGTGATTTTTATTTTATCCCTTTTTACAGAAGATACCGGCACCAACGTCCTCGAAGGCCTTGGTTCTTTGATGGGAGCCCTCCAAGGCGCTGGAGGAGGAGGAGCTGGAGATGCAGTAGCACCTCTACTGCAAGGCCTAGGCTCCCTAATAGGCGGCCAAGGAGGCCAAGGTGGGATCGACCCGGCCATGATAGGCTCAATGATGAACATGTTCGCCCAATCCATGGAGAAACCCAGGAAGGGAAAACCCCCCAAGAAAGTCAACCAGAAGAGGGCGAAAAACGAACCCAAGTTCGACATGAGCAGCTTGTTATCCATAGCCGGTTAGTCATAATTTTTTTTATTTATTTTTATTTTATTTTCAATGGAGATGGATGGTTTTGGCAGTCGAATGTCTGGCAGAGGGTTGATGCTTGATTTCTTGGTGTTTTTCAAATGAAAAACAAGGCATCCCTTTAGAAAAATCTAATTCTGAACTAATTTTTTGTATTATGTAATTAACAAATTTATTTTCTTCCATTAAATAATACTGATAGTTATATGGTCAACATACAGAGTGAAATTTAAATTTGTACCAGAAACTAGTAAAAATTTAAACCATTTTCAACAAACGTTGATATTCTAGTCAAATAATGAATTGGCCAAATTTTGCATTGAAATATATTATAGTAATATGAGGGAGGCGCCTGAGGTTGTTATGCGCCGAGAACATTCATATATAGACAACGAATTTGTATGGAAAGAAATAGCCACCTCAAAATCTGAAAAGTTATTTTACGAATAATCTTTTTGAAATGTTGAAAAAATGCATCTAAATTAATCGCTCCCGGATGAAGCTTGAAATCACATCATGAAGTAATAAAAATGCCAACCAAGGAAAAAAAAAATTCAGGAAGTTGAACCGTTTCTTGCGTGTGAAAGTCATTTTTTCAGATAATACACACATAAAGCTGTGAGATTTATTATAGCATTTGAAAAAACCGAACATGGGAAGTCACCCGCCAAGAATTGAAAAAAAGAACGCGTTTCAATGCATTATTTATTACATAATGCTCTCTAAACACCCCAGCTGATTAAGAAATAATGACTACTATGTGTGTTTTAACCCTATATATACAGCTCATAAACATATCATAGGACGTAATAAATTATGCTTTTAATCGTCCGAAGTCTAACCGCTATAACTCAACAATATAAATTGTCATCACTACCGCTAATGGCCACCATTGAAGCCATAAAGAACTGTCATCCTACTCTTCGTGTGGGACCAGGGATAGAAAATGACGCGTGGGGCGTCATCATCAGGGAATATATAAAATGCCAGAAATTTATTAATTCTCTCTCATTCCCGCAACCAAGCTCAGACACTTACGTCAGTCTGTCAATACAGTATGTAGTTAGATTAAAAGTCAGTTTTAAATATCCAAAATGAATCATTGAAATGTATTTAGAAGCAGTGCGCGGATTTAATTACTAAATAAACAGTAAAGAAATTGAAAATTAATAATCAACATTTAGAACTAAGTCGATAAAAATATTGTGGATGACATCCATCAACTGTAACAGTGATATATTGGTAAGCTATAATTTGTTGTTTGTTTTAATTTGGCTTATTGAATATTTTCCAACTATTATTAAACTAAATGGCATTATTCTATTTTCTACGAAATCTCTATCTAAAGTTAAGGTTTTATATTATGAAATTCTAAACACATAATTGAGCATAGTTATCCGTTATTTCTTTCAAAAGATGAATTGAATTAGCCTTGACTTTCGGAACTACTCTATATAATCTCCAGTTATCTATTAAATGAATAAAAACTAGACTTCCTCCACTCGGATTTCATTCCGAAATATTTTGCTGTATTTTTTTATTATTGAATCAAATTGATTTTATAGCTAGTATGTGTAAAGAATAACCAAATTTTATGAATCGTTCATCCAGTTTAGTGGAATGATACTTGCTCATCCAACCAATGTTATTTTTTTGCATTGTTTTATTTTCTCAAGTTAATCCGAGTAATAACAGTAACCAAGTGAATTCACGAGTTAACCAGTATTTTTCCAAAATTACCTATTATTTATCAACGCTTCAAGAACGAGATAAGTCAACGAAACACCTCAAATCAAAAGTTCATGACCTCATAGAAAACCGTATCCATACATCGATAATCTAATAAACAGTGCGAAGTAAAAAATAACATTTTCAGCGGGATTAATCCAAATAATAATACAATTGAACTAATTGTCGTTTAAAAGCCTTCTCAAGTGAAAAGTGTTGACCATGATGATTTATCGTAAGTTCATAGATGTTTTCTGTATTTATGTTTTGGGCAAATTGAATCCTTTATAATGCGAATGTGTCTTTAATTGTATCTTTATAATCTTATGTACCCTAAGTTTTCAAAAAATAATTATTTCCAGTCGTTTTTGACCATTGATGTCTCCATTGTTTTTGGTCAATCTATTAATTTTGTAGACTGATAAAAAAATAACTTCAAGTAAACTACACTCTATTTTTTTTTCTGAATATTGTTGTTGAACGGATGAAACACTTTTGTTACTTTTATGAAATATATATGTATATTCTTAATATTTTTATGAGTGCATAATTTTTTTTTTGAATCTTTCTGAAAACGGTACGTACTTCCTGGATAAACAACTCAACGCCCAAGTAAAGAGAGATAGAGATATTTTCTGTAGACTGCTCCAATGGAATAATCTCGGTTCGACCATCCTCAGACAGTTGATGCTCTTGATGCTTGTTTTCTCAATCTAACAACAAGTTTGGTGTTGCAGGTGTGTTGTGTTAATTCATAACACCCTGTATATGGCTGGACTCAATAGTTTGAAGAGAGGTGCCAAGGTTTTTATGATAAAAATATGTTAGCTGATTACATCTGGTCTATCTTATCTTCTAATCTAATCTAATCTTTTTACACTTTTAATTTATACCTTCCATAGTTAATTATTTATATCTCAAATGAATGTTTATTATTGCACAATCTTACTATATTGTTAAACTACTGTATTCTTACACACAAGCAGGCATACCCTGCTTCGTAAGTATTTTCTTTAATTTATTCACCATTCGCCATTCCAAGAATGCAATTACACTGTGAAATTATAAATTATAAACTTGAGTGAATAAATTATGATTATGATTAAGACACAGTAATTTGAGTAATTTTTGTTTTTTTTAAGTTCCAAATATGTAACAAATTTAAAATTTTAAAAATATAAATATTTCAAAACATTACGTCTTAATTTTTTTATTTCAGTACCAACTAGGGATGATTAGCTACCAATCACATTGGTTCAACTTTGGATAAAAACTAGTGTTATTGATGCCATACAGTATTGAGTTAAATGATAATGTGACGCACATAATTTCATTTCTTTTTTCTGACGATTGGATAAATTCGCGCGTCTGACAAAAATCGAGTTTTGTAATCAGCAGCTTTGAACAAATTGCTGTTGTTATTACGTTAATCGATCTTGTGAGTCCGAGTCTCTCATTGAACCATGAAAAATGTTGATTTTAAAGGCATTTATAAATATGCATTTTAGGTTCTTTTCTGGAGCAAACCAAACCGGTGGTGGGTCTGACGAGGGCAATTTACTGACCTACCTCCCCCTCATAGCCCAATTTATAGGATCCTTCTCTGGACCAGAGGCTGAAAGAAGAGCGAGACAGCACGATGATCACGCTTGGTCGCTGCCACCCTTACCTGGAGAAGTGGCACATCATTTTCGACCATTTCATACACTCGGATATGGGGAAGTATGTCATTTCCGCTCTGGGTGCCGAGAAAACGTTCAAAGTTTTTTCTGATGGGGAGGGGAGATTCAGCTACCAGAAGTTTGGGGAGTTGATGGAAAATCATTCGTTTAGGAGACATTGGATCAGGATGGTGACTGACAGGATAGCTGGTTTTCTGCAGTATGCAGCGGATCCTACCGTATATAAAACGTGAGTAAACCTATTTTCATTTTACCTATCTGAAAACACTATATTTACATGCTTATTTAGCGCACCGACAGTGGGCTTTTTCCGTGCGCCCGTACGGAAATTTTTAATAGTGTCATTAGCTGCCTACTTACATGTCAAAATAAAATAGTATGTTATTGTCAGTTCTCTAGACATCGCAAATTGTTTGTATATTTCCTTAGCAACGGGGTAAATAACGCTTGTTTTGTGACAATATTTGGATATTTTTAGTGACAATTCAACTCGTGTATAAAAAATCGCACAGTGCAATTGTCAGTTTGACAGCGGCAAAAGTTAGCTGCAACTTTTACAGTGACAAATGCACTAGTGGTTTTTTCACTTATTCATTTGTTTATCGCGGTGTTTTGTTGCCAAAATAAATAGTTTGACATGTTTGTCAACAATTTATTGAATTTTTTAGCACTAACAACGCCGAAATCAGTCAAATTGTTAATACCTACTGCCTACTAATACAGTTGCGACGCAATCATCAATCTGGCGACAATTTTCTACGTTTTGCGATGCAAAAAGATATAAATTTGAGCCAGATACTTCCATCGAGAAATTGAATGTAATATTGCAAGATTGGGCATTTAATATGCGAAAAGGCAACGGAGAAGACTATAAAGAAGCGGTATTCAAAACAATTTGGAACACCACCGCTAAAATGCTACAAAGTAAATATTATAACGAATTCAATATTGTATTTAACCCTTTCACCGACGTTCAGTTTAATTCATCACGAGCTGCACGTAATGCTAAACGTAAAATCCTACAAGCACAACCCGAAAAGAGAAAATCTAGTGCATTAGCTCTTAATAAATCTGAAGTATTTGCAATGGCCAGATTATATGACGAAAATGAACCGGAAGGACTTCAAAAGAAATTGTATCACATTTTGGCGTTTGAATTAGCTTGACGCGGAGGAGAAGCAGCTTACTGCAAAACCACTTATTTCGTATCTGAAATTGAAAATAATGGAAAAGAACCTGGACGTATCGAGTATAATCCCTCTATTTTCGAAAACGAGACAAGGCGGTAACAATAAATTATGTGACAGCAAATGGATTACGCCTAATATTTTAGAGAAAGATATTTGCCCAATACGTTTATTTGAAAAGTTAATGGAAAAACGAGACACCACTTTTATAACATTGGACAGAGTATTTCTTACACCAAATCCCTTTTGGAAGAAGAAAAATTCTAAAGGTTGGTATAAGAATGTCCGATTGGAATTAATGAAATTTCAAATGGACTTAATGCTCAGCACAACGTATTAGTATAGATGTCAAATGTGTCAAAATTACAAATCACTCAAATCGAGCGGCAGCAGTTAGCGAATTAAGTAAAAGCGGAATTGAAGAACAAGCTCTAATAAAAATAACAGGACACAGCAATTCATCATCAATAAAACCATACTTACAAGTTGACAAAGAGTATCATTCGAGCATTATTCAATCAATTGGAAAAAGAAAAAACTTCAACATCTACTACAGAAACGATTAGCTGTGGCACCCGCAGCGACATCACTATTCCTAGTATGAATTTCAATAACTGCGTTTTTAATAATTGTACATTCAAATAAAAATGTGTTTATTTTCAATGTTTCATAAATAAAGTTTGCATTTATATGTTTCTAAATTTGAAAAGGGAAACATTCCCAATTGAATATTGATAGAAAGATTTTTCTGTGAATTGAAAAATCCACGATAAAAATGAAGTTATTTTTTGAGAATGTCTAACAGAAAACAACTACTTCCCCGGCTAAAGCCACGCTGGACATTGAACAACATCTGATAGATATTCTAACAAGACCCTAACTCAAAAGAAAAAATCTTAAATTGAAAATTTGCATTTTCATTCAGATAGTTATTTGATTCTCTATTCCAGTCTTAATTGAGAACTCATGAAGATGAATGAGGCAAAGAAGAATGTTTTCCAGAAAAAGAGTACTCACCAGAAATCATTCGTAACATTTTCAACAAATCTTTCTAAATTTCTTATTCAATAAATTGTCCTGCCGAATTACACTCGATGTTTGTATTGATATCAGGTAAATTTGTGTTGTTCAAATTCTAAACTGTTTCCTTTATCAAATTGACTCGAAAAACTGTCAACCTAATAACGCTCCACCTGTCGCGTTTTTAATAGTTGATAGTTTTTCTCGTCTAATTGCTAGGCAACAGTTTCTCATTAACAACCCAAATTTACCCGATAAAATACAAACCTCTCGTGCAATTATAAGTGAAAATATTTAAAAATGATTTCACCAGAGGAAGAAATATCATGTGAAGCGACAAAAGTAAGTGCAGAATTACTGCCGAAAAAGTCACGTGAGAGATATGAAAACCAGTACCTATGTCTATTTTGCAACTGGCGCCAACAAAAGAAAGTTATAAATGTAAGAGATGATATTCTTCTCGTTTATTTGTCAAAAAAAAAGCAAATCCATGAAAGCTTCAACTTTATGGAGTCAATTTTCAATGTTAAAAAGTTGTCTGGCAGTAAAAGAAAATGTAAATGTAATAATTTACCAAAAACTACTGCATTTCTCAAACGAGAAAGTGTTGGTTACACACCGAAAAATCCAAAGTATTAACTGCTGACCAAATCGCCAAATTCATACTTGAAGCACCAGACGAGAAGTGGTTATTAAGTAAAGTAATTTTAATATTTGGCATATTCGGTGCCTGCCGAAGAGATTACTTGATTCGTCTGACTTTGGAAGACGTGGAAGATAATGGCCGGTTTTTGATAGTATTCCTTCGAGATGGCAAAAATCGCAAATCAAGAAGTTTCACAATTACAAAGGAAGGATGTCCCTTTGATCCATGCACTTTTTATCGTAAATATATTAATCTAAGACCTACACACATGAATAGAAAAAGATTATTTATTGCGTATCGTAATGGTAGATGTTTTGCTAAACAGCAGGGTGTCATACAATCAGTGGTACAACGAAGCAGATTGCTGACTATCTGAACCAAGAAAATCCGGAAGATTATACTGGACACGTCTTAAGACGATCTTCAGCATGTTAGTCGAGGGCGGAGGTTGGTTGGTTGAAAGCTGACGAGCCAGAGACAGGGTTGGCACTTAGCTTTCCTTGACACTGCGACCAGCTGGGGTCTATTGTATCACTCTGTCGTCAGTGGTTCCTCATTCAAACAGGTTTGTGCCTTTAATTAGGTTTAGAAGCCTGTTGATAAGGTTCTTCGGATTCATGCCTGTTTCCGGGCTGATCTCTCCAAAGGTTCTGTGTCGTCTACTACTTAGGGCGTCACAGTCGAAGATAATATGAGAGGCTGTTTCCTCCTCTTCATCACATAACCTACACTCCACGGTTTCCCTGCGTACTCCCATGGTGTTTAGGTGTTTTCTTAGGCCGCAGTGTCCAGTCAACAGACCTATTATTATACGAGCCTTCGTTCTGTTCAGGTTCAGAAGGTCAGCCGTCAGGGTCCGGTTTGGATGCCCTACCATGACTTTGCTGTGTATTTGCCCGACAGTTTGATCCCAATATTGTTGGTGTCTTCTTTTTATCCACTCGTCGGTTTTTGGTAATCCCATGTGCAGGTTCTGGCCCTGTGAATAGCGTTTCAGATGCTTGTCTAGCTAGCTGGTCCGCTTTGACGTCGCCTTCAATGCCTCTATGACCTGGCACCCACATCAAGGTGACCTTGTTGTGTTTTGCCAGCTCGATGAGGTTCTGGAGGCAGTCCCAGACCAGTTTGGACTTTATCTGTATGGAGTTCAGTGCTTTGATAGCACTTTGACAGTCAGATAGAATGTAGATGTGTTTTTTCCTATAACCACTTTCTAGATTCTTCTGAATGCATACCATGATAGCATGTGTTTCAGCTTGGAATATCGTGGAGCATTTGCCAAGTGGTATTATGTAATCCCTTCTTGGCCTTACCCCATGTATTCCTGCTCCCGTTCCTTCAACTGTCTTTGAACCGTCTGTATACCAGACTATGTCCGCAGTTGATTGTGATTCTATACTCGGGGCTCATCCAGATCCATCAATTCGTGTTTCGAATGGTTTTTCGAATGAGTATAGGGGTTGCATGTAGTCTGAAATCATTTCGAGTTCTTCGATGAGTGATTTTGGTATGTCCAGTTGTTCGGATTCTCCAGTTTTTTGTTTGTTTCAGTCTGTATGCACTCATCCTGGCCTCTCCAATGACATGTAAGTCAGGGGGTTCGAGGTTTAGGATGATTTCCATTGCAGCTGTTGGAGTGCTATTCATTGCACCCGTGATACAGAGACAGGCAAGCCTCTGGATTTTCCCAAGGTTGGTTTTTGCCTGTCTTTGATTTGTTTTGGCCACCATAAGGGTGAGCCATAAGTTATTCTTGGTCTTATTACCGCTGTGTAAAGCCAGTGCATGGCTTTTGGTTTAAGCCCCCAGGTTTTTCCAAAAGCTCTCCTGCACATCATGAAGGTTATCTTGCTTTTATTGGTTACATGTTGAAGATGCGGGTTCCAGGTTAGTTTCTTGTCAAGAATCAGCCCTAGATATTTCACCTGCTCTACTACTTGTAATGTTTCACCGAATAGTCTGGGAGGTATGAGATCTCCCATGTTTCTTCTCCGGGTGAAGGGAATTAGTGTTGTTTTGTTCGGATTTGCCCCTAGGCTCTCTCTGTTACACCATTCCTCTACTGTCCTCAGTGCATTTTGCATTAGCTCTGAGGTTGTTCGAGTATTCTTTCCCTTGATGAGGATGACCAAGTCATCTGCATACCCATGAGCGTAGTACCCTTGGTTATTCAGAGAAATTAGCAGTTCATCTACAACCATGTCCCACAGAAGGGGGGAGAGTATGCCCCCCGTGGGGTACCTCTGGAAATTTCAACCTGCTCTGTTTCCTCGAACATGTTGGCTTGGACCAGTCTATTGTGAAGCATTGAGTGTATCCACCTGCAGGTGGTTTCGTCAATGCCTCTTCGAGTGGCCGCAGAGAAAGGAGGTGTTGTCGAAGGCTCCTTCGATGTCTAGAAAAGTGCATAGTGCAATTTCTTTGTTTGCTAGAGACTCTTCAAGCCTTGAAACAAGCTGATGAAGTGCTGTCTCGCATGATTTTCCTGTTAGTTTTCCTGTTAGTTTTGATGTAAAGGCCGTTCTACAAGAGCGGTTTCCCTTAGTCTCTATCTATCAGTTTTTCTAAGCCTTTCAGAAGAAATGACGATAGGCTTATTGGTCTGTATGCCTTTGCCTGGTCGTATGAGTCCCGTCCAGGTTTTGGAATAAAGACCACGTTAACAGTTTTCCAGGTTTGAGGTAGCCATCCCAATGCTAGGCTCAGCCTGTACAGTCTGCACAGTTCTGGTGCTAGATATCCAACTCCGCTCTGGAGTAGTATGGGAAATACTCCTTCTGGGCCCGGAGACTTGTAAGGCTTGAAGGAGTTTATTGCCCACACTACTTTTAAATGAGTTACCGTTCGTTTAGCCACTTCCCAGTCTGCCCTTTTTGCCCTCAAATGAAGGTTTGCAGGGATTTAATATCTGGGGTTTTGATTTGTGGTGACAGTGGAGGAGCGGAGGTAGATTTGCTTACTTTAAAAAGGCATGGAGGTTGGCGTTCCTCGACTGTGGCTGAAGGCTACATCGAAGAATCGGTAAGCAGAAAGATTGAAGTTTCTCGTAAATTGTTCAGCCATTCAAGAACAGTAAAAACAACGCCAACATCAGAATTCAATGCAGTAGGGGAAAATAAAAAACTGAATACTTCCACTAATATAGTAGCACCTTCGACTTCATCAACTACAGTTATCGAAAATGAAGTAGCTGCTAAAGGATTAGCTATTTACACAATTGTACCATAAATATTTCAATTAGTAAAAATTAAAAATACATGTTTTTGTTCGTTAATCTTTAAAAATAAATGTTTTTTAACAATCGGTAGTTTTCAGGTGGATATAATGAAAAATATCGTTCATTACACGTCCATAAATGCTTTTTCCGTGCTTGCACGGAAAAAGCCTATTTTCTCGACTCCTAATGAAATATACTATTTCGATATTTTTATGCGACGTGTATCTCGAAGAGATTGGCATGTTTTGTTGTTGAATGAATACAATAAATGAATACATAAACCCCTTAGAAAGAATACAAAACCACATAAGAAAATTAACATACTCACTTCCAATCACCTCCGCAACAGAAGAACTATATACAGAAACAGGTCACCTTGACATAAGACAATTATACTTTCTGAAAACTGTTTCTAGACAACACATTTATAAAGATTCACTAAGACTCCCAGACCACACCTACAACACTAGAAATAGAAAAAACTCCTATGTAATCCCTCGGCCACGCAAAAATACCTTACAGCATAGTTTCGTTTACTTAGGACCGAAATTATATAGCCTCATTCCAACCGATCTCAAACTGATTAATGCTCAGAAACATTTCATCTCTAAAAAAAAAGTGGATTAAACAAATACCGAGACTTAAGCCCATGTCTGACGGTCAAACAATTGATCAATTGTTTGATGTGACGTCATTATTGCCTGTTTGATTCAAATGATTTGAAACGTCAGAAATTCTGGTCACATGATTTTAAGACGTTTGATGTTTGAAATGTTTAATTAGGAATTTAAGATGGAAAAAATCACAAGGAAAAATAAAATCAAAATTTATCATACAGTATTTTGTGCTGTACTAGTAATACGGAGATTAATTTAAAAAAGAGAGAGATATGGACAAGACAATGACTTCAAAGAAGAAATGTAAGTAGAGGAGTCCTACCTATGATTTTTAACGAAATCAGATTGGATGAAGATCCCACTAGTAACCAAAATTATTTTAGATGTTTCTGCTTTTTATTAAATAAAATCAAGCCATTTATTGAAAAAACAAATACAAATATGCGTGAATGTATACCTGCAGAAATGAGGTGAGATCATTGTTTTTCATAAACCTAGCCTAGCATGAAAGTTGGAGCTAGACAAAAAAATCCTAGTTATCCCAAATGGTCCTATGTATATATTTTTTATTTCAGATTGACAGTTTGTTTAAGATATCTAGATATCTTGCTACAGGAAACACTTTGAAAGATTTATCTTATTCAACAAGAATGGCACACAATACATAAAGCATTATCATCAGTGAAGTGTGGATAACATTGTGCAACCAACTTTCCAATTATTATTTGACTTGTTCCTCATTCCAATCTCCAGCAGACATTTTTTAACTTTAATTTCTTCAATAAGTACTGCCTCAAAGAATAATGATAGTTTTGTAAACATAACCTAATTTTTTCATCAAACATGTCAAATATTTAGAACAAGTTCTTAATTTCAGATGCTATGACATCACAGATCTATAGTTTGATCAAATTGTTTGACCGTGAGACATTCTAAAGCCATCCATCAATTTGTTGATGTTACAAATATTCATTACTAATGTGCAAAAAGCGATAACCAAAAAAAAAACATATATTTTATTATTTTATTTATATATGTATATGTTTATCAGATTTATGTATTTGCTAGTATGTGATAATAAGCCAAACGAATATTTGAATGTCTAAAACGAAAAAGCAGAAATGTTTATTTATTTATACTTGAGAAAAGTTTCCTACACCACTTTCAAGGACCTTCCTTTAGTGGTTGCTGCAATTTATTTAACATTTTATGTATAGCTATACACATTTTTCATACATTCATGTAACTAGTCTTATATGGCAAATAAATCATTGTTATTATTATATTTCGACGTCAGAAAGAAGCATCTTTTCCGCTGACAGATAAAAAATATCCATTTTTCACGTTAAACTACTGCCAGAAAAAAATAAATTGACGATGATTAGAACAAGAAGAGAAGGAACAGAGACAGTAAGAAAAACAAGAAGAGGAAATTCGTCGACAAAAGAATGAGGAACGACGCGAAAGAAATAAAATACTTTGCATATCTAAAATAAGTAAACGCTATTAAGGCTCCTAATTGACTTGAAAAGATCCACAATTCCTTTTTCAGAATTGCATGATTCATTAGTGGTTAGCTTGGGCTTTAAAATGTAGTCGAAGAGTTTTACATACCTGCTACAGGTTTGTTTTGTGATTTGCTCATATTATTGAATCTGAAATAAGAAACATGGAACTATTCAACTTAATATCCATATAAAAGATAAGATCCATTATATCATCGGCGATGAATTAGATAACTATGTGCCAGTAATACAAGGATTAAAACTCATATTCTCACAGTTCTCACAGTTGTAAGAACGAAACAGGCGCGTACGAGAATCTTGAAAACACTACTGTGCAACAGTGTTCACGTGTTTTTCTAAATCACACACAATAATGGCCGATATTATTTTAAAAAAATACATTACTGTGTCTTTTGTATTCTTACAACTGATTTTTTCATAATTGTGATTTGATAAGTGCCACAAAGCTGTGTTGACCTCATGTACTAGTTTTGACCTTATCTACCAGTTTGGATATCACGAGGTTCATTTGTTTTCACCACTTTGAGATTGAATATCTATCTATTTGAAATCTATCGCAAGCCACATTTAGACTCTATTTGTACATTTACCACAAAATCAATTCAACGTTCCACATTATTTAAATGTTTATTGGATCGGCAATTGCGTTAACTTACACTCTGATCAGGACAGCTGAGGTTAAGCGAGCGGCACTTCCCAAAATTTTGTCGAATTTGACAAAGAGCAACTTTTTTTTTTTTAACCACTGTAATTCCTTATGAAATAGCATTATACACTCGTCATTCACGGGTTTGCAAGAGGTTAGATTACACCCTGTATATATGTGTTGGAGATTTGCAGTATTTACATCGTGAGTTTGAATGAATGGATATAGTATTGGCTCACCAATCCCATAACATATCGGAGTTAAAATTTGTTTCGTCGAATTGATACCAAAAAAATAACTAATAAAAAACCTTTTAAAGACAAGCTTTTATTTAAGCCGTGTAATGAAACGTATAAAATAAGTTTACGCTGACAATGATTTAATTATTTTTTGGTTGGTAAGTAACAACTTGTCGAAGTATTAATTTCATTACATTTCGTGCGACAAGCTTTTTGAAACCAAATAATTCAACGAAAAAATAATAAAATCATTGTCAGCGATGATTTAAACTTATTTTATACGTTTCAGTACACGGCTTGAATAAAAGTTTGTCTTTAAAAAGTTTTTTTATTAGTTATTTTATTATTTTAGTTAGTTCGCCTTAATCTGTTCATTTAGAGCATCGTTATTACAAGGTCTCTTCCCTGTAAGTTTTGAGCTGAAAGAAATTATGATCTCCGACCGTAAAAACTCCTATACACCAATTTTGAATAGAATCTGACCATAATCACAAAACTCGTCCGCCATTCTGGAGTCGCCAACTTGAATTTGTAGATTTTGACAAAAAATTTATAATCTCCGAACATGAAAACCCCCACATACTAATTTTGAATGAAATATGACCATAATCAGAAAACTTGTCCTCCATCTTGGGGCCGCTATCTTAAATTTATGAATTTTGACAAAAAATTCAAAATCTCCGTCCGCGTAAACCCCGCATACCAATTTTGAATCGAATCGGAGCATAATCACAAAACTCGTCGTCCATTTTGGGGCCTCCATCTTAAATTTATGAATTTTGACAAAAATTTCGTGATCTCCGGCTCCAAAAACCCGCACATACCAATTTTTATTCGAAACGGACCATAATCTCAAAATTTGTCCGACATCTTGGAGCCGCCATCTTAAATTTAAAAATTTTGACAAAAAATTCATAATTTCCAACCCAAAAACCCCACATACCAATTTTGAATGAAATCGGACCTCAATTACAAATCTCGTCCGCCATCTTGAAGCCATCAATTTGTTTTTTTTCTATAACAAAAAATCCATAATGCTTTGTCACCGAAATTATGAACACCTGCAAATTCAAATTATTCGGACACTAGAAGTCGGTCAAAATTCACTTTTGACCCTAATGAACGAACTAACAAGTGAAACTAAATAAAAGCTTGTAAAAACATAATTTCATTCTAATCTAATCTCTGATTCGATATATCTAGTACGACAGTTGATATTCTTAATGGAAAATGCATCAAAAAATTCAATAAACCGAGTGTTCATTATCGATAAGGTACGTAATTTGTTCAGAAGTATGTTGAAAAGTGTTCTAATTACCACCTAACCGACCTTTGGAACTTTTAGCAGAAACTTGCAAATGTGGGATAACGAGGCCGTTTCATAATTACTTGCCGTCCATGACTTACGAACCTACGCCTCGAGCCATTGAAAATTATTTCAAGAAACAGGGTATAACTAGATCGTATTTGGATAAATAAACATGGCAAGTTTCTGAAAATTCCATTATTTCAACATATTATTAAAATTGCAACTTAACGAAATTCTGCTCTAGTTTGGAGGAGAAAATCATAACTTTTTAAATTTTGAAATGGGAGACTATTTTATAATGAGCCTTTTTCCTCAAGTACGAAAAATTCCCCACTAGCAGCGCTAGTAGTCCGGTAGGGACAAACATTACCTTACTCACATTGAAATAGGGGAGACCGGTATCAATTGTAACAAAAATTGGTTTTGATTTTTTCCTCAATACAGTAACCACCAACTTGTGAAAATAAAAACATCCAAGGGTTACTTCAAGCTTTTGGAATAACGTGACATAGTCAGATTTGGTGTAATTCAATTAACTTTAGCTTCAGAAATATATTTTTGTCAAAAACCAAATGTTACTATTGACACCATCTTGGTGTCAATAGTAACCATGAAGTATCAATTGTAACAGGGGTATAAAAACACGTGAAGGTCATATGAAATTATGTAAGAATGAAATTTGATGTTAAGCCCTTGATATATCATTGTGACGCAACTCATATTTTTATTTTAAATGAGGTTAAATGATATTCTTATATTATAATTTTTTAAAAACACAATACAAAAAATGTCATTTCAAACACAAAATGAAAACTATATGTATATTGAATGCAAACAACGAAAACTGAAAGAAAAAAGTTCGGGAAAAATATGTGACACAAAATTAATTTGAATCTGAGGACTCGCAATTGCAAACAAATAAAGGATCGTTCTTAGCACAAGAAGAATGAGCCCAGCCTTGACACTTCCTGCACTGCAGCCAGTCCTCTTTACTGCTGCAGTAAGGACCACACATATTAAACATATAGTGTCATCTTCAGATGACTCTTCCGATGATTTTTCGACAATCTTTCGCTTCTTTGCGACGTTTTTTATTTTCCCAGTTTTTTAGATGCCATAACGTTTTTTTTAGCGGAAGACACTTTTCTGTTGTTGTATGGGTTCTTCCAATAGTTGCTTCTCAGGTGTTCCGTTATAATTGCAGTTTCCTTTTCGTCTGGATGTAGTGCCTTTTGGTTTGCTGAAATCAGCTTTTGGCAAAGGACGAACTTGCTCGGTATAGGCTTTCATGGAGGCGCTGGAAGTATATGCAGGAATATCTTTACTATTTGGCGGCCGAATTGGTGTTGAAGGAGCTGCCGATGTGCTGGGTTGGGGGTTGTCAACGGTTTTTCGACATTTGATCTAGACGTGTCTTTTCCACCAAACTTGCCCCAACGGGTCTATCAGTGACACTACAAGGTGCAAATTCATCTTCAGTGAAGATATTCCTATTCAAAGGCCATATTCCTGGCATTTGAAACCTGCAGTGATATTTCTGGAGTTACAGCTAGTGGTAAAGCGTCTCGCACTATTGATGGTATATTGAAATAGTCATTCGTTTGCCCGGGTTTATCTTCATCCACTGATCACATTCATTATTGAAAAATTTTTAAAAGGCCCATAAACTCCGCGGTCCAGCGGTTTGCAATTCTATGGGACGTATGCGTGGAAATGTAAGTAATGTTATGTAGTTTTCTTTGCAAAAATCTATAAGCGGAATAGACAGATGCGAGCCATGGTTATCAAAATAAGCAGGACTCTATTTGTTGTATTTGGTTTCACGTAATGTGCGAAATGTTTCATGAAAATCAGGAATTCTCTTTCTTGCATCAACCGCTCTTGTTCCCAGATCCGATGCATCCAGGTGGTCCATCTCTTATGAAATGTTCATGATATCTCTTCAGGGAAAATGAACATGGGTGGTATACTGTTCCCTAGTGCATTTACGGCTACACATATCGTAACTAACGTTCCTCTTTCTTGCGAAGTTATTGCACCCACCTGTTTCACACCTTTTGTTTGCTATGGGTTTTATTAGGTTTTGAACCGTAGTGCACCGGTTTCATCTACGTTGTATATATTGTTCGGCCCAAAATTGTATCTTTGTAAGACATCAGTCAGGTTGTCAAAAATTTATTGACATTTTCTTGATTGAAATTCATAGCTCTTGCTAAACTGGTTGATTCAGGAGTGCGTATGGACAGATCCGGATTACGCTTTAAAAATGCTGTAAGCCAATCCTCACTCACCAATTTCAGTCCTTTTCCCACCCTGTGGAATTTTACACATTTTTTTTGGCAAACTGGTAAGCTAATTTGCGTAAATCCTTTGGTGTAAGTCAAAATACAGTTTGGAACAAATTGTCGTACTTGCCCAATTGCTGTTCCTGTTCGTAAGTAAAAAACTCTATTATGCGGATGATAACCAACTTGTGGGTTTTTATTATTCTTCTTAGCAATAACAAATCGCCTGAGAGAAAGATGGCACATTCCATATTTTTTGCTGTTGTCCTGACTTTTGCATTTCCATTAATCACATCATAAGCAGCCTGCTCGTACAACTCTTGAGGAATTTCACCTCTAGTGGTCTTCTTGACTCTGGGTTTCACCATCTTTTCACACTGTAACAATAAAAGATCTAAATAAATACTAATATTACCGAACTGGTGTCAATTGTAACATTTGATCGACACCCTCGAATCTGTTACAATCCGACACCAACAGCTCCCTAACCGTTAGACAATCATTCCACTCAACATAACCTTCAAATTTGGTAATCAAATCACTGTGAATATTATCGCCGAAACAGCCTGATTTCAGTGTAATAATTGTTTTTGGGGTAGCCTCAAGAATAAACTTGCTATCACCACTCAATTATGGAATGCAATACTTACATTTTAGGTCAAAGATCACATTCGCACGTTCCACAGGCTAACACACTATTGTTGACAAATTGATAGTACTTCATCCTGAGTAGCTTGTAGTAAGCTATTTTACCAGGACATACATTTTTCTTTTTCTCGACAGATGGCGGGATATATATCAAAGTTACAATTGACACCTGTTACAATTGATACCGGTCTCCCCTACATGAAAAAATAAACATAATAAAAATGATTTTGACAGAATACGATTCCAATAGCCAAATTAAAATTTGCCAATGTGAAGGATAATAATTTAGCAACATTAAAACGGTGGCTTGCTTGTCGAAATCTTAAAATTTCTGGGAAAAAACATGAATTAATTACAGTGAATATGATTCATGAGGTCATTTTTAGGCACGTTTCGCGCACAAAAATCACTCACAATGCCTCCTTCTTTTTACCAGCTTAAACTACAAACACCAAATCACTCATTTTCGGTACAACTTTGCACAAAATGAAGCCGGTTTTATCTTCCGGAATTTTTTTCGAGCACAAAAAATATTCATGAGCGAGAACAGCCCGGCTGGACAAAATACGGTCTCTTCCTGGTTCAAATCGGCGGCATCATCAATTCAATCACTCTGCAAGAGCCCTGGTGTTTCAACTTTAGCCAAAACAGGAATTGGTGAACAGCAATTAATTAAAATCACAGGACATGGAAGTAGTCACTCAATAAAATCATATCTGCAGATAGATTCGAGTCACCATCAGGAAATAATTGATGCAATGAGGTCTGTTTCAACTTCTGTAAAGTCAAGTCATGAAGCTCTAAGGCAAGAACGAGCCACCGCTTTCGATCAACCTCCTGCCATAGTTTATAATAATTGCGGTTTTCATATAAACAATAATTACAAGAGTAAAATGATATAAATAATTGATTATTATTATTATTTGAATATTTTCGCATTTTATAACTACCTGAATTAAAAACTAAAAGCTGATTCTTTTTATTATTTTTTTGACTACAACAAACAAAGAATAGTTGAGAATTCTCTATTTATTTGATTTTTATATAGGTTCATGAACAAATTTAGTTTGCGTCGCAGTTATAAATTCTTAATTTCTCCCTATTGTAATTGCATGAAAATATCAGTTTAGAATTAGAATATCAGTTTAGAATGTAGAATGTATATTCTCCATTTTATATCAACTTTGGGTTACTACAAGTGGTAGAAAATTATAATGTTATCAATTTTTCATAGGTAGGTACATATTATAATATATGCAGTTTGGGCACCAAGCTTATAAGTTCTTAATTTCTACTTATTGTAGTTGCATGAAAATACCAGTTTAGGACGTAGCATATTATATTCTAATATTTTATATCAATTTCGGGTTACTACAAGTAGTAGAAAATTATTATTTTATCAATTTTTGGTACATATATAGATTTAGTGTGCTTGCAGTTTGGCAGCAAGGCTTCTCAGCCTATAAATTGTTGATTTCTACTCATTGTAGTAGCACAAAATCACTATTTTAGGACGTAAAATATTATATTCTTGTATTTTATAGTTACTTAGAGCTACTACAAGGGTTAGAAAATTCACATTTTAACGGTTTTTCATAAAGGTAGGTACATAACAGAATTAATTTGCGTCACAGTTTCGGCAGCGATTTTAGCATATAAATTGTTGATTTCTACTCATTGTAGTTGCATGGAAATAACATTTTGAGATTGAACATAGTTCATTTTTCAATTTTACATAAGTTTTGAGTAATCACAAGTGGTAGAAAATTGTTTTTTTTTGCGTTTTTATAAAATTTTTATATGCGCTTCATTGCAAAGCATTCGTAACCAGCGTCAGGAACATCATAGGGGGCTGAGATCATCGTATTTTGACAGTACAGTCAGCAAAAACTCATGTTTTGTAGTAAAAAGAATATTGTGCAGTCAAAACGAACGCAGACTTTTTTGTTTTAAAAATGTATTGATTTGAAATACATGGTGTATTTAAAATATGCATAAAATTGTCTGATGTAATGATGAATCATCGTACTATGTCTTATTTACCCGCATTAATAGAAGATTGTGGTTTCTATTTAAAGGAATAAAATTTGTTTCGAATTGTTCAGGAATATTTGCTTCTGAACTACTCAAAATTGAAAGTGCTAAATGAAAAAATGGTGACTAAAATAGTGTCTAAATATTATATATATTTAATTTAATTAAAAAATAAAAACCATGAATCAAAGTACAGCTTTTTCGCCTTTAAAACGTCAAAAAAAATCTGATTTAATTCGCTGTTGGATACCCAAGAGAAAACAAAATCCACTAAAATACATATGTTGCCATGGTGATCTGCCAAAAAAAACCAAATTTGATTGGTTAAAAATTACTGGTGTGGATTTTTCTAAAAAATACTCTTTCTTACACCTGACCTAACTTTTCACATTTACTAAATATCATCTGTCAAAGGTGAAAAGTTAGTATTTTTTCGATAAATATATTTTGTGCAAAGTGGTAACGAAAATGAGTGATTTGGTGTACTTCCTTCACAGTTCAAGCGAACAATTGTAGATACTATAAGTAGTCACCGACTTACGAATTTTACATGAGTTGCTGTAAAAGCCAGTACATTGGTTAATCTTCGGTTTTACCAGTATATTTTAGGATTTACCGACATGAGTAGGTAAATGTAAGGATTTATAAAAAGGGATATTTTTTCGGGCTTTTACAATTAAATTAGAATGGTGGTAAAAGTTCGAAATGAACGATGATCATTGAACTGTTTGGGCTCTTACCATAAGAGTTGGTAAATCTTAGGTTTTACTGGAAAATCTTAGGATCTAAATTTGACTCAATTTAATAAGTAAAAAAGTTGTATGCGGAAACACCAAATACATTTAGTCTTAGTAATTTTTTTCTGCTCTTTCCAAATTTGTAAATAAAATTTTGTAATTTTGATATACAGGGTGTTGTTTAGACTCGAAACCTACTTATTAATTTTTTTAAGGCCGGACCTGAAATAAGACTTTTTTTTATTATGTTAATCGACACCACTGTGGACAAAGAACATACGAACCAAATATTACAAAAATGTATAGGGTGGTTCATAAGTTATGATTAATTGAAAAATGGGGAAGTTAATAAATCACCCTGTATCTTGGTTGAAAAGAAAGATAAACCCATATAAAATATGTTATTTAGAAGCATCTACCCTTACTATATGCGCATTTCCCAATGAATAACCCTGTATAGTGTGAGGAATAAAATGATTTCAACTTCGATAGCACGGATCCGGAAAAGTTTTCATCATGTTCAACTGTTTCTATATGAAGTCCCTTGGGGGTCCATATGATGAACGTTTTTTGCCTTGAACCTGATAATAATAGTTGTGTTTTCTATTTAATGTCATTGATCTCCCATCATCATTCAATGTACAATAAAAGTTCTTCTAGGGGATCTTTCGCTAACTTCGATAATCTTATTATTCTCAACCAAGCCATCTGGAGAAGCACCGAGAAAACCAAATCCGTCATCAACGCAAACGAAGAATCCGCATGAGGATACATGTTTTCCTATTTTTTGGCTATATTCTGTTATCGCCACATCTTTCCATATTCAAATTGTTTCAAGTTAGGTGGAATCTTATAGAGCAAAGATTCGACCAGTTTTCCAGGATTCAATCTCCGCTTACATATTTCCCCAAATCTCGAAGCCGTAAGTCGATATTTTCTCTCTTCGTACCATTTGGGATTATCACTTTGTCCTCGGGTGGTCACCTCAATCCTATTCTGATCCTCGATTGTGCAATTCATAATTTTAACCTGATCTTGTATCAAACCCCTGATTTCTTTTTCACTCATGTCAGGTTTTCGACAAGTAGGCCCATAATACGGATTGTTAGAAGATGTTGACGCCTCTTTAGGGTACAGACGTTTTCTGTGTATTGTGTTTCTCTCGTTTTCTCACCAATCTTTTCAGGATGTCAGGATGGCTCCTCTTGGATTTATTCCCGTATGCTTTTATCATCCAATGTGGCCCGAACTGAAATGCCATTCCTGCTCCCTGGCAGCGTATATTAAAGGAATATCTTCTTCCGTAAAAAGTTTGTTTGCCACTATTGAATTTGGCTACTTGGCGCATGAATCCTTCGGCATTATTGGTAGTGGAATTAGTAACAAGGCTATCAGCTTTGGAACACAAGTTTCCCATTATTCTCATTACTCGCAGTCTAGTAGCTGTTGGGGCTTTATGAAAGTCGGTCTCCAGGTATTGGCCTACTTTCAAACAGTATGTTCTCTTGCATTTTGTATGGTTGCCATAAACGTGATTAACGACATTCAACATATCATCCTTCAAGGTGGTATTTTTTTACTCGTGGTGAATATTATTATTTCCGAAAAAATATTTTCTCTGAATCTTTCCTCGAACATTTCATTCGGTTTGTAGGTAGTAGTTCACGTTGTTTTCTTATCGTAATGTTATTTTGAACAATGAATTATGCCTTAACATTTCCATATATCTACTTAAAAATAATATAGGTAATTGAGTTTTCAATTTTAACAAGCCATTAAAACCGCATGTGTGATATCCATAAAGAAGCATTGTTTCTACGGCTATAACTTTTATGTTCTGTAATAATATTAGTCAATTTTGATAATAATAATTTCTGATCAGGTCAGGGTTGGACTGAAAGTTCTCTCGGCCGGGCCCCTTAATCGCAGAAATATTATTATTATTTTGTTCTTTGAGAAACAGTTTTAGCTATTAATAACTTTTTTGGTCAAAATTAAATATTGAAGAATGAAAATGCACATTTCAAATAGAATGAAGAAGTGAAAAACCAAATAACGTGGCCAGTATGAGAAATGTTAGCGTGGCCCAAATGATAGTTCGCATATTTCTTGAATCGAATAAAAAAAGTGTATAAAAAGGTACAAACTCGAAATCACGCGTGCAAAGCCACATACACAGGCATAAGTTAGATGGAACAACAAAAGAAAAAATAATTATTAAAAAACCTTTCTAAAGACAAGTTTTTATTCAAATGCACTAAAAAGTAAAAAATAATTGCTTTGGATGTGTGACGTAGGTTAATCAGATTCGAAAGCTTGTCGCGCAAAGTTTTCAGTTTGAATACAAAAGCGACAAAGCATATTATTTTTTACTTTTTAGTACATTTGAATGAAAACTTGTCTTTAAAAAGGTTTTTGTATTAATTATTTTATTTTGTGCTTTTTAGTACTTAAGTACGCCTTAATCTATGCATTTTTGTTAAAGCATCGTTATTATTCCTGTAAGTTCTGAGCTATCTAGTCCTTCAATGAGGAGGCCATCTAAAGATTCACTCATCCGCCATCTTGGAGTTGACATCTTCAATTTATGAAGTTTCACTAAAAATCAATAATTTAAATTTAAATTCATAATCTCCGAGCCCGAATACCCCCACATACCAATTTTGAATAGAATCATACCATAAACACAGATCATCGGCCATCTGGGAGCCGCCATTTTGATTTCATGAATTTTGAAGAAAAATTCATAATCCTCGACCCTGAAAACCCACACATACCAATTTGAATCGAATCGGACCATAAACCTAAATTTCATCCGCCATCTTCGAGCGCCATTTTGTTTTTTTTTCTATAACAAAAATTCCATGAGCCGCCATTTCAATTTCATAAATTTTGACAAAAAAATCATTATCTCCGACTCCGAAAACTCCCACTCACAAATTTTGAATAGAATCGAACCATAATGTCAAGTATGGAAAATATTACCCGATATAAATAAAGCAATCATTTCTTTTTCAAAATTCTGTATTAATTTACCAGACTTGAAAATAAAATTCAAACATAATTGAACCCAAAGTGGAAAAATCCGTAGTTCATATATTTTACAGCAATTCATCATCTATTTCAACATTTATTGAAATACAGTATTTCCTGCAAATTCAAAGTTCAACGCCAGGCATTAACCAGGGATTGGGTTTCAGTCAGGTATTGCATTTATCAATAGCAAGAACGCTGATTCTGCAAGTCAGCGATATATTTCCTATAAATGAAAGTGTTTGTTTTTTATCGGGCTCTTTAGTTTTATGCTGCTGGTCCACGGTGACACATCTCTTTCCCTTGGTTTTTATTATAATGTAAGTGTTATTTTTATTTACTTGTTATGGTCATTGTTCACTTCACTATTTTTGTATTCACCATTGTGTTATTTTTGCCCTTTTATAATTTTCAATAAACCATAATAGTTTTCACTTCACTTTTTTTATTTCACTATACCAGGGTGGTCACAAGTCACAATCACAGAATTAAAATGTGTTAACCTCTCGCAAGCCAAGCAAGATAATTAGTGGGCACCCTAAACAGTTAGGGGGCCAGGGTTTCACAGGGTCACCCAAAGTAGGGCGTGACATTATTTTCCGTACAGTGACCTTTATTTTCTGCCAGTATATGTTCCGTTTATTCTTATATTGAAATTATAGCAAAATGGCAATGAAGAAAGCACGTAGAAAAAAATAAATCATGATTAGAAAAGATGGAAATTTGATTCGAATTGTTTAAAACATTCCCAAGAGCGTAGAATGTAATATGGGGTATGGAAAATAATGCAATAATAAAAATAATTGAAACAGGCTCCTTCCGATTCTATACGTAACATACAATGAATTTCGAATTGATTTTTCTCTCAAAAGTGGTTTTCCTAGTTGGGTCATGGAATTTATTTCACTACAAACAATTTTTTTTTTGTATATTCTGGTGAGAGAACGAGAATAATTTGAAAACATCTTCAAAGTCAAAATTAATATTTTCCATGACAACTCAATATTAAAAAAATAATTATTCAAGTCATTCATTTTCGAATGAGAACCAGGAAATCATTTCACACCGATAATGAATTATATCATACATTCAACAAATGAAAATGCAAAAACAATGCTCAAATCAATAAAATAATGTGTGGGGAATTTATATGATGGAATTTCAATAAAAATATTCAACATTATTTCGAAGAAAAGAAAGATTTCTTCTGGATAAAAAAAATAATTTGAAACAAATGTATTAGGGGTCAATAATGTTATTTCCGAGATTAAAAATGTTATTTTGTAGACAAAAATACCAATAAGTTATTTAAAAAAAATTCTTTGGGAACAATAGATTTCACTTTCAAGATAGGAATAATATTTTGATAAATTGGAACTGAAATATATTTCTGAGCAAAAGACTAGAATAAATTCAAAACTTGCCGTTTTATAAAAAAAATCGTATTTAGAAAAAAATCATCATTTCAAAGTTGACAAAACTAGCAGATTACTTTCAGATCTGAAGACTCGAGAAGCATCAATTCGATTCATGGGAAAAAAGTTCATGCTTAATAAAAAAACGTTTCGAAATTAACAAATGATTTTTGAAACGTAAAAATGTAACTCCGCCATCTGCAGGTTGATGTTACCCCCATATGATGATCGACATCATTCAACTGAATACTATTTAAAAAACTAAGGAATATACAATTGTTAATCTAAAATCAGATAATTTTTTCTTTGGGAAAAAACATCTTGAAGAAATTTCTAACCACAGATTTATTTCTCTTCATGGCAAATGCGACAGTCTGCGCTCTCCGCAAGTCCGATGTTTTGAAGATGCTTTCGCAGTCTACAGTGACCTGTCAGTAGTCCTGTTAAGAAAGAAAGAAAGAATACATTTATTTACTCAGTTAAAATACCCTGTATAGGGTGTTTGTTGAGCACGCCATACAAAGATTTCGTTTCTTATATACATACATAATACCAACAAATAGTCTACGCCATACTACATTACCTACACTACAATTTGGAAAATACTAAATAAAAAAAAAATCAAGGCAAAATGTAAAACAATAAAAACAATAATTATCAGGTTTTTCCTATTCAGTTCTAACATGGCTGCTGTTCTTCTTTTCGAAGTGTTTGGAATGAATGCCTTCGGGTGGACTTGTCCCATTGTTTCATACCAGTACTCGTGTTTTTTCTGGTCGGTCCAATCTGAAAACACTTCTTTGGTTATGATCTTTGGTATTCTGAAGAAGGACTCGGGTCCTATAGTTCATAGTACCTTCTTTTTCCAGAAGATCAGCTTTCTCATTTCCTTCAAAGCCTTTATGCCCGGCGCCTCCACCATAATGTCCCGTCCTACTTTGGGTGACCCTGTGAAACCCTGGCCCCCTAACTGTTTAGGGTGCCCACTAATTATCTTGCTTGGCTTGCGAGAGGTTAACACATTTTAATTCTGTAACACCTGCCAAATTTCAGCTCAATCGGATGTCTTGCCGACAAAAGTGGATTACAAATGTTGAACCGGAAAGAATGACAGAGTGACAGAATGACATACGAACGAAGCAAGTTAAATAAAAGCTTGTAAAAATACAAATTCCACGCGGACGAAGTCGCAAGTAACAGCTGGTCTATTATAATCCTCAACAATCCCTGTTTAAAAAGTTCATTCTTGATTTTGCTCAACTGTAATTTTGCTCGTACTTGCCGGATAGGTATTAGCGCTATGAGATATTTGATACGAATTTGAAAGAGACCACAAGCCGTCCTGATGATTGGGAAGCCATGAAACAGCTGTTGGCGGATGGTGGGCTCTCTTGGATTCGTAACAAATTTCTCTTATTCTTGTAATTTAATTGTCGTGGAATTGAAAAGAGAATATTCATTTCATCTGAACAAAACGAACAAATAGTTATTTATGTACCAAGGACGAAAAACTGTCTATTATAGTCGAGCCTGCAAATTGATAGCCGAGGCGCAGCTGAGGCTAGCAAGCAGGCAAGACAATATACAGTTTTTCGAGGAGGTGCATATTGAGTTTAAACAAAATGTATTCTGATTTGAAGTGTAACAACTGTCGAGGATAATACCATAAGTGCCATAAAAATTCTGAAAAAACCGTGTTTTTTTAAAACTGCACGAGTTTATTTTTTCCGTTGTTTAAAAAAAAAAAGGTTTTTTTCAGAATTATTTGGTTAATTTTTAAAGCACGAATGGTATTCGGTGGAAAATTTCAAGAATACAACAAGATTCATATTATTTATTGTTATAGTTGATACTAAGATTATTGTAAGTAATATTGTAAACATTTGTATTTGTCTTCTCCGTAACTGAAGTTGATCTTGAACCTCCTCCTGGCGCGCATGGTTGTCGATTTTCATCGCCACGCATTTATTCAACGATAACATGATGGTGTTCTTCATCTATCTGTAGATAGCTCGCAATAGATTTGGAGTTGGCATGTCCTGTTATTTTGATAAGTTCTTGCTCAGCAACTCCGCTCTTTGCCAAATTTGACAACGCTGTTGCCCTCAATGAGTGATCGCAATTTTTTTTTCTTCCACGTCTAGCCCCACCTAGTTTGCTTGTTTCTTAGTCCACTTTGCTATCTCGTTTTACCATATTTCTGGAAGTATTCTTCCATAATCATTTTGGTGGTGACATTCCAAATAGTTTTCACGGTACTTTCTTTGTACTCCTCACCGTTACTTTTCTTCATGTTCTGAGCCCAGTCCTTCAAGATTTTCGCAGTTCCGCATACTGGCGTTTCTCGTTCCAATTTATACCCTCTTGTTGCACAAAAATCCATGAACTGATTCTAGACAAACTTCTTGTTTTTCTTCGTATTCGCTGGTGTCGTTTTTTCGATTTGTGTCGATTTCAGCTTCTTTGAAAGTCCCGAAACGGTTCATTTTAGACGTTGAATATGAAACACTGACTAAATTATAGTATCTGTTTACTTCAGGTTCGCGTGGCTATGGTCGTAAGCCTCTCTGTTACTTCCATGGCAATCGCGTCACTGCAGTTGAATTGTCACCTAGCGCGCTGAATTTCAGCGAACATTTTATACCAGTCATTTTCAACCAATCAGATGCTTTATTTCGACATTGTTACTATGGTAACCAGCAAATTTTCTGAAAATTTTTCATCCACATTAGCATGTAGACGTAAAATTAATAAGTGGAAATTTCCAGGCACATTACAGCCATCACATAATTAGGCAAAAATAATATTGAAATAATATTGACAATATTTTTTATTTACTTACTTTATACTTTTACAACAATTTATTAAGGTGTACATTCTATAATATCATTAATTAATTTTAAATTATTCAAAAATTCCACTTCTACCTCCTCTTTCCTAAGTGGTGAATAAAACACAGAACCGGTGTTTTTTTTAACAATATGCCTGTGTATAATACTGAGACACCAGTTTATTTCTTTGAGTATTAGATTTGTGTCCAAAAGAAGGCACAATATCACGCAGAATGTTGCCAATCTCTTTAAATAAGTTTTCTTGCTCAGGATTTAATCCAGATTCTTCCACTAGGTATGTTAGATATTTTACATTTTTATGGTACATTTTAATGTGCTGTGATTCTTTGCAGAAGGAACACAATTCATACGATTGAAAGTTCATTTTATCATCACTTTTTTACTAACTTATGATTGTATACAATGTTATGAGGAACTTATACTGCCACAAATAATATTGATTAACAGGAGTAGTGAATGTCAAATCCATGGCTAACTTTACACAATATTTTTTTAACCGGCAACATACGCCAACAACAATCTATTTAGAATAAAGAATAAAATATCCCGATTTCCTGAATTATTTGAAAAACAAATCATTACCGCTAATATTAATTTTTCTTAGAATTAAACATAAAAGAATATGAAAAATATTTAAGTATAGTTATATATTTTTCGCTGTATATCACCTTTTTTTGTAGTCATTATTGACATTTCTCTGAAACCTAGTAAGAAAATTATATGAAATCAATTATTTTTATAATGCATCTGATATTATAAATTTCATTTTACTAGGGCACGGGAAAAAAAAAGAAAATTGTATGAAAACAATCAATTTCATATAAAATTTTATCCGATATTATATATTTTATTTTACTAGGGCACGGGGAAAATCAGAAAATATTTCCCGCAATACGAACGTATCCACTTTCATTTTTAGTCAATATTAACATTTTCCTGAAACCTAGTAAGAGAATTGTATGAAATCAATTAATTTTACATAATAGTTTATCTGGTTTATCCGGTTTGACCGGAAGTGACTCTGACTTTTTTATTTCAATCAGCACCCTATATATTTTTTGCAAATTTTCATTTCTACTCAAAATTTTCTTTCCAACGATGTATCATACTTTGTATTTTACATTTGATTTGATGGAGAAAACGTCAATTGAAATTTCAAATTGAAAGAATTGCAGTAGGCTATGATATTTTGTGTAATCTTCGTCCGTAGCATTTTTTCTTTTAAAGACAGTACGCTTTCTATGAAATGATCCACTTGTTGCCAAATTCGAAGCCAAGCGTGTGAAATACATAGCACTTGGCATTCGTCTATCAGGGTATTTCTCTCTGTATGCACGTAGGGCAGCCCGACGATTATTTTCGCATTTTCCATAAATCAGTATCATATCCAATTTCCCTTGATTAGTGAAGTTATCATTTTCACGGTTATTCATTCTTGAATGTTGGTTTCTCTGACACGCACACAACTATTGAAATTATTAACTGTCAAAGTTATAAACAAATGTATTCAAATGTTTCCATGGCACACTAAGGTTTTCATTTAAGAATTATCAATTCTTCCAGTTCTACTACAATTCTAATAATTTGAAATTTGACATTCTCTTCATCATCTCGAATGCAAAATTGATCATGAATTATCAATTATTATTGAAGTCAAAATCAAGATTACACAAAATATCATAGCCTACTGCAATTCTTTCAATTTGAAATTTCAATTGACGTTTTCTCCATCAAATCAAATGTAAAATACAAAGAGTGATACATCGTTGGAAATATAATTTTGAGTAGAAATAAAAAATTGCAAAAAATATACAGGGTGCTATTTGAATTAAAAAAGTCAGTCACTTCCGGTCAAACCGGAAGTGACTTTCAATTTTTGTTTTTCTCAGTTGAAGGTTCCTTGAACGAATTGGAGATCATGAAATTTTCAAATTTTCATCTTTTGAAATGGCTGAGATAATCCATTGGAACAGGTATACTGGGACACCCGGTATATTTTATTTTACTAGGAAACGGGGAAAATCAGAAAAAAATCTGCCCCAAAACTTCCATTACACACAGTCTTCTATTTATTTGTGAATAACATCAAAATAAATATTTACTTAATGTTTTCTGTTTAAATATAATTCCGGTATAACATCCCCGAATCCCCCACGTGCTTGAATTAATTGCGGGAAATTTGTCTCGTACTTGAATTTTTAAAGAAAAATATCCCTCGTCGCTTCGCGACTCGTGATAATTTTCAAAAAATTAAAAAATTTCCGGCAATAATTCATGCTCCAGGGAGATTAAAAGTGATAATCCACATAGTAGGTGGATTACCGCTGTAATTCAGCGATAATTCCACGCCTCTTATGGACATTTTTCTATTTTAATTATACTACAAAATTAAATCAATCTCGAAGATGAATATTGAACGTACAGTTTGTGCAATTATTGATATTAATTCCTGCTGTCGAAGAAGATGCAAGAGACAAGTTTTGATTTTGGGTACTTGTTGATGCAACTTCAGATGCAGGTGCTCCAGCAGCACCATTTCCAAAACGTCTCTCTTAGAGTGTTTTACCTGTTAAAATGCTTTTTGATGCGTTTATTTTATTGGGAATGCAATCCTCAATGTATCCCTCGGCCACTGTTGAGGATTTCCAGCCTCCGCGCTGTTTTAATGACAGAATATCTGCGCCGGTATTGACCAATAGTGTTGCAGATGTGCGCCGATAACAATGCCCGGTATAGTTCGTTTGGCAATTTTAAGTATTTTGCGATCAAGCTAGGTATCTTCGCAAATATATGCACACCAATCACTTGCACTGTACACTTTCCTAATTTATAATTGACGAAAAATATATTATGATCACAATGCTTCGGTCTTAAGTTGGCGTATTGTCGAAATATTTCTAAAGGATTCAATCCGTCGCAAAGTTTGCCTGTAGCTGTAAAAACTCGCCTTTTACCATTTTTTGAGTCTGGAATGGTTATTGCAAGCATGTCGCCTTGATTAACAATATTTTTTATTTTTTTTTATTTACAGAAAACAGCGCATCAACCCTTAAGGTTATTAGCATATCTGTACACATATGTAGCATACGTATATACACACACATACATATATAAATATATACGTGTGGTATATTTTCATCATAATTTGTTATATTCTATTATAAATATTTATTTGATGTAGATAAGATATTAGATGGTCTGTGTGACAGCCCTCTCCTGAGATGTTGCCTATGTCTCTGGGAATATCGAATGTTTTTCTTGGGTTTCTATATCTTGGGCACTCTGTGAGCACATGCTTTACGGTCAGGGCCATTTGACAGATGTCGCACTTCGGTTGTTCGGTGCGGAGCATTAGATATTCGTGTGAGAATCTTGTATGTCCGATACGGAGGCGGGATAATGTAGTCTGATGTCTTCTATTGTTTGGGGAGTACTGCCAGGGTCTCACGAATTGTTTTACTTCTGCAAGTTTCGAAGTCGATTGTTCCCATCTGCTCTGCCATTCGTTCAGGATGATGTTTCTCATATGTTTTTTTGTATCTGATAGTTCTGATCGTCTGACTGGATGAGATTGTGGATTTGATATCGCAAAGCGTGCGGCTGCATCTGCTTTCTCGTTCCCTTGTATACCTATGTGGGAAGGGACCCACATAAGCTTCACTGTTTTTTCTATTATCTCGATGTTATGGAGTTCCGTTTTTATGAGGAGAAGGATAGGGTTTTTTGGGTATATCTGTTGGATGCTTTCAATCGCACTTAGTGAATCTGATATAATTATATATTTACTACTGTTGTCAGTTCTCAGGTAAACTAGAGCCTGGTATATTCCGTAGAGTTCTCCTGTGCAGGTGCTCGTTATGTTGGGCATTTTGAAGTAGAGGGTAGAGTTAGGTGTAACTACAGCAACGCCAACTCCTTGTTCTGTTTTTGAGCAGTCGGTGTATAGGTGGATAAAATGTTCATCCATGTTCAGCCGTTGATGAAAGAGATTAATGATCATTTCTGGGTTGGTTTCGTTTTTTTGAAGGAGGTCAAGCATAAGTCACTTTTTGGAAATTCGATGAGCCAAGGAGGGAAAGTTTCGATTTGTGAGAATATGGGAGGAATGGAGATATGTAGTTCATCAAGGATCACGTTGATTCTCTGATAGAAAGGTGGACGAGTACGTGGAGAGTTTCTGAATATATCCATGAAGCGATTGGAGATAACGTTATCATGGGTGGGATGGTTTGGGAGTGCGGAGATTGCACTGGCATATGATAAGCTCAAATATTTTCTGCGGAGATTCAGTGGAGGTTCACCAGCTTCACAACAGATACTTTCTATTGGACTAGTGCGGTAGGCTCCTAAGGCAATACGAAGTGCAGAGTTATGGATTGGATCAAGGAGAGAGAGAACTGATGTAGTGGCAGAGCTGTATGCTATAGAGCAATAATCTATTTTGGATCGAATCAGGGTTTTAAATAATAATAACAATATCTTCGGTCGTTATTTTACGTAGTTCGTCTCTTCGACAAGCCCCATCAATTCCAATAATCAAACAGAGCTGTACTAATATAACAATAAATACATCAGCAAAATAAATTAAAACATTTTACCTTGTGCAAAAGATAGGTTTCATCTGGGGCATCACGAAGAAATCTGTTTATTTCATCTCGACTAAATACTCTAGATTTTTTCGCTTTGTACCCAACGCTTTGTTTTTTCAAAAATGCAATAAGTTTCGGAAATTTGGATAAGTTAACGTTTTCCTTAATTGCTAATATGGATTTAAGCATAGAGTATATTGACCATAGCGTTGATGACTTATAATTATTGCAAGCTTTACTAGAAAGATAGGCCAGAAGAACATTTTCTGAGAGATTCTCGACATTATGTTCCTGACGCCAGTTCTTGAATGTGTTATATTGTTTTTCGTATAAAATTCGTGATTTCTGGGGGCGTAAATCCAACGTGGCCGTAGTTGCCAATTCCTGCAGCTCCGGAGGAGTGTTACTGATATCCCTATCGCTGTCAGTATCCATTCTTGATTATTATGAACACTAATATTCACACCACGGTCTTATTCACACGTAAAATCTAGCGGATTTCGTAAATAATTGATTTGACAACAGCAAATGACAGTTATTGTCACAGGCGCCTATGTTTTTATTAATCGTGGATTTACGAAAATGACTCAATGCCGCTCTCGCACCGTGCCGTATCATAGTGACCACAGCGGACGAAAAGAGTTTGCGTACGAAAATGTCTGCGGACGAAAAATACTTGCCTACAAAAATAGTCTATTTTTCATTCGCAAATTAGTACGTAAAATGTCATATTTTGTAGAGGTCGACGAAAAATTATTATATGAGAGTTTTCTCAGAGAGAACTAATGCTCATTTTGAATAGCAGCTAATTTCGTACTTGCGACTTCTCTGGTACCCACGCATTGCTGAAATATTCACTGTCAGTCATCTTCGTGAACGGTGGAACGTCAATGACCGGACGATAATGAATCCTCACTGAGGTACCGTTCAAGGTGCTAATTGAGCAGACTAACATTATCAACTATAAACATTCCAAATGACTGAAAAATAAATCGATGAATCACTTTCTTAGGAAAATATCATTAGATTGGAACATATAGAATATACCGGGTGATTCTCCAAGGTGGCTTACCCCTATAACTTTTTTATTAGTGAAAAACGAAATTTGGGGGTTGGGTATTATAGTTCAGTTTACATTTTTTGGCATGTTTACTTGCTTTGCCGTACTTCCGGTTTGACCGGAAATAACTCCAACTTTCGATTTTTAAAAGAGACATCCTTTATATTTTTACTTATTTTGATCGAGAATGACATTCTAAATCCAACAACACCTCACTTGTCAATATTTGACAAATAGTCATTTTTATTCCAATTTTTTTTTTTTGATCTAGAATGCCATGGATCGTGTAAATCGCGTCATTCTTGATCAAGTAACATGGGAAAAATACGACTTCGAGGCTTATGACTTTACAGTCGTTTTAAGAATGATTTAAAAGTCGCAAATTAGTCCATTAAGGTTCTAAATTTTCAAAATGACCTCCTCCTTGATCACGGCAAAGTTCAACTTTTTCAATTGTTGCGCGCACCACATTGATTAGCTGTTCCGCAGTGATGTTCTGGAATGCCACCCTTACTTTATATTCCAGTTCTTCACGAGTAGCTGATGCTGTTTTATACACCTGATTTTAAATAATTCCCCAGAGAAAAAAATCTAGCGCAGTAAGACCTGGTGATCTAGAATATGAAAAAGAAATCATCATCAATCAAGTTATATATCAAGAGACATATTTTTCATTGGAAAACACAAACAACATTTCTATTTTTGTGTAAACCTCAACCTTACATTTTATTTTTTTTATTGACAGAGAGAATGGGAGTCGGAGAATATTCTGACTGGCAGTATGAGTTACAAAAAATACAAATTAGTCTTGGACTGTAATTTGTTCTAGTTTTCATTTCATTTATACACCATGATAGGTTATATATGAATAATAAACAGATTTAAAAGGGGCGATTTATTCAAATTAATCTGGTCATTTAAGTATTGTGAATTCTTGTCTTTGTAAATCTCTAAGCTTTCTAGTGAGTTTTTGACCTTTCTTTTCTACATGCAAAAGTTCAAAGTCATTAACAAAGCAATGCTTTTCAGTCAGGAGATGGTTAGCAAAAGTTGAATTAGATTTGCCATTAATAAAACTGTTGCTATGCTCGGATATGCGTTTCTTGAAAGTTCTACCTGTTTGTCCTATGTAAAAACTTGGACAAGTACCACAAGTTAGTTTATATACTCCAGATTTTTCAGACTTTTGAATTCTGTAAGGAATATTAATATCTTTGTGTCTTACATAATTAGAAATTGTATCTGAAGGTTTGCTGAAATAAGTAATTAAGTAATTGCCTTTTTATAAAGTTTTTTAGATATAATGCTGTCAACTAAACTTGAGTTATATCCGTTATTGGTTGCAATTTGTTTAATTATATTTAATCCTTTATTGAAATTATCTTCTGACAGAGGAACATTCACTAGTCTGTGGATCATACTATTACACATAATGCGGCTACTTTGTATTGGTGGGGATGAGTGGAAGTAATATGTAATGTCATATCTGTATACGAAGGTTTGTGGAAAATTGAAAAACCGTGTTTATTGTTTATTTTCGTTATGGTCAAATCTAAGAAGTTTATCGAATCATTCATTTCAATTTCTTTTCTAAATTTGATAGAGCGATGAATGCCATTAATGAAGTCAAAAAATGTATTTAATTGTCTATCAGTTCCTACAAAGCAACAGAAGATGTCGTCTAAATATCTATACCAGTATAAGAAGTTTTTTATCAACGGATTTTGAACAACGAAAGAAATGAGTTTGCAATTTTTAGGAAGATGCACGTTCTTAATTTTATCAATTAATTCATATGAACTCTTCAAGCTAAATTTATTACTCTTGATGAGATCTCTTGATTTCTCAGAGATTTTCACTGATGGTGCTGTAATGAAAGATACTACTGGCCGGATAGTGTCATTTTCTTTATGAAGTTTTATAAGTGAATAGAGTTTTGGAATTTGAGGGTTCACAATGGTGCATCTTAATTTTTCATAGACGTTAAGAACATATTGAATCGATTTTAGTATTTTTTTAACTTATTTTTTGTGAAAAGATGTAGGATCTTCTTTCAAGATTTCAAAAAACCCCTAAAACACGTGTCGTGGGTTTTGTAAACAAATTTTTGGTGAAAATCGTTTAATTTGGCATAGGTTAGGTCAGAATAGTATATTAAAGTATAAGTGGATAAAAAGGGCTTTAAAACACGCGCGATTTTTCGAGCACGACGGCGCAGCCGGAGTGCTCGAAATAGAGCAAGTGTTTTTAAGACCAGTTATCCACGAATACTTTACGTTATTTTTTTTTATTGGTGCACTTTGAAATCATATATACTGGTATTATTACTACAAAAAATAGATATAAGAACTAATAATGCAAGAAGGTTGAATTCGTGATGTGGCATCAGTATACCTTTCGTTGTCATGGAAATGAGAAAAACATTCATTTGCAATTTGTTACCAAAGATCAATATTTGTTGTCACCAGAGCTCAAAAATGAATTATTCTAATATCGATTTTTTGAATAGTGAGGCAGAATCGCGGTTAATACCGCGAAAATACAGTGATATATATAAAAAAGAATATGAAAAGTTCATCAAATGGATGGAGGAGCACATATAAATGAACGAATCGTGAGTAATATTTTATTTGACGTTACAAGGTGTCAGTCAGATCAATAATCACAAATTTGTCATTTAGACTTCACGTTTCTCGATTTGTTGATGTTGTCATGGTTACCTTTAAAAAACGCGCGTTTTTTAAAGTTCGATTTAAACACGCTGGGGCGGGCTTTAAATGGGTAAAAAGGGGCACCAATAAAAAAAAATATTTTTTCGACTTTAAGTACTGTTGTAGAATTAATAAGAAAATGTGATAATGATATTTCCCCCAATTCAGTCCGTCACGTAATAACTGAAGAAAATTTATGTAGGTATTACTCTGGATCATCCCGATAATTTTTTTATGAGGATAGCGACAGCGAAACAGAACTGGTTATAGAATAACATTTTTCTTTCTACTTTATATCAACAGTCCGTATAACTTGAAAGATATAGATGGACAACTCATCTCTTATGCTGATGATACCGCAATAGTATTTTTAGGGGAAAATTGGAATAAAACATAAAAAAACGGAAAATGGACTCGAAAAAATACATAGTTGGCTAAATGAAAGTATGCTTAGTTTAAATATAGAAAAAACTAAATTAATCACTTTCGTCCACAATAAAAGATCAACCAAAAAAGGACAATATTAGACTTCATGGATCCATCTGCACAGATTACACCAACTGCATCTGTTCAACCATAAAAAAAACAAAAATATTAAGTATCTGGGTGTGATAATTGACCAGCACATGCTTTGGAATGAACAAATTAATCATACTATAACAAGACTCCGAAAATTAATATATAAATTCTACCAACTAAAAAATATCATGAATAAAAAAAAATATTGTTGTACGATGCCCTGGCCGAGTCCATTATTCGCTACTGCATTATTGTCTGGGGTGGAACTTTCAGAACTTCCCTTCACTGCTTAGAAGTTACACAAAAAACTCTACTGAAAATATTGTTCAATAAAAAGAGGAGACACGGTACTGAACAGCTCTATAATGAAATAGGAGTTTTTGATTTTAAACATCTATATAGCTATTAATGCCTTATCTGGACCAAAAACTGTACATCCTCTCCAGAAATATATTATCATTATACCCGAAGTACGGCGAGGCAGATAATTCCTATTCCCTAGCATATAACCAAAATTACCCAGAAATTTGTAACCTATTATGGCCCTAAACTTTTCAACCTACTACCTATCGAAATCAGAAATATACAAAATAAAAACAAGTTTAAAAAACAAGCCAAAAAGTTTGTACAATCACATTATAAGGATAACCTGAAGTCGACTCTCGAATAGTTGTTTTCTTTTTCTCTCTTTTTCCTTTCCTCTCAACCCTAATCTAGAGAATCAATTTATAATTTACTCTGTAGAAATCAATATAAAAATGTACGATAAGAGAATGTTCCACGAAACAAGCTATGCTTAGGTACGACTACGTATTGGCGCCATCCTACCAGTATATTTTTTTATTAAAAACTCAAAATTTCGCCTTTTTTCTCAAAATTTTGTTTTTTTTTTCTCAAATTTTTGACTTTTATTCCCAAAATTTTAAGATTTGTTCTTAAAATTTTGCCTTTTTTTCTCAAAATTTAACTTTTTTTCTCAACATTTTTAGATTTTTCTCAAAATTTTGACTTTTATTCTAAACATTTTACGATTTTTTCTCAAAATTTTGACTTTTATTCTCAAAATTTTTAGATTTTTTCTCAAAATTTGGACTTTTTTTCTCGAGTCAAAATTTTGAGAAAAAATCTCAAATTTTTTAGAATATAATTCAAAATTTTGAGAAGAAATCTCAAAATTTTGAGAATAAAAAAAAAACAATATTTTTTTGCATTCTCAAAATGACGTTTTTTCTAAAAAGGTTGACTATTTTTCTCAAAATTTTGTCTCATTTATTCTCAACATTTTAAGATTTCTTCTCAAAATTTTGAATTTTATTCTAAAAAATTCGAGATTTTTTCTCTAAATTTTGCCATTTTTTCTAAAACTTTTGACTTTTTATTCTCAAAATTCTGACTTTTTTCTCAACATTTTTAGATTTTTTCTCAAAATTTTGTCTTTTATATTCTTTTTTATTCTCAAAATTTTGTCTTTTTTATTCTCAAAATTTTGAGATTTCTTCTCAAAACTTTGAATTTTATTCTAAAAAATTCGAGGTTTTTTCTCAAAATTTTGCCTTTTTTTCAAAAAATTTTAACTTTTTTATTCTCAAAATTCTGACTTTTTTTCTCAACATTTTTAGATTTTTTCTCAAAATTTTGACTTTTATTCTAAACATTTTAAGATTTTCTCTCAAAATTTTGACTTTTATTCTCAAAATTTTTTGATTTTTTCTCAAAATTTGGACTTTTTTTTCTCAAGTCAAAATTTTGAGAAAAAATCTTAAATTTTTTAGAATAAAATTCAAAACTGAGAAGAAATCTCAAAATTTTGAGAATAAAAAAGACAAAATTTTGAGAAAAATAGTCAACCTCTTTAGAAAAAAGGTCAAAATTTTGAGAATGCAAAAAAATATTGATCCTGGCCGATCCACATTTTTATTTTTCAGTTCTATTTTCTCATTTTCCCGTCTGAATGCCACAAACATTTTCTACGCTATTTAATTACAGACGCTATCCTCCACCACCACTTATAGAACCGTTAATCCTTGAAATTTTAAACCAACGTATTGTTGCAGAATGTGGGGCTGTTTCCGCAGACACATTTGCAAAAGTACGAGAAGAGTTTAAAAATAGGATATTTCACTGTCACGAAGTAAATGGAGGTTACTTCGAGCAATTTCTTCAAGTGGATACTGATTCTTAAATCTGTAATTAATATCATACTGAATGGAATTTAAATTTTAATGTTCACTAATGAGCCATTAAAATTGCCATAAACACAAACAAAATTAGTATCATTGAATAGGTTTTTTCGATACCTTTTAAAAGAGGTGTCGCATGCCGTAGGGTTCCATTTAAAATTATTGGTCACAATGGCCTTGTGACGTCATCTTTGACGATTTCGTCATCTATCATCACTAGTTTTACCAAAGAAACTTGTACTACAATGGCTGCAGAATCTATAATAATTTACCTGAAGAAGTCCAAAGTGCGCCAAATATTCTCATTTTCAAAAATAGGCTCAAAGACTTCTTGACCCAAAATAACTTTTACACACTTAACGAATTATTTTCTTAAGAAGTTGTTGGGACCACTGTATATCTAGTTGTATACATTTATCAAACGCTTTATATTAGCTTCACTTGTGTTTGTTTGTTTGTTTGTAACCGACTCCTTTGGGCGCGATTTTGACCCACTTCCAGATGTCCGAATGATTTGAAATTTGGCAGGTGTACATAATTCCGGTGACAATGCATTGAGAAATTTTTGTGTGGAGAAAAAACAAAATGGCGGCTCCAATATGGCGTAAGAGTTTTGTGATTATGGTCCGATTCGCTTCAAAATTGGTATCTGAGGGTTTTCGTGGTCGGAGATTATGATTCTTTTGTGAAAATTGAAAAATTCAAGATGGCGGCTTTAAAATAGCGGCCGAGTTTTGTGATTATGGTCTGATTCTATTCAAAATTGGTATGTGGGGGTTTTTGGGGTCGGAGATTATGATTACCTAATTTCATAAAATTATTCAATTTTTTAATTTGCAAAAAAAACAATAAAAATAATAGTTTAAAAAAACTAAAAAACACGCTTTCATAAATAAACCACACTAAAAAGTAGGAAATAAATAATAGTTTGAAAAAACTAAAAAAACACGCTTTTATAGAAAACCAGACTAAAAAAATAGAAAATAAGAAAAAAATTATTTTATTTAAAAAAAGCGTGGGGTGCATGGTATCAATAATTATATAGTACATTACACACCTAGGGCAGTAAAGTAAGAAATGTCTCAGATCACAGGTAATTGTTGGCGAGGCGATACCATGCACCCCACGTTTTTTTCTAAATAAAATAATTGTTTTTCTTATTTTCTATTTTTTTAGTCTAGTTTTCTATAAAAGCGTGTTTTTTAGTTTTTTCAAAGTATCTATCATTTATATATCTGTGGTTCGTCGGTATTCGTGTTTTATTCATAATTTATGTTATATTTCTTGTCTTGTATGTTTACTGTGTATACTTCCATTTACTGACGCTCTCGGCAATTTGTTATGGACATCATTGTAATGGTTTTGATAACTTATTGTTGATTAAAGTATATTATTATTGAAAAATGGAAGAAGCCAAGTGAAGTAGAATGATATAAGAAATGAAATGCTCAAAGTCATCTTCACAAAATTCAATATAAATTGAAAAATATTGGTAGACCACAGGTGAAAAACAACTACTTTCCTAGCAAATACCACGCAGAACGTTGAATGATAATCACCTGAAAATCCATGCAGACTTCCATATACATGGAAAAAGATTGCAAACGTTTCTTTCTGATAAGCTCGATTGTGTTCAATTTATGTCGTGTTCGCCTAACAATCCGCATACCGGTGTCAGGCTTTTGGCCCTCATATCATTCAACGTTCTGCGTGGTATTTGCTAGGAAAGTAGTTGTTTTTCACCTGTGGTCTACCAATATTTTTCAATTTATATTGAATTTTGTGAAGATGACTTTGATCATTTCATTTCTTATATCATACTACTTCACTTGGCTTCTTCCATTTTTTAACACATACGCTGGTCGACCAACTGCCGCTCCTACTGAGAAGGAATCTTTTATTTAGAATCCTATCGAGGTAGGAGAAATGTATGGAGTGTTTCTTTCTGTCACTAGGTACCGCCAGTTAAAAGTTTTCTTTTCCGGCGTACCTACAGATGTTATAAGCTCGATGGTGATTTTGTTTATGCTGTGTCTCGCTTCAGCCAGAGCTCTCCGGATATCTGGCTGGTGACTACTCCGTACTGATGAGGGCCAAAAGCCTGAAACCGGTATGCGGATTGTTAGGCGAACACGACATAAATTGAACACAATCGAGCTTATCAGAAAGAAACATTTGTAATCTTTTTCCATTTATATGGAAGTTTGCATGGATTTTCAGGTGAATATCATTCAACGTTCTGCGTGGTATTTGCTAGGAAAGTAGTTGTTTTTCACCTGTGGCCTACCAATATTTCTCAATTTATATTGAATTTTGTGAAGATGACTTTGAGCATTTCATTTCTTATATTGTTGAGTTTACCGCTAGATGAACGAGACAAAAACACAAATCAAATAGTTATGACTCATCGAAGAATACTCTGTGCGGCATTCTCAAGAGGGTCTGATTTATGAACTGTAATAAACACTGCTGGCCCTTATAAACAAGAGATGCTATCAGGAATGAGATACACATAGTTAGTCGATACTCAGCTTTTGTACGAATCGTTTATATGGTCAAATACACGGTTCAAACGAATTATGTATTTCATTTCATTCCCTAACCTACTAAATTCAATATATATATTTTATTATTATTAATCACATACATATTATATTATTATAAAGTCCGACCCTTTATACTTTGCTCGTTCATTGCCAAGCTCTTATCTACACAACGGGATCGACCCTCTCGACAAGGTCACCCACCCGAACACCCTATAGCTACCCCTCGACTTTCAGGTACTTCAGCAGCGGCCACTTCTTGCTCAACAGCTACCTGAACAGCCTAGGATTCCCCCAGACGACCCTGTTTGACCCTGCAAGGCCGGTCGAGACGATTTCAGCGCTGGCGAATCACGTCGCCAAAATCTACTTCGACTTCCCGATACAGTCCAAGGAGTACGTTCAACCCGCCGTCAGTTACGTGCAGGTGAGTAGCTGTCATATAGTCCGTGGGCTGATAATGGGCGATGAGACAAGAAATGATCATCATTAAGTAGTCTACTCGACAAGTTGAAAATGGTCTAAAATCGAGATACTGCTCTTAAAATTATGTGTGGTAGCTCATTGGATCCGGAATAACGCCTAGAAAAATGTGCCAAAAGCGTGTATTAGCAAATAGAAAATTGCAAAAGTTATAAACAATTGAAGATGAAGAAAAAATGGCATTTCGTTTTTTGCCAATATTTCATAAACTATTAATATTTAAGAAATTTCAAAAAAAGATTCTGAAAGAGGAGGAAATTTTCAATAAAAAACTTTTCGCTCTCGGAACTCTATCTCCATTATTTATAATTTTGATTTAACGCCGAAAATGGGTCTCCGAGCTACATTTTTAGGTTGCGCGCGCGGCGTCAAAAGCCAGTACGACACATTAATCAATTTATTTAAAGTATTAAATATTTTTTTTTATTTGAAAAAATCATGGTGTATTCGGAACACTATAAATAATTCATTTCCGTTGGAAATTCTACTGAAAGTTTATTTTTCAAGTTAAACGATTGTTAACTAACAAAATTTTCTCGAACTTCTGTCTTAGTTGTAAATGAAAAAAAAAATGTTTAAATAATTGTCGTAAAAATATTTCGCTTCGTAGAGCCTTTCTTATATACATACTTAACAAGATCGGGCCATAAAAAATATTCATACTTTGTTTATAATAATTTTTGTACTTGAACAAAAACTAAAAAATCCAAGTAATGTTGTTAAAAAAATATGTTTTTTCTTAATCATCATATTATCGTTTTTTTATTAATACAAGATATAAATTGATTTGCAAAAAAAAAATTCCCGCCATTTGTTGATAAATTACTTCAATATTTTTGAAAAAAATTTCCCCACTACTTCATTATATTACAAATATCATGATTTTTGAAAAAAAAATCTTAATAACAATTTTTAATTGTTTATAATAGCTTCTTTTATATTTTTATTGTTTAAATAATTAGTTAAGAACTTATTTTTTTTCTAAAAATCATAATTGACAGTCCTCTATGAAGTAACAAAAAATATTTTTTTTTATCAATAATTCCATTGTTTATTAACTTACCAATTTGTTAAATTTTTAACTTTGTTAGATTTTTTTTCTGAAACTTCCAAAATTTACAAAAACAACCATATATAACAAAGTATAGAAAAAAAAAATTCCAATTTTTTGTTGTACTTTGGGAATTGGAATTGGGAAAAATTGGGAATTTTTTTTTCTATACTTTGTTATATATGGTTGTTTTTGTAAATTTTAGAAGTTTCAGAAAACAAATCTAACGAAGTTAAAAATGTGTTTATAATTAATTAGTAAGTTAATAAACAATGGAATTGTTGATAAAAAAAAAATTGTGTTTTTGTAACTTCATAGAGGACTGTAAATTATGATTTTTAGGAAGAAAATAATTCAACTAATTATTTAAACAATAGTAATATAAAAAAAACGATTATAAACAATTAAAAATTGTTATTAAAGAAAACTTTTTTTTCAAAAATCATAATATTTGTAATATAATAAAGTTGTAAAATAAAAAAATTCAAAAATATTGAAATAATCAATTTGTTTATAAAAAATTTATCAACAAATGGTGGGAATTTTTTTTTTGCAAATCAATTTATATCTTCTATTGATGAAAAAACGATAATATGATGATTAAGGAAAAACATATTTTTTTTAACAACATTACTTGGATTTTTTAGTTTTTGTTCAAGTACAAAAATTATTATAAACAAAGTATGGATATTTTTTTAACTTTTATGGCGTGTTCTTGTTAAGTATGTATATAAGAAAGGCTCTACGAAACGAAAAATTTTTACGACAATTATTTAAAAAAAAATTTTCATTTACAATTAAGACAGAAGTTCGAGAAAATTTTGTTAGTTAACAATCGTTTAACTTGTTGAAAAATTAACTTTAAGTAAAACTTCCAACGGGAATGAATTATTCATAGTGTTCCGAATACACCATAATTTTTTCAAATAAAAAAATAAAATTTAATACCTTAAATAAATTAAATAATTAATGTGTCGTACTCGCTTTTGACGCCGCGCGCGCAACCTAAAAATGTCGCTCGGAGACCCATTTTCAGCGTTAAATTAAAATTATAAATAATGGAGATAGAGTTCCAGTTTTTTATTGGAAATTTCCTCCTCTTTCAGAATCTTTCTTTGAAATTTCTTAAATATCAATAGTTCATAAAATATTGGCAAAAAACGAAATGCCATTTTTTTTTCATCTTCAATTGTTTATAACTTTTGCAATTTTTTATGTGCTAATACACGCCTTTGGCACATTTTTCTAGGCGTTATTTCGGATCCAATGAGCTATCACACATAATTTTGAGAGCAGTATCTCTATTTTAGACCATTTTCAACTTGTCGAGTAGACTAAAGGACGTGTTTTAAAACATGAGTCGCATATTTGAATGTGCCTTGAACATATTTTTAATCGAAGAAATAAAAAAGGAGCAGCTTCTCTAGACGACGCGTATATTTTTTTTTAACCGACGAAATCAAAAAGGAGGAGCTTCTCTAGTCGACGCGTATTTTTTTAACCGACGAAACCAAAAAGGAGGAGGTTTTCTAGTCGACGCGTATATTTTTTTTTGTATGATCACGCATAACTTTTTATTGAGACGTCTGATTTCGATAATTCTTTCTTCAGTGGATAGGGTGTACTTCGAAGTTGGTCCCATTTGAAATTAAAAGATGAAATCCACCCCTAAGGGTAGCATAATGAAGAAGATTGATCACTCACCCTCTGAATTCTGGTCCGTTAACCGATTCTATCAGGCATAACTTTGTACTGGGTTCTTCGATTTAGATGATTCTTTTTTTTATTAGATAGGGTATACCTCATAGTTGATCATATTTGGATTTCGAATGGAATTATCCACCCTCACGGGTAGAAAAATAGGGAATAATTGATTTTTCACTTGTGAATATTGGCACACATATGTAGGTGACAATGACAGATCGCTAATGTCATTATTTTTGTTCTCCTACAACCGTCACAATCATTATATTCAATGAGAGGATGGAATGATATTCAAAGTAATGAAATAAACTAACCAGAACAATAAAAATAATTTATACTACAACAAATAGTAAGAGTAAATAATCATATTATTTAACTGGTAATAGTTGAAGTAAGGTGGGTAAGTAAGTATTTTGGAAGTAATCAAAAAACAAGTAGGTAGTAATTAGTAGATTTCAGCCACAAAAAATTTAAAATTTTTTTTTTTTTAACAAAAAATTAAACCGACGAAATACGGAACTGAAAAGTAAAAAATAAAATAAACCTTCTTAGTCTCAATAACTAAGCTCCTAACTAATATAAGTAACTAATTTTGAGTCGGCGCCAAACGAACAATCAACGAAGATCATTGAATTACTTTTAAAAAAATTATCAGAATGTCACCGCGCAACTCGATGCCATCATTTTACGCCTTATCTAATTAATTTGCTTGTTTGTTTGGCGCCGACTCAAAATTAGTTACTTACATTAGTTTAGGAGCTTAGTTATTGAGACTAAGAAGGTTTATTTCATTTTTTACTTTTTAGTTCCGTATTTCGTCGGTTTAATTTTGTGTTAAAAAGTTTTTGTATTTCGTCGGTTTAATTTTGTGTTAAAAAGTTTTTGTATGTATGATCGCGCATAACTTTCCACAGGGCAGTTCGATTTCGATGATTATTTTTTTATTGGATAGGGTATACTTCAAAGTTGATCCCATATGAATTTGAAAAATGTCACCCTTAAGGGTAGAAAAACAGGGAATATTTATCGTTCATCCGCTGAATTTTTACCCGTTAACCGATTCCACCACTCATAACTTTGTACATCCGATTTGAATGATTCTTTTTTAATGGACAGGGTATACTTCAGAATCGGATTTGGAAAGAAATAATCCACCCCTGAGGGTAGAAAAATAGAGGATTATTAATTTTTCATCTGTGAACCGATTCTGTTGGAACTTGGCAGACATACCGGGTGGTCCACTTACCACTAGCCACCCTCAATAACTCCCCGAAAAATTATTTTGCCAAAAAACGTCAAGACACGTCGATTTTTGTTTTGTGGGGGACACCATTTGACGAGAAGAATATATGTTATACTTCAACCCCCTACTCCACAGAGCAACCCCCTCTATAATTTTAATAGGGAATGAGGGTCTTGTCATACATCATTGTGAAGGCAATTCAATTCTGATACTAGCAGTGCAAAATTTTCTGAATTTGAATGAAGCGTTCTCGAAATATTCGAGTTCAAATGTTCAAAATAATCTCCATTATTGTCTCCCAGACAGTAGTACAGTTCAGTCGTAATTATCCACCGATTGTCTTATTTTATTTGCTCACCGAGTACACGTTTCAGTTTTTTGTTGTCAACATGATTGTCAAAGAAGAAATACTAATCTCTGAGAACCATTTTTTTGTGAAATGGTGATAGTGTAGAATCCAAAAATGACCACGTATTTCAATAATTCTACTTGTATCGCGATGGTTTACACAAAAGACGAGAAAGTTGAAATGATTTTTTTTTGCTGATCAAAATGAGCTCGGATCTTCAATGAGAGACACGAAAACAGAAACGTAACTCACAAGTGAGTATTAGGAAAAATGGTTATAGAAAAAGGTTTTGGTATTTTTTGATCATTCTAGATATATCTTGGATCTTGTGGTGAAATTCCGTGAGACTGGATCAGTCGCCAATAAAAAAAAAGAATAGGATGGCGTTTGTTACAAACGAGATCAATCAAATGGGAGTTTTAGGACAAGTTGCAGTTGACCCAACTTCGTCTACACGGCAACTTAGTAGCATAACAGGCATATCAAGAACTTCCTTAATGAGGGTGCTGAAATTGCACAAACTTCATCCGTATAAGTTGCATCTTCACCATGAACTGAATGAGGATGACTACGACAGACGATCTGAATTTTGCGAAAACCACGGATTCATTAAGCATATTTGCTTCAGTGATGAGTGTTCCCTTTATTTGTACGGGTTAGTGAACAGACACAACTCTCGCTATTGGAGTCAGAACAACCCCCACCTACTTAGAGAATAGCACACACTCGGCTTCATTTCGTTCTCTCGTGTTTTTTAGTACTTCCAAAGCTGCGAGTTCCTCATAAAATACACGTGATTCTGGCTTCACCAAAAATTGTTTCAAAAACTGTAGATCTCCATGCTTGGCTGGATTTATATATATATATATATATATATATATATATATATATATATATATATATATATATATATATACTGGCGAAATATAAATATATATATATATATATATATATATATATACTGGCGAAATAAAGTTTTTTAGGGCTAATTTGTCTTGGTGTTCCTACAGGCGTTTTAATTTAAGGTTTCCGAGTATTTTTATTAGAAGCTTTTATTTAGTTTCACCTGTCCCGGTTTCTGTCTGACTGTGGGTCTGCCTGTCTGTAATCAAATCTCGGAGATTATGATTTTTTTGTCAAAATTCAAAAATTCAACATGGCGGCGGCTCCAAAATGGAGAACGAGTTTTGTGATTATGGTCCGATTCTATTGAAAATAGGTAGTGGGGGTTTTTGGGGTCGAAGAGTTTTTTTAAAAGCTTTTATTTTTAGTTTCACCTGTCCCGGTGTCTGTCTGTCTGTCTGTATGTAATCAAATTTTGCAAGTTAAATTTGACCCACTTCTAATCATCCGATTGATTTGAAATTTGGCAGGTGTACATAATTCCGGTGACAATGCATTGTTAGAAAAAAAAATGCGGACAATTTTTGCGATTATGGTCCGATTCTATTCTGTAGGAGTTTTCGGGGTCGGAGATTATGATTTTTTTGTCAAAATTCTAAAATAAAATAGATAGAAATTACTAAACTAGTTATTTAACATCATAAATACTGAATAATAAAAAATAAATGAACGAAAAAAAAAAATGTTTAAAAACAAGCTTCTATTAGTTGTTAATAAAAACAGAACTAAAAAGTTGAAAATAAAAATTATAAAAAAAACATTTTTAAAGACAAGCTTTTATACAAATGCACTAAGAAGGAAAAAATAATTTATTTCATTGTTTGATCTGGGATATTCTATGATAACAGATTCAAAAGCTTGCCGTGGATACAAAATAGGCAATCTTGCGCTGCAAGATTTTGAATCTCACAGAATAACCCAGATCAAACAATGAAATAAATTATTGAAAAGGGAAACATTCTCAATTGAATATTGATAGAGAGATTTTTCTGTGAATTGAAAAATCCACGATTAAAATGAAGTTATTTTTTTCTGTTAGACATTCACAAAAAATAACTTGATTTTAATCGTGGATTTTTCAATTCACAGAAAAATCTTTCTATCAATATTTAATTGAGAATGTTTCCCTTTTCAACATGAATACCCCACAAGAGGTTATCTTGACGATGGAAGATAGTGACTAAAGTTTATCTTTCAGTCGCAGATGATTCCACATCTGATTTTATGAATATCCTGTTTATATTATCAACAAATCGAAATAAATTATGTTTTCCTTTTTAGTGCATTTGTATGAAAGCTTGTCTTTAAAAATGTTTTTTTTAAATAATTTTCATAACAACTTCTGCCTCTCTGGGAGCACTTGGTGGGGTTCTTAGCTGGGCCTTGATGGTCCTTGGGTAGCTCCCTCTTGTTCTTCGTCAATCATTTCACACCCTTATCACCACGTTAAGAATAATCTAATGAAAAACACGTACAGCGAAGCAAAAGTGAAAACAATACGAGAGAGACTGAGTTGAGTTTCCGTGAAACACAAAAATAATGATGCACTCGTAGAATTGGCGAGCCCCCAGGCAGCGGGCACGTGGCTTTTAAAAATGGACCTGAACCTTTCTTCCCACGTCGCTTGGAATTGAACCGTTCTTCCCCAGAACTACTAAACTTTTCTATGTAATATCTAGAAAAATGAACCATGTTTCCCGCTTGGTAGACCAGTGCTGAAGCCTTTGAAAATGGTAAAAAGTGAAAAAAAAAAAATAGTAGGATGAAACCCATTGGAAAGGGAAGAGAATATAACAAAAATGAAAGGAAAAATAATTTACGGGCGATCTGAGGTCGGGAAGTAGAAGGGGGTGAGTTTTTAAGGGTAAAAAACGGTTTATCTCAATTTCCGGCAAAACTACAAGTACTATGGAAAAAAAATTATGTGAAAAATTCAAATAACCAAGTTTTTGGTTTTTTATTTTTATCTTTTACAAAAAAAAATTTGGTGGAAACCTCCTTTTTTATGTTCCAAATACACTGTAATTTTTTTGATTTGAAATATTTATTTTTTCACTTTATTTTGACTTAATATCGAAAAAGCACCCTAATTTTCAATCAAAAATTCTCCCGTCAAAATATCAGCTTTTTTTAAAAAGTCGGTGGGCTTTTTGTTCGTTGAAATCTCTACTTTCTGGTGGTATCAAAAAAAAGTACATTACTTTGACAGAAAATGCAAAGAAACGAAAAAAACTCGAATCCGAATTTAATAAGACATCTACAATATTTTGAGAAAGTTGTAGAATCTTCTTTAAATTATATGCGTAGATGCCTATTTATTGCTATTTTAAGATAACTTATATACCTGAGTGACCTACGGAAAATTTTAGCCCATCAAAAGGTATTTCATAGAGAAGTGGGGAAGGGGCTAGGAGGGTCTGGGCCTTACTACCTGTTATTTCTTTGCATTTTCTGAGAACATTTACCATAGTAATGTATATTTTTTTTACACTATCAGAAAGTAGAGATTTTAACGAACAGAAAGCTCACCGATTCTTTTAAAAAACCTGATATTATGGCGGGAGAATTTCTGATTGAAAATGAGGGTGCTTTTTCGATATTCAGTCAAAATAAGATGGAAAAATAAATATTATAAATCAAAAAAATTACAGTGTGTTTGGGACATGAAAAGGTAAGTTTTCTCCAAATTTGGTGAAATTTTTTTTTTTTTGTAAAAAATAAAAATAAAAAACCAAAAACTTGGTTATTTGAATTTTTCACATAAATTTTGAGATTATGTGGAGAACAAAGTTGTAGATCTTTTTATTACCTACAACTTTGCCTTTTAACTTTTTTCCATAGGACTTGTAGTTTTGCTGGAAATCGAGATAAACCGTTTTTTACCCTTAAAAACTCACCCCCTTCCACTTCCCGACCTCAGATCGCCCGTAAATTATTTTTCCTTTCCTTTTTGTTGAATTCTCTTCTTTTTCCAATGAGTTTCATTCTACTATTATTATGTTTTGTTTCAAAAATTATCGACCCTGGTCTGAATACGGCATTGTAGTCTACTCGACAAGTTGAAAATGGTCTAAAATAGAGATACTGCTCTTAAAATTATGTGTGATAGCTCATTGGATCCGGAATAACGCCTAGAAAAATGTGCCAAAAGCGTGTATTAGCACATAAAAAATTGCAAAAGTTATAAACAATTGAAGATGAAAAAAAGTGGCATTTCGTTTTTTGCCAATATTTCATTAACTATTGATATTCAAGAAATTTAAAGAAAATATTCTGAAAGAGGAGGAAATTTCCAATAAAAAACTCCGAGCTCCCGGAACTCTATCTCCATTATTTATAATTTTAATTTAACGCTGAAAATGGGTCTCTGAGCGACATTTTTAGGTTGCGCGCGCGGCGTCAAAAGCGAGTACGACACATTAATTAATTTATTTAAGGTATTAAATATTTTTGTTATATTTGAAAAAATTCGGAACACTATAAATAATTTATTCCCGTTGGAAATTTTACTAAAAGTTTATTTTTCAACAAGTTAAAAGATTGTTAACTAACAAAATTTTCTCGAACTTCTGTCTTAATTGTAAATGAATTTTTTTTTTTTAATAATTATCGTAAAAATTTTTCGCTTCGTAGAGCCTTTCTCATATACATACTAAACAAGATCACGCTATACAAGTTAAAAAAATATTCATACTTTGTTTATAATAATTTTTGTACTTGAACAAAAACAAAAAAATCCAAGTAATGTTGTTGAATTTATATTTACCAAATCATATTTTAAAAAAAAAAATTGCCGCCATTTGTTGATCAATTTTTTATAAACAAATTGATTATTTCAATATTTTTGGAATTTTTTTTTCCACAACTTCATTATATTACAAATATTATGATTTTTGAAAAAAAAATTCCTAAATAACAATTTTTAATTGTTTATAATCGTTTTTTTTTATTTCTATTTTTAAATAATTAGTTAGATTTTTTTTTCTAAAAATCATAATTGACAGTCTTCTATGGAGTAACAAAAACAATTTTTTTTTTATCAACAATTCCATTGTTTATTAACTTACCAATTTGTTATAAACAAATTTTTAACTTTGTTAGATTTTTTTTCTGAAACTTATAAAATTTACAAAAACCCTTAATTAAAAGTAAATAAAAAATTGGTTTTTTTTTCTATACTTTTTATATATGGTTGTTTTTGTAAATTTTGGAAGTTTCAGAAAAATAATCTAACAAAGTTAAAAATTCATTTATAACAAATTGGTAAGTTAATAAACAATGGAATTGTTGATAAAAAAAATTGTTTTTTTGTTACTCCATAGAGGACTGTCAATTAGATTTTTAGAGAAAGAATAATTTCTTAACTAATTATTTAAACAATAGAAAAATTTTTTAAAAATATAATATTTATAATATAATAAGTTTGAATTTTTTTTTTTTTTAAATATTGAAATAATCAATTTGTTTATAAAAATTTATAACAAATGGCGAGAAATTTTTTTTTTGCAAATCAATTCATATCTTGTATTAATAAAAAAACGATAATATGATGATTGAGAAAAAAATTATTTTTTTAACAACATTACTTGGATTTTTTAGTTTTTGTTCAAGTACAAAAATTATTATAAACAAAGTATTAATATTTTTTTAACTTTTATAGCCTGATCTTGTTGAGTATGTATATAAGAAAGGCTCTACGAAGCGAAACATTTTTACGACAATTATTCAAACTTTTTTTTTCATTTACAATTAAGACAGAAGTTCGAGAAAATTTTGTTAGTTAACAATCGTTTAACTTGTTGAAAAATTACCATTAAGTGAAATTTCCAACGGGAATAAATTATTCATAGTGTTCCGAATACACCATAATTTTTTCAAATTTAAAAAAACATATTTAATACCTTAAATAAAGTAATTAATGTGTCGTACTCGCTTTTGACGCCGCGCGCGCTACCTAAAAATGTCGCTCGGAGACCCATTTTCAGCGTTAAATTAAAATTATAAATAATGGAGATGGAGTTCCAGGAGCTGGGAGTTTTTTATTGGAAATTTCCTCCTCTTTAAGAATCTCTTTTTGAAATTTCTTAAATATCAATAGTTCATGAAATATTGGCAAAAAACGAAATGCCATTTTTTTTTCATCTTCAATTGTTTATAACTTTTGCAATTTTTTATCTGCTAATACACGCTTTCGGCACATTTTTCTAGGCGTTATTCTGGATCCAATGAGCTATCACACATAATTTTAAGAGCAGTATCTCTATTTTAGACCATTTTCAACTTGTCGAGTAGACTATTGGTAGGTAGCGCTAAAACGCCAACACATATTAGCGGTCGTATCTCAATTTTTCACAAAAACGGAGTTGAACCGTTCTTTCCCCTGGGTCTTCGATTCGATTTTGATACGAAATTTTACGAGAGTGAAGTTATCCACTACCCCAAAATACACTGAGAAAAATGTAACGTAGGGCTTATTCCATCCATTACATGATCAAATTCTGTAGGATGATTTATGTAAGAAATGATATTTAGAATGTTTCGTCGACCTAAACGTGGGGGTGTAGTTGGGGTGGAAATGTTAAAAAAGTAGAATTTCCATTCAAACGGCATAGGACCTGATATATGAAATCATTGAAATCATGGAAATGTCGAAAAAAATCAATATTCAGTTTAATCGGCAGTGTAGAGTTTTTTAACTTGCAGAATCGAATTCTGGAGGGTGAAATATATGGCACCTGATTTTTCAAAATTCCAAAATTGGGAGTACTGTATATGGATACTTTACTAAATTTTGTAAAATTCTGTTTATTCACTCTGTAAATTAATAACAAATTACATCAAGGTTTTTGTTGTCGGATAACAGATGTCAATATGGTAATTTCACATTAATTTTGTCATGTTTTCCGACCGTATGAAAACGATTGCAATCCGTTTAAACTGAATGTTGATTTTTTTCAACATTTCCATTCCTCAATACTCACCCTAAGACAGACCGACAAATGATTTCATATATCAGGTGATTTTACAAAAAAAAAACACCGAGCAAAGCTCGGTCACCCAGGTACTAGTGTATTATCGGCGTACATTATCAAATCAGAAGAGGGTGAAGCACATGGTATTTCAATTATAAAAATGAGAAAAAATATGGGCCCCAGGACACATCCTTGAGGCACTCTAGTATCAATATTTTTTAGGTTCGATAATTTGTCATTGATTATTACAGGAATATGATAGTAATATTCCCTAAATATCCTGAAGGGTTTTCAGAACAAAATAACCATTCCCTGAAATTTCAGAAGTTAGGAAAATAAAGAAAAATACAACTGTTTCCCCACATGAGTATCCTCAAATATAAAATCTTGAATGGCACTCTTACATCAATAATATGAACTTCTACAATTATGCTTGACAATTCAAGCAATGTATTTGCTTACATTCGCCAAGAAACAAAACTTCATTTCAAAAATTATGTAGTAGTGCAATACGTAATTGTTTTCCTCAGAGTATTAGTGGATTGGAAGTGCAGGTTTCACTCAGAAAAAAAAACATTTGATTTCCGCACCCCTTCCCTACAATGAAATAAAACAACATGAGTTTGAACAGTTATATCCCTATATCGTTATAATAATAATAACACATATTTTATTAGCCCGTTTCTTCTGTCAGTACGGGGATATCTCCGAAAAACAAGAATTACAAGATCGAACTACTGCTATCTGAATCAGAAAAATTTGAATCCATTCTATCACTAATAGATTCCTGGTGTACTTCCTTATACCAAGCACTGCTTCTTTTTCATTCAGGCATTTTGTAGAAAACGCCTTGAAAATGAAATCATCAGTGATATACAAATGAAATTTTTATGGAATGAAATGAATGGTAACATAAAAGTGTACTTACCACACTGTGGTGATTATTAATAATATTTGTTAAACAATTCCAAACACAGTAGTTTCACATACAAATATGCAAAAGTATCCCATACCAGTAAAAAAAACAAAAGATGTTAAATGTCAATTTAAAATGCATTAAACTTTACAGCTCTGCCATCGGGTTAAGCTACGACTATCGGATGAACGACAGACGCTGACGCGCGCGGAATGGTTTTGATTGGTCGTAAAAGTGCACCTCGATATTTTCCGGCCAATTATAATTTGGTCAGTACATTAGTGTATTTTTGTCAGCTTGTCTGAACCAAAACTCTGTTTGCAATTCGCACTTCTTCTCATATTTTTCCCATATTTTGAACTCGAAAATGGTTATTGGTGTTCATTCCATATAAATAAGGGAGCATATTCCATGAATATACAATACAGAATATTCAATTTTGATTATTCTATGAATATTCATACATGATTATTCCATGAATATTCACACAGGAATATTCTATGAATATTCATACAGGAATATTCTCACGAGAAAATTCGTGGTACATTCTCCCGAGAATATTCCAGGAATATGCATATTCCTGGAATATGCTGGTTGGAATTCCTTGGAATTTTTTGGTTTAAGGAAATTGCTGTCTGGAGTTATCACTAAATTGTAAAATTTCAGTTTGTGTAGATGTATTTTGTAGCTCAAGCGCCAAGTTTATATCCTGAGGAGCAAGCGAGTGATCTTATAAGGATTCCGCCCTTTTCTTCTGAAATACGGAAGGATTGCCCATGGACTATTGCTTATTATATGAGTACGCTTCGTACATACTGATGACAGTAATAAACGGTATAATTTTTAACGGTTACCGAATAATTGAAGGCTACGTGCAGCTTCCATTATCACGCAATTCTCACTCGAACTATTATAATGAAGGCACAAGAGAAACGCGAATGATGTATGTTTGTTTTTCCCAGCTGTTTATTACCATGCTCCGAGTTCTGAAGAACGCAAAGAACCATAACCATAAACTAGAAGAATTTAAGTTACTTTTTTCATTTGAACTGATGATTTTTTCGCTGACATGATGTCAGATCTACTACAGTAGATATGCCTTTCAGGTGATATGTTCAGAAAACCTGATGAATGTACTTTGTAATTATTTTGTTTAAAGAATTTTGAGTGACCACGAAAAGCGTATATCTAGAGCTTTTTTTTGTGTAGATAGTGCCGATCAGAAATAAACTACTAAATTACAATATCTTATAAGTGGGGGCACCAGGGTGTCAAAACATGTTACTTTCAGGTTGGTTGATACATTTTTATGGAGAATATTTTTTCCAAATGCGGATATGATAATATGATAATGTTATTTAATCAACGGGTATTAATGGTGGCGATTAATGATCGAGATATTTTAACGCGAGAGCGAAGCGAGCTCGTTAATGTTCGAGATCATTGAGGTAGTACCGCCACGAGACAGTTGAATTGGGAAATTATTAAAATACGTATTGGTTAACATGTGAACAACACCTCTATAAAATTTTAACAAGTTTCACCATCCCGAACCCGAGATATATATAATTGAAGTTGACCCAATTAACACGTAATATATGGACCATGCATACATAGGCAAACAGCACATTATTAATTCTACCGTTAGTACTAAAATTAAGAAGTTTATGAAAAACGAGGAGGAGCTAGAGCAGTATATCACAGATATTGTGAAAAAAACAAAGTGATTGACCATCTAGTTTGACAGATATAATCAAAACTACTCTCGTTATTCAAAATAGTCCACGGGGAAGCGCACATTATTAATTCTACCGTTAGTACTAAAATTAAGAAGTTTATGAAAAACGAGGAGGAGCTAGAGCAGTATATCACAGATATTGTGAATAAAAATCAAAGTGATTGACCATCTAGTTTGACAGATATAATCAAAACTACTCTCGTTATTCAAAATAGTCCACGGGGAAGCGAACATTATTAATTCTACCGTTAGTACTAAAATTAAGAAGTTTATGAAAAACGAGGAGGAGCTAGAGCAGTATATCACAGATTTCGTGAATAAAATCAAGTGATTGACCATCTAGTTTGACAGATATAATCAAAACTACTCTCGTTATTCAAAATAGTCCACGGGGAAGCGCACATTATTAATTCTACCGTTAGTACTAAAATTAAGAAGTTTATGAAAAACGAGGAGGAGCTAGAGCAGTATATCACAGATATTGTGAATAAAAATCAAAGTGATTGACCATCTAGTTTGACAGATATAATCAAAACTACTCTCGTTATTCAAAATAGTCCACGGGGAAGCGAACATTATTAATTCTACCGTTAGTACTAAAATTAAGAAGTTTATGAAAAACGAGGAGGAGCTAGAGCAGTATATCACAGATTTCGTGAATAAAAATCAATGTGATTGACCATCTAGTTTGACAGATATAATCAAAACTACTCTCGTTATTCAGAAAAACGAGGAGGAGCTAGAGCAGTATATCACAGATTTCGTGAATAAAAATCAAAGTGATTGACCATCTAGTTTGACAGATATAATCAAAACTACTCTCGTTATTAAAATAGTCCACGGGGAAGAACATTATTAATTCTACGTTAGTACTAAAATTAAAGTTTATGAAAAACGAGGAGGAGCTGAGCAGTATATCACAGATTTCGTAATAAAAAATCAATGGATTGACCATCTAGTTTGACAGATATATCAAAACTATGTTATTCAAAATAGTCCACGTGGAAGCACATATAATTCTACCTTAGTACTAAAATTAAAAGTTTATAAAAACGAGGAGGAGCTAACAGTATATCACGATATTGAATAAAATCAAAATGATGACATCAGGTTGACAGATATAATCAAACTATTCGTTATTCAAAATAGTCCACGGGGAAGGCAATATAATTCTACCGTTAGTACAAAATTAAGTTTATGAAACGAGAGGAGCTAGACAGTATATCACAGATATTGTGAATAAAACAAAGTGATTGACCATCTAGTTTGACAGATATAATCAAAACTACTCTGTTATTCAAAATAGTCCACGGGAAGGACATTATAATTCTACCGTTAGTACTAAAATTAGAAGTTTATGAAAACGAGGAGGAGCTAGAGCAGTATATCACAGATTTGTGAATAAAATCAAGTGATTGACCATCTAGTTTGACAGATATAATCAAAACTACTCTCGTTATTCAAAATAGTCACGGGAAGCGCACATTATTAATTCTACCGTTAGTACTAAAATTAAAAGTTTATGAAAAACGAGGAGGAGCTAGAGCAGTATATCACAGATATTGTGAATAAAAATCAAATGATTGACCATCTAGTTTGACAGATATAATCAAAACTACTCTCGTTATTCAAAATAGTCCACGGGGAAGCGCACATTATTAATTCTACCGTTAGTACTAAATTAAGAATTATGAAAACGAGAGGACTAGAGCAGTATATCACAGATATTGTGAATAAAATCAAAGTGATTGACCATCTAGTTTGACAGATATAATCAAAACTACTCTCGTTATTCAAAATAGTCCACGGGAAGCGACATTATTAATTCTACCGTTAGTACTAAAATTAAGAAGTTTATGAAAACGAGGAGGAGCTAGAGCGGTATATCACAGATTTCGTGAAAAAATCAAGTGATTGACCATCTAGTTTGACAGATATAATCAAAACTACTCTCGTTATTCAAAATAGTCCACGGGAAGCGCACATTATTAATTCTACCGTTAGTACTAAAATTAAGAAGTTTATGAAAACGAGGAGAGCTAGAGCAGTATATCACAGATATGTGAATAAAATCAAAATGATTGACCATCTAGTTTGACAGATATAATCAAAACTACTCTGTTATTCAAAATAGTCCACGGGAAGCGCACATTATTAATTCTACCGTTAGTACTAAATTAAGAAGTTTATGAAAACGAGGAGGAGCTAGAGCAGTATATCACAGATATTGTGAATAAAAATCAAAGTGATTGACCATCTAGTTTGACAGATATAATCAAAACTACTCTCGTTATTCAAAATAGTCCACGGGAAGCGAACATTATAATTCTACCGTTAGTACTAAAATTAAGAAGTTTATGAAAAACGAGGAGGAGCTAGAGCAGTATATCACAGATTTCGTGAATAAAAATCAATGTGATTGACCATCTAGTTTGACAGATATAATCAAAACTACTCTCGTTATTCAAAATAGTCCACGGGGAAGCGCACATTATTAATTCTACCGTTAGTACTAAAATTAAGAAGTTTATGAAAAACGAGGAGGAGCTAGAGCAGTATATCACAGATATTGTGAATAAAAATCAAAATGATTGACCATCTAGGTTGACAGATATAATCAAAACTACTCTCGTTATTCAAAATAGTCCACGGGGAAGCGCACATTATTAATTCTACCGTTAGTACTAAAATTAAGAAGTTTATGAAAAACGAGGAGGAGCTAGAGCAGTATATCACAGATATTGGGAAGAAAAATCAAAGTGATTGACCATCTAGTTTGACAGATATAATCAAAACTACTCTCGTTATTCAAAATAGTCCACGGGGAAGCGCACAGCCTAAAGGGGGGGTCGTAGAGAAATGTGGATTTGAGGGTCTGAACGCGAAAAAAAACTCCTTTTCATAGTTGACCCCATCGATTTTAACGATACCCCCCTTCACCCCAAAAAAAAAAGTTCAAAAAGAGTACTACAAAAGGTCCATTGAAGTTTTATCGAAAAACGATAATTTTTTCCCATGACGTATGATTTCTAGTGAGGGGGAAAGGGGGGTGGGGGGGGTTGGATTTTTTTTGCTGCGCTTTTCGGGGACATCAATTTTTTGAGTCGCCGACTTTCTATAACGAAGAAATTCGTCGATTGGGGGGGCAAACACCCCCCTTCAAAAAAAATTTTTTTTGCGTTTCAAATCGAAAAGTCCCTTAAAATTTTTCGATTCCGTCGAAAATAATTTCCTAATTCAACTGTCTCGTGGCGGAACTACCTTAATCGCCATTTTAATATACGAGTTGATTACAAAAAATGTCCGTCGACCTCGTTCCTGGGGTCAACGTGACATTTTCGATATCCACTTCCTTCAACTACGAGGAAACTTACAATATTTGGATTTTAAAATACATAAATTTGACAGCGCGAAGGTAATATGATTCGACATTCGAATAATATTCGAATTCGTGTATGTTTAGTTGCCTATAAAACAATATTACATTAATGGACCAAATCGACCATTTACAGGTTTTTAATGATCGATTTCGGTGTATGTTTAGTTGCATAATTCACAATTATGCATTAAAAGATCAATTGAAGGTTAATAGGGATCATTAACGATCGATTTCGTGTAGATTAAATAAACTCGTTAATACGAGGTCGTCGGAAAAAATATTAATACAACATATAATCGAAGACAAATGAAATTATAGTTGACATTTCGAGGCAACTAGCGGTAAAAGTTTGAACACGTAACGATGCATATGTCCATCAGAAGTGCTAGGAGTACGTTATTGAATATGATGAAAAAAGGGAGTTTTCAATTACGAATTATGAAAAACATTAAATATTTTTTCGATTTCCAAGTTTGTTGCTGAATCTTTATGTGCAAATCAAAATATTTTAGAGGGCACATGCGTGTTCCCTATTCTAGAAATCGCAGGAAATTTTCCTCCAGAAAATTATTTCATACTTCCAAATTCTCAAGGGGGATATGAAACTTAAGAATAGTTATTCTTGGACGAGTTAGAAATGTGTTTCCTAAAGGAACTATATAAGTGACATATGTCGAGTATGATTTCGGTAGAATTTATATTTAAACCAATCACATTCTCAGAAAGCGACAGGTTTTATTGTTGCTCCTGAAAATTATGAATTAGAATGTGTGGGTTTATAGATTAAAATTCTCGCATTTTGAAATGCTTAAGAGAACTTTTGTGAGCGAGAAACAAAAAACTGTTTTGATAGATATCTTTAAAAATGGCGAAGAACCAAAAAAGGCAAATTTACCAATACATTCTTCAGAATGGATTCTGATATACAAACCGTCTAAGTGCGCTCTTGCAAGAGCTGCTCTCCCGCACCGTACATATACAGGGTGATTCAAAAGTACTTTGACAAATTGATTTGTTGAAAATATAAACAGGATGTTCATAAAATCAGATGTGGAATCATCTGCGACTGAAAGATAAACTTTATTCACTATCTTCCATCGTCAAGATAACCTCTTGTGGGGTATTCATGTTGAAAAGGGAAACATTCTCAATTGAATATTGATATAAATATTTTTCTGTGAATTGAAAAATCCACGATTAAAATGAAGTTATTTTTTGTGAATGTCTAACAGAAAACAACTAGTTTCCCGGCTAAAGCCACGCTGGACATTGAACTACATCTGATAGATATTCTGAAAAGGCCCTAACTCAAAAAAAAAATCTGAAATTTAAAATTTGCATTTTCATTCAGATAGTTATTTGATTTTGTATTCCAGTCTTAATTAAGAACTCATAAAGATGAATGAGGCAAAGAAGAATGTTTTCCAAAAGAGAGTACTCACCAGAAATCATACATTTTTGTCGACGAAAATCTATTTCACGCTTCCACGATCATCAGGAAGACCGGAAGAAATGAGAAACACATTTTAATCGTGGATTTTTCAATTCACAGAAAAATATTTCTATCAATATTCAATTGAGAATGTTTCCCTTTTCTACTTTGACAAACTTCAGGAGGTGATTCCTCACAATATTCTATTATGAATTTTATCCGAATAAATACCTATATGTCCGGAAACACTTCGTTTCCAAGATACAGACTGTTGAAGTTTTACTGAATTTTTATTAAATAACTTTCGAAATACTGACTTTAATCAAACGAAAATTGGTAATGAGTGGTTTTTTGAGGTGTCGAATTCGAACTTGATGTTATCATTGCACTTACTCGTAGGGGGCGCCACCTACACGTCTTTTTCTTTCTTGAAGATTCATAACTTTTTTAAGCGTACTTCTAGCACATTTTTCAGTAGAAAAATCAATTCCTCTATCATAACTACGTAAAAAAGCTTTCTCTGTTACAAGTCGCTATAAGCAACCGTTTTCTAGATATTTGGACTTGAAAATTTCAACTCGATTATTTGATAATCGATGCGTGTTGAAGTTATTACCATTATTTTGCATTTTCACAAGAATGCTTGGGAAAAGAATTTGACGTTTAAGTAGGTAGTTTTGATTTTTTTAAGGGGGCGCCACCTATTCTATTTATTTTTACTCGTTTGAAATAGTTATTTTTGTATCAAGGGTGCAAAATCTGTATTTGTTTTAATAAAATTTGCAAGAAATATCAAGATTTTATTTCAAGAAATTTTGAATATGTAGAATAAAATAAAATAAAGGAAACTAAATTGTATTCAAATAAATTGTTCAAAGTATCCACCTTCATCGAAGATACAGGCATTCAGTCTTCTAGACATTTAATCTCGTACCCGCTCAAAAATTATTGGTGTGTTTCTTATTGTTTCACAGGCGTCTACTATTCGGTTTCTTAGATCTTCCCCGTTCGCTACTGGAGTTTCATAAACTAGTGACTTCAAGTGTCCCCACAAATAAAAATGTAGCGGGTTTAGATCTGGGGACCTTGGGGCCCATGCCTGGTTAGGTTCTTCTACACCCCTGCCGATCCATCGATTTGGATAGACAGTGTTAAGGAATTCCCTGGCTACAACGCTAAAATGGGCCGGAGCACCATCATGCATAAACCACTTGCGGATACGAATTTCTAATGGTACATTCTGAAGTAGTCCCGGCAATTCATTTTCTAAAAAGTCTCTGTAAGTTGCGCCATTCAGTCAGAACGGAAGAAAGAAAGGACCTATCAAGTAATTATCAATTATTGCCGCCCATACATTTACAGAAAATGGATACTGATAATGTCTTTCACTAACTGCGTGCGGATTTTCCAGAGCCCAAACATGGTTGCTATGAAAGTTTGTGAGAGCATTTCGGGAGAAGTTTGCCTCGTCTTCAAAATTGAGGATTTCCAGCCAATTTTCTCAAAAACCACTGACACATAGTAATGCGTTGGGGAAAGTTTATATTTCAACAAATCAAGGTATGGATAAAATTGTTGATCGTGGATAATTCTCCGAATTGTGGACTGAGTAGAATTGAGAGCTTCAGCAATTATTCTTGTAATTGTTTCTGGATTGTCCTCGAGAGCGTTCAAAACAGCTTCTTCCAATTCTGGGGTTTGGACTGCTCGTGGTCTTCCAATAATATCAGCTGCTCTCTTAAAGCTACCTGTTTCTGCCAAACGACGGTGGACACTGGTAAATTTTGGAGCTGAAGGCAGTACTCGATTAGGAAATCGCTCCTGGTAAATACGTCTTGCTTCGCGCGCATTGCCATACGCAATGCCATAAACGAAATGCATATCGGCTAAATGAGCATTATTGTTTAAATAATAATTTTTTTCAAAATTAGTGTTTTAAAACTTACAGAAACTCCAACAAATCAATAAAACGTTTAACTGTCACAATATGTAATTACCAAAACTACTTACATACTTGAACGTCAAATTCATTTCCAAGCATTCTTGTGAAAAATGCTAAATAATGGTAATAACAACACGCATCGATAATAATCTACTTAAAATTTTCAAGTCCAAATATCTAGAAAACGGTTGCTTATAGCGATTTGTAACAAGGGTAGCTTTTTTACGTAGATATAATAGAGGAATTGATTTTTCTACTGAAAAATGTGCTAGAACTACGCCCAAAAAAGTTATGAATCTTCAAAAAATAATAAGATGTGTAGGTGGCGCCCCCTATGAGTAAGAGCAATAGTAACATCAGGTTCGAATTTGACACCTCAAAAAACCTCTCAATACCAATTTTCGTTCAATTAAGGTCAGTATTTCGAAAGTTATTTAAAAAAACGAAAATAAAAATAAAACTTCAACACCCTGTATCTTGGAAACGAAACGTTTCCGGACATATATTTATTTGGACAATTCATATCAGAATATTGTGAGGAATCACCTCCTGAAGTTTGTCAAAGTACTTTTGAATCACCCTGTATAACGAACATTCTTCTTGCATTTTCCACTTTCTCGATTTTGTCAAAAATAACAATTAAATCGCAAGAAACAACATCAAGAATTGTGTTCAGCCAATCAATCTCACCAGTGAATTATATTTCTCTTGGTGAAAATTTGGAGAAAGTAGGTATTTCTACAATTTTGAAAGGAATCAATCGTTAATACCTAGGTACTTTAAACTATATAATCTTTCTAAACAATAATCAATTGTGGGATCTTTGGACAAACTATATGAAGTAACATAGAATAGGAAAACTCCGAAAAAATTGCACAATTTGAAATAGAAATAATTGGTATTGATAAAAGGTTTATAATCGAAAATAAAAATTGGTTATTATATATCCCGGTCCATGGAGCAAATCACATTGAATATTTTCGAATTTCTATGTTATTTTATTTGGATGAAACATCTAGTTTTCTATAATGGCTCCCAAACAAAAAAACACGATGATTCTATTTTTCATATGCTGCAAACTACATTCAATTGCTAGGGCACATTGATTTTATTTTTTTATAATGGACTTTATATCCTCTAGGGGCGAGGGCCATATTGAACTTAGTGTGACGTAACTTATCTGCACTTGAAAAAGTTATAGTATTTGTTCTGTAAACCAATTTTTTGTGAAAATCTTAGTGAAGTGTTTTTAGTTTATTTTATATTTTAATTTTTTTTATTCCAACATGGAAGTTGAAGTTCATTTTATTTTTTGATCATGATTATTTTTCCCAAATGAGGAGGTTTTAAATACATCATGAAAGAAGATCAACAATAATTAAGATAGGGGGTAGAGCCAGGATACAGAAAATTTAATTAGGAAAAATTATCCTCCCTGCAAAGATATCCTGCATCCCTACGATCAATTTATCAACTTTTCTTTCCTTGAAATACCACTCTTGAAATTATTACAGAGTTTTCTTAGTATTTCGGTTCAAAATGCGAGAAAGCAAAGAATGAGTACCTAGTGCATAATGCGTCCAATGTGGTTGTCGATGTTTTATTATCACAAAACATGAAATACCCATATTTCAAGATTTATTTCACTCACCTTGCTGTTTCTCGACGATTTCAATTTTTCAAGACAAAAGTATTTAATTTTCTCCAACGACAGCACAACATAACACCACAACCTTCCATTTTGAGACACAAACTAACACAAACATTGCAGATTTCAAAATATATGATGACATGACAGACGGAATTTAAACAAATGACAGACACCCTTTCGAGGTAGCCATGCATTTACCTCATTCGCTTTTATCAAGAGCTGTCAAAAATGGAATGAAGTATGCAACAAAAAATAAAAGTCTAGTAGGTAACCCAGTTACAAAATACGGAAGGGATTTATATGAAATAATCTGCATTGAGTTTAGAGTGACTTCTTTCCCTCATTATTTTAGAACAGATCAAATGACTTGAAATAGAATAAAGACAACCAATGAAATCAGTTTTATAGTGATAAAATATTTTCGCTCTTTCAAATTGATAGGTAAATACCCTTCAACATAATTGATTTATTATATAAAGAAATTCAAAGACTATATAATGGAATTCGCCAATAGGTTGTAAAAGCCGAGTTAATGTGATGTTCAAACTCATAAAAATATTTCACTTACATACCAAGTTCTGGTATTTCCCAATACACCGTATCCGTTTACTTCTATACGGTGCCCAATACGAATTCATGGAGGTTAACACAGTCCATTCGCACTTGATCTTTGCTTTTTTTGAGTTAATTATAACATACAGGGTGATTCAAAAGTACTTTGACAAACTTCAGGAGGTGATTCCTCACAATATTCTAATATGGATTGTCCAAACAAATATATGTCCGAAAACGCTTCGTTTCCAAGATACAGGGTGTTAAAGTTTTATTTTTATTTTCATTTTTTTTTAATAACTTTTGAAATACTGACCTTAATTGAACAAAAATTGGTATTAAGAGGTTTTTTGAGGTGTCAAATTCGAACCTGATGTTATTATTGCTCTTTCTCGTAGGGGGCGCCACCTACACGTCTTTTTCTTTTTTGAAGATTCATTACTTTTTTGAGCGTACTTCTAGCACATTTTTCAGTAAAAAAATCAATTTTTCTATCATATCTACGTAAAAAAGCTACCCTGTTACAAGTCGCTATAAGCAACCGTTTTCTAGATATTTGGACTTGAAAATAAGTCGATTATTTGATAATCGATGCGTGTTGAAGTTATTACCATTATTTTGCATTTTTCACAAGAATGCTTAGGAAATGAATTTGACGTTTATATAATTTATGAGTTAAACAAATAGATATTATAATAAGAACAGGAATCGAACGTATAATATAACTTTATATATCTTCCCATCCTCAAACTGAGATAAAAAAATAGTTTTAGAACATGTGAGAACTATTGAAAAACTGAGAATTCATGGCCAAAGTTATTCAATTATATATTATTAAGCAAACTTCAGTGACATTAACAACCTACAAAACATATTCAAATGTGTTATAGGTTGATTTGGTATGGTTAGTGAGACTTATGTGTTCTCTCTTGCCATAAAACGTTTGTATAAACGTGTAAACTTATAATATCGCAGAAATAAAATTAATATCACTTCCTTTTTTATTTCCACAGCAGCTATCCATTTTGTTCTTTGTTCCAATTTCCAGGCCGATTTTACAAAAGAATAAAATTTACACAAACTTTTTTCCCATTATTTGTGCAGTTCACAATACATCTAATTCAACGTGGAATTATCAAAACATTTGCACGTTTCAAGAACGAGACTATGCAGTGCGGTATGACTTCTGCATGTGGATTCAAGTTCAAATAAAAGATCAACGTGATTTCCATAGACACATTCTTTTTGGGGATGAATCAACGTTCACAACAAATGGCGTTGTCTCTTCCCGAAATTGTAGGTGGTGGTCGGACAAAAATCCAGATTTTGTCATTGCCAATAAAAACTAGTATTACCAAGAACCAAACGAGTGGTGCGGTATTATTAACGACTATTTCTATATCTATATTATTTTTGAACCAATCAAATGGCCAAAATTTCAAACGAAGAACCAGTCAGATCAGTTTTAGATCAGTTCTCTTAGAGTAGTGGTTAGCGTTTTATTCCATCACACGTTGGGCTCGGGTTCGATTCCATATCAAGGAACTTTTTTTTCAATCGGTTCCAGATACAAACATATTTGATCTGATACTGAAAAATTTATATATATTTCAGGTTTTTGGGTGAGTTCAAGAGCAGTTAATGGTCATTGTGAATGAATTAATCTGTAAAACGAAGCATTTATAAACGGTAATCATTCGGACAACGTTGAAAATTAAAATGTAACATGAATTTTGGTCATTTTATCCAGTTTTGAATGTGATTCGGGAAATATCCTCATCGAATATCATTAGTGCTAGAGGATTTTATCGCAATTTTTTTTAAATTTTCCCTCGAGCATTTTGCCTCTAGGAAATTCAACTCGTGCAATTTGCGGCCTTATTATCAAAGATTAAACCACTCGAATTTCGCTTTCGTGGTTTAATTAGATATTAAGACCGCAAATCGCACTCGCTAAAATTTCCAGACAAAATGCTTTCTCGAAAATTTCAAAAAAAATTGAGCGGTAAAACACCTAGCACTTATGATATTACCCTCGATAAAACCCCTGCTAGCACTTATGATATTACCCTCGATGAAACCCCTAGCACTTATGATATTACTACCCTCGATAAAACATCTACATTTGTTCCACATCTTCCTTGCTATAGCTTACTTTCCAGAACTTTTCAATGAAACTCCATCTTTTGTTATAGGATCTACTGCGCCTGGCAGAAACTTCTGGGTCAACGCGAAATATTGGCGAATCCAAGGAAATAGCGGATAAACTCGCAGATACCATAAACTTGGAAATCATTGAACCCTTAGCAAGAGTCAACAGGGCTTACAGATTTACCAAAACCACACCCCAGTGTGAAAGGTAATGATAAAATAGTTATTTTCCTAACAAGTGTGGAAAGTGATACTTTCCCGCACGCGACTGCTGTTGACCCGAACGACGCGGAGCGGAGTTCGGGCAAGCAGTCAAGGGCGGGAAAGACACTTTATTTTTGAAGTATCTGATTCAAATTAAAGAAGGTGAAATCACTTTGCTGATAGGCTGCTCAGATTGAGTAAGGTTCAATTGATGACTTTTCCTAGTTTGTCAAATTGGGCCACTAAAAAAATTCCACATACATTAACTTGACTAGTTCAAGAGTTGGGCGCCAGGCTTGCTAAAGACAAAAGCCAAAGATAAACAAAAATTTACTAAATAAATGTCACCTAGCTTGTATGGGAAGGCAAATAAATATGTAGGAAATCAACTTAACAAATTTATTCCAGACTAAGAAATATTTTAACAGTGACTGGATAGTATGAGAATTTATAAAAAAACTTTGAACAATGTTGCTTACTCCCTTGGGGAGTAGAAAAAATGCAATGGAAAAATTCAAAAATTAAATATACATATCAAATTTTGAACATTTACAAAGATTCCTCTAGACGATGGTGATACGGTATATACCTGCGGAGGAAGTCTTCAATGGAGGGAGATGAAGAAGGCTGGTTTAGACGAAGATGGTCTCAGCGTTACGACGACGAATCTGGTCGTGGGTGGGTATCTGTTGGTTTTAAGACCCCTTTGTTGGCGTGAATTGGTTTCATCTTCACGGACCAGGCTGAGTTTGACGTGCTGTATGACCTCCTAGGGTACCAGTCCTTCTGTCTCAGTAGGTGGCTTCACTCCGTGGTATATATCATGCGAAGAAGATGATAGGAATAAAAAATTGTACAAAATGGGGGAGAACAAAGGATATCCTTTGAACCTCAAGTTTTTATGATTCAAATTTTAATCTAGAGAGTCAAAAGATAGATGCAAATAAAAAATGCCTCAGTCCATATAAAGACTGAAGATTACGTGAAAGAAAAAAATATAGCAATCAAATATGCCATTCTGGATTTAAATTTCTAAGTTAATTTTAATCATTTAAAAAAATGAACAATGTGCAAAATTCAAAACAGAACAAAACAAACCTTACCCAAAACGTTATTTAAAAATTCAGTTCAATTTTGAAACAAAGTAAGCTTTGATAAGGTGAGTAAATGTACCAGAAGAGTCCAAAAAAAATTAGTCGCCAATGGTCTGAACGGTCAGCCACATTCAGTTTTTTTCCTGAGTACCAAATGATCACTACACAATTTGGATTTTTTTTTGCAGATACGTTTTGTGCTTAGTCAACCGAGGAAACCGAAACGAGGGGGAGAGCATACCAGGTCTCAAGAAACTCTTGTCCCAAATGTCCAGTCTATTGGCTGGGTGGTTCTTGAGTAGCGAAACCGGAACATCTTACTGGACTTTGTATACAGATATTGTGGGCGAAATGGATTGCCAGGTAGGTTCCTCAGACATTTACGAGGGCTGCTCTGAAAACAATTCATATACAAAATTGTAACAGCTGGCACTGTTATATATCATTGGTTTATCCTGTATGCCCAGAGAGCACAAAAACATCTTAGAGATATTGAAAGTACGAGATTTTGAGACATTGAACATCCACTGCGATGTTTTGTTTATACATGAATAGAACTTTTATAGGACAGCCAATGTCCGCCGTAGGTGGCGAGTTTCAGGATGTCACAAAAAGAACTTGTCTCAAGTTTTTTTGATAGCCTTTCCGTAGACACAACAAAACATTCCCAAAACATTTTGCGCACATTAAATCGCTGTAAATGAAAGATTTTTAGAGATCACTTTCTGAAGCCTTTTGGTATTTATTCGGACATTTGAAGGTGACACATTCTATCTGAAATGTTTTTTTCAATTTGATACCACCAGGAATGCATCCCTCTTTTAGGATGTTCATCATGTAATCTGAATGGAGATTTTTCTTGAAAAAAAAACAAACTTGACACATTCTGAGTAAAACTTTTCCATTAATTTATTCTGTTAGGATGATAGTGTTGATGTTGAAAACTAACAAACCCCCAACGCTTTTATATTTCTCAGGGTACTGAAATTAAGATTTTGAAGATAATTGCAATATGATTAGATATTTTCATATATATAATTTCAATTGTATCTCTAGGAAGAAAGATTTAGTTGATATTTAGAAAAATATTCATTTTTACAGTGATTCTTCAGTTTTATCACAAACCGAATTCTTCTATCTAAAGTCTAAGTCAATACACTTTGGCCATGTCATTACAGATTCGAACACTCTATAAAATATACTCATTGTACGCTTTTGAGGTTATATTATGTTTCTGGACTATGCTAATATATTTAATTCATGTAATACTTCATATACTTATTCAGTGATATCAAAAATGTTCCACGTTTTTCTCAGTTAAAAATAGAAAAAAAAACACCAATGGGAGAGAACTTGACTGGTAATCATGAGGTCGTGGGTTCGATCCCTGCCCGAGAATATCTTTTTCCAGGATTTAAAAATTCTTGTCTGCACGCCGCCAACTCTCTTTATTTTTCATTCTTTCAAACCACTCGAATTTAAATGAGTTTTAAGAGATATTTTTTAAATGAAGAAAACCAATAAACTGAGATATTTTTTTGTTTGTTTTATAAATGTAACATGAAGAGAACATTGTATTTTCTAATTTTATCGCGCAGATTTCGGCATATGTGACTGAGATTACTATGTGCCGAAAGCGTTCTACGATGTAAATATAATAATATAGACTTTTAAAATATTTCTTTTTTTTTCAGTCCCTTTATTCGGAAAAGTGCAATGATTTCCACGTGGAGGAAATGAGAGTGACGACTGAATACGTTCATAATGAATTGTAAAATTAAACATTGTTTGACAACATCTGCTTGATAGGTATGTTTGAACTGGTGTTTTTGAACGTATTTATGAAGCAGTCCACTTAGGTTATTTATTTTGTAAAATAGCTGTAATAAATTAAATAGTAATATTATTGTTGATTTTATTCATTTCATGTTTTGATAATTTTAGAATTTCACCACCCTTCATACCCCTCTAACCTTGATATCCTCAACTTAGTTTGAAATTACAATATTCCAGAAAAAAACTAGTACACAACAAAAATTGGAATTATTCGAAAGTATTGCTTTCGTTTTATAGTCACAATACACATCAATAGAGAAGTTAAAATACAGGTTACCACAATACTTCCCCTTTGGAATAATACAAAAGTATTGCATTCGTTTTATAATCACAATGCTTCCCCCCCTTGTGATGACAAATTCATAGAAAATATATTGCTTTCGTGTTTTCATCACAATACTCCTCCCTTGTTGATACATTAACAGAAAAGGTAAAGTACAAGATGCCACAATACTTCGCCATTTGGAATGATAAGAAAGTATTGCTTTCGTTTTGTAACTTCACCATTCTTTTTTAATCGATCACTTTCTGGTCTGACAAACATAATCAACTATACAGTAATAACAAAAAACGCAATGAAACATTGATAAAAATGGTAAAGTACAAGTTGTCACAATACAATAAAAAAGTATTGCTTTCGTTTTGGAACTACAACAATCTTTTTCAACTACTCAGTGATTCCTCCCTCCTTATTACTGAGTCTCTCTTGTGCCATAGTTGATCGTAAAAAAGTTTTTATTAATTTTAATTTTGAAAAAAACTTTAACAAAAAATTAAACCGACGAAATACGGAAGTGAAAATTAAAAAATAAAACTAACTTTCTTAGTCTCAATAACTAAGCTCCTAAACTAATGTAAGTAACTAATTTTGAGCCGGCGCCAAACAAACAAGCAAATGAATTAGGTAAGGCGTAAAATGATGGCATCGAGTTGGGCGGTGACATTCTGATAATTTTTTTGAAGTAATTTAATGATCTTCGTTGATTTTTTGTTTGGCGCCAACTCAAAATTAGTTACTTACATTAGTTTAGGAGCTTAGTTATTGAGACTAAGAAGGTTTATTTTATTTTTTACTTTTCAGTTCCGTATTTTGTCGGTTTAATTTTTTGTTAAAAAGTTTTTATTTTTCAATTTTTTTTGGCGAAATCTACCAATTACTAACTGCTTGTTTTTTGATTACTTCCAAAATACTTACCCACCTTACTTCAACTTTACCAGTTAAATAATATGATTATCTACTTTTACTATTTGTTGTAATATAAATTATTTTTGTTGTTCTGGTTAGTTTATTTCATTACTTTGTATATCATTCCATCCTCTCATAGAATATAATGATTGTGATAATGACACTAGCGATCTGTCATTGTCAACTACATATGTGTGCCAATGTTCACAAGTGAAAAATCAATTATTCCCTATTTTTCTACCCGTAAGGGTGGATAATTCCATTCAAAATTCAAACATGATCAACTATGAGGTATACACCCTATCTGATAAAAGAAGAATCATCCAAATCTAAGATCCCAGTACAAAGTTATGCCTGATAGAATCGGTTAACGGACCAGAATTCAGAGGGTGAGTGATCAATCCTTCATTTTGCTACCCTTAGGGGTGGATTTCATCTATTAAATTCAAATGGGACCAACTTCGAAGTACACCCTATCCACTGAAAAAATAATTATCGGAATTGGACGCCTCAGTTTCGTCGGTTAAAACGACCTTTCTCCCGATGCTACAGATACTGGTAGAGTTAAAAAAATTCCTTTTGCCACTACAGTATTTGGAAATGTTGAAATTAAATTGTTCTCTAAAATGTGTTGAAGAATTAACTGAGGATCTAACTCATTTTGTTCTGGTAAGTGGCATTTTAAACAAATAATTTCATCAAATAAGTCATTTGCATCAATATCTGATTCTTTACGTGCTTCATCTTTCAAATGAAATGATAAATTTTCACACGAGTTTCTTAATTCTTCTTCATTCAATCTGAATATTTGATAAATAAATCTAAAAATGTTATTAAATTGTTCCAACCCCTTGAACTTTTCATTAAGAGATGATAAGGTCGTATCTAGTATAGAGAAGAATACTATTACTTTGTAATTCATTTTCGGGTCTGTTATTGGTTCGTCAGTACATTCATAATCAATAATCTTTTCTTTTTTCTTTGACGAACTGTTTGTGAAGATAAAAAATTTGGTTCAATTTCTAATTCTTCGGCCAGCTCCCTGGCGTCTAAAGAAGTTAAACCACTTATCATCTCTTAAGTCTAAAAAAATGGTTTTATTTTGTTTAGACAGTCTAAACAATCTTTTAGATTTACACTTTGATTCTGCATTAATTTACTTAGAGAATTGATTTTAAATAAAATATTGTACCAGATTACTACAGAGCATAAAAAATTGTAGTTTTGGATTTTTGTTGCGAGCGATCGAGCTAGGTGTGATGTAGAGCTCGTCCAGTATTGAGGGGGAAAACACGAGTGGACACGATTTGATGTGGCTGCTTTTGCTACGGCGAATCTTCACCAGTCTCGCGCCATGCAGCGTTTGAAAGGTTAGGTTTGTTTGATAAATAAATAGGTAGTGCAGTTATTTATTCATACCAATTTTGAATCGAATCGGACCATAATCACAAAACTCGTCCGCCAAAAACTACGTCTCGTGTTTCGCTTATACCAAATAATTTGGTACGCCTATGGAAGTTCTATTAATAGCCACAGTTAGACAATGGTTCGGGTATCTTCGAGAAAAATTGGTTGTTAGGTAGGGGAAGGCCAAAGTGGTCGTTTCAATACTGGACGAGCTCTACTAAGATCTTTTGAAGATGCGGATGCGATGCGGATGCATCCATTACTTTTAAAAGAGCATCATAAACCTCACCAATGTGATATCTCAAAGGTTTTATAGCGTCTATTCTACTGGACCAGCGTGTATCAGATAGTGGTTTTAAAGTTAAATCGGTAAGGCACTTTTTCGAAATTGACCATCTTTTGGTTGACACCTCGAAATAAATTCTAGCAGCATCGTTAATAACAAAATTTAATGAGTGCGCCGAACAAAGAACAAAAAATGCTCGCGGGTTTATATTTAAGATTCGTGTTTGTAATTCATTGTGTATTCCACGCATGTTTGCTCCATTATCATATCCTTGTCCTCGCAAATCATTTATACTCAAATTTAATCCTACTAATAAATCTGTCTCATAGTTATACAAGCCAGCACCAGAAGAATCAACTATAGGGCAAAATAAAATGAAATGTTCACGTATTTAAATTTTTTTCGTCAACTCGTTTAATAAAAAAAACCTCAAAACTACACTTAATTGTTCCGTATGACTCACATCCGGTATACAGTCGAGGATTATAGAGTAATATCGCCCCCCCCCTCCAAAAAAAAGTGTGTGGTCGGGGGACCCCCGTCAGGACGCAGTTCCTTTACGCGGCTTGCGGTAGGTGTTGACTGGTAGAAATCGTCACGCACGTAATACCAAGCAATACTATACCCATACAGGGTGTTTCAGAATCGAAAGCTGATAATCCTTGGATGATTTTAAGAAAAATTCTTCATATGAACATAGGTCCGCAACCGCTTTATTTCTGAGATACAGGATGTTGAAATTTAACAAAAAAATCACTTCTTCCCCAAATTCTCTGAAACCGCTTAGGCTTCTTCCTTCAATTTTGGTACATGCAAACTAAGCATAAAAATACATTTTTTCCATGATCGAAAATTTCTTAATTTAGTGGCGTCCCTGTTAACATGCCCTGTCATATTTTTGATCAAAATAGTCATACGCCACTGCCTCTTTTCCAAATAAATATTATTTTTGTAATTGTCCTCTATCTTCTCATGAAAATGGTCTCTTGCCTTTTTTTCGTTCAGCGGACGGTTTTCGATTTAGAAAATAAAATACATTCATTTGCTTGTCCCTATTCGATTTTTTCTCTTGGTCTTAATTTCACAATTGTGGTAACCAAAGGATATAGGCAAGATTTTTATAATTTTATGGTAACTATTATTAAGTTTTTGTAATGAGTACGCATAAAAATACATTTTTTATTTAAAAAAACAGAACTATTATGAACAAAAAATATCAAAAATCGAAGTACACAGTCTTCTTCACAACAAAAGATCCAATATAAATTGAACCAGAAAATGGTAGATCACAGGGGAAAAACAACTACTTTCCTAGCAAATACCACGCAGAACGTTGAATGATATTCACCTGAAAATCCATGCATACCTCCATATAAATGGACATTGAATGCAAATGTTTCTTTCTGATAAGCTCGATTATGTTTAATTTATGTCGTGTTCGCCTAACAATCCGCATACCGGTTTCAGGCTTTTTGGCCCTCATCAGTACGGAGTAGTTACCAGCCAGAGGTCCGAAGAGCTCTGGCCGAAGCGAGACACAACATAAACAAAACCATCATCGAGTCTATAACACCTATAGGTACGTCGGAAAAGAAAACTTTTAACTGGCAGTACCTAGTGACAGAAAGAAACACTCCGAAAATCTCCCACCTCGATAGGTTTCTAAATAAAAGATTTCTTCTCAGTAGGAGTGGCAAGCCCGACTAGCATATAGTGAAAGATCTTTAAAAAAATATCAAAATCAAATTAACTGTTCAAAATGTCTCCTTCAAGTATGCACGCTTCAGCCCTCCTTGTCATTGACTAGCGTACTCTTTGGAAAATTCCTGGAGTATTCCTTATTGCTTCACAGGAAACTATTACGCGGTTTCGCAATTCTTCCTCAGTTCGAATTGGTTGACTGTACACCAACGTCTTAAAATGTCCCCAAAAGAAAATAATCAAGACTGTTTGAGTCTAGGGATCTAGCTGGCCATGACTCTGTTCCCCCACGACCTATCCAGCGATTATAAAAGTTTTGATTTAAATAATCGCGTGCCAGAGCACTATAATGAGCAGGTGCACCATCGTGCATAAAACACATGCGATTTCGCATTAAAATAGGAACATCTTTCAACAGAATTGGCAAATTATCTTCAAGAAATCGGCGATAATTATGTCCATTTTATCGGCGTGGTAAAAAAAAGGTCCAATTAGGTAATCTCCAATTATTCCAGCCCAGACATTTAATGAGAACTGCTCCTGGTGATGAGATTCCACGATTGCATGCGGATTTTCCTCGGCCCAAAAATGATTATTATGAACATTTCTGATCCTGTTTTTAGTAAAACTAGCTTCGTCCAAGAATAACATTTCCCTGTCAAATAAAAAATGTTTGGTAACTTTTTGATTATGATAGGGATATAATAAATAATCATGAAGAATCCTCCATACTAGAATATGGGCGATGTTCATATTATTGGCAACTTGCCTCGTACTTATTTCAGGATTTTCGTCAACTGAATTTAAAACAGCTACCTCAATTGCTGGAGTTCTTGCAGTCCGATGTGCTCCTTTCAAGTGATGATTTGGCTCAAAACTTCCTGTTTCACATAACCTTGGGTGCTTGAAATCGTTTGAGCATCAGGAACCATTCTATTTGGGAAGCGCTCTTGATACAGTCGCCTGGCTTCATATGCGTTCCCGTCAGCAAGCCCATACAAGTAATGCATGTCTGCTAATTACTGATGTACTATACGCTTTTTCACAATATGGGGTCTGGTTGTCGCCATATTGAATTTTATTATTACTGTCATGTTTTTATTCACAATTTTCTATTTATTTATTGCTTACATAATATACAGTTATAACATATGTATAAAAACTATGGAAATATAAGTTGCATTAATTTTTTCTTTTACACCTAAGTGTATAACACTTGTATGTGCAAGTATCGATTAACTGATATTGTAATTTAGAATAGGTCGAGTACTGGTTATAAGTGTTTGTTTGGTTTTATAATTTAATATATTTTAATGTGTAAATGATAATCGGTAACATAAATAATTAACCTAAAATTTGTTGAGTATCTTTTAAGTTTACAAATGGCTTTCATAACAAAGCTTCAAACTTATTGTAGTTTGTACAAATATATTTTTCACAATTTTTATTGAATAGTTTCACAGTGCTAGATGTTCTTATTTCTAGAGGCAGTATATTAAAACTTTTGGTGCCAAATAATTAACAAATCTTTGCGAAGAGTCTTTTTTGAACATTGGAATTGCTATTTGTTCATTATGTTTTGCTAGTGTGTTATAAGAATGAGATATTTGTTGTAGATATTGACTATTTTTGTAGTAGAATGTTGAAATTGTTATGAAATAAACAAAGCCGGATTAAGAGGGGGGCAAACGGGGCTGCAGCCCCGGGGCCTCCACAAGAGAGGGGCCTCCACAATATAAATTTTTAGGTAAAATTTCCTAACAAATAGCGAAGGATATGCAAAATTATATATAAAAAATCTGACAACGAAAGAGCAGTTCTCCCACTTTTTCATCTCACATTCAAAAACATGTTTCGTATTCTTGTCAAAATCCATGGTTAATATTAATCTTCGATCTGATGAATCATGTGTATATGCGAGAAACAATCACCAAGTAAAACATCATACTATTATACAAAATATTATATCGTATCGAAATTAGCTGTAAAAACAAGAACAATTGAATTTAAAAAATATACATTTTTTTTATTAAATGAAGGATTTTTTGTCGATGTATTCTTCGAATGACACAAGCGATCTAGATACACAATGAAATTCAATAATCATAAGCAATCAAATTATTTATAAGAGCCCTGTGCGCATTCCATAATAGAACAAAAGTTCAAATTCTGTTGACTATTTTTCTGCCGATTCTACAAACACTTTGCATGTCTATACCTGTTTTTCCTATTTATTGGCGTTGACAAGTGTCCGCTGAGTGGCGCGCTAGTAACAGAGAAATCCGCGAAATCTGAAAGTGTGAGTCAAAGAGAAAGATGACATTCCGCAACAAATGTAAATCCTTCTGAAAAGGACTATCTATCTATCTATCTAAGATGTTCTACTATCAAATTCTTGAAAATCAAAATTTCAGAGCTACATTCTCAAACATTGAAATTACAGTGATTATTTTTTGACATTGCTAGAAACCAATGGAAACGTTCAATTCAAATAATTCATATACGTTTTGGCCAATCAATAGTGGGCAATAGTCACTCGAGCCAGTTGGTCTCTCTTGTCTATTGCCTGGCAACAAGTTTTCGAAAATCTGTCGAATTATTTTCACTCTCTTGTGATATTACAACTGAGAATGTGATGATGTCAAATTGCACTGGAAAGCGCTCATTTTCCAAAATGAAAAAAATAGGCGAATTACGATGAGACAAAGCCGCCTATCAAAGTTATCGCTTCTTAGCATTGAGAATGATTTTCTCCGGATGCTGGATTTGACCGAAATCATCAATGATTTTTCTTCGAAAATAGCTCGCAAGAATCCCTTTGTTTTCGCTGTAATTTAATTCATTTCTTGTATTTTATTATACCTACATATGCTCGTGTCGAAATAATTTGATTTGTTCCGCAATAAATTAAAAAAAAAACTTGTTTGAAAAATAATTAGGGGCCTCCACTCCTTTGTTGCCCCAGGGCCTCCACACCTTTTAATCCGGCCCTGGAAATAAAGATATCTGACATTTAAAATGTTTTCATTATAAAATAGACTGGTTGAAAAGAGCTTATCTCTATTAAAGATAACTTTTAGTATGTAATTTTGGACTACATTTAGTGGATGAAGGGTGTTCTCATACGATCCGCCCCATACTAATATGCCATATCTTATAAGGGATTCTACTAGTGATCTATATACAATAATCAGTTGTTCTTTATTTAGGATTTTAATGATATGGTACATTTTGTATATGAGTCTACGAACTTTTTTCACTAATTCAACGATATGTAGATCCCATTTAAGATGTGTATCGATGGTAACACCTGAATACTTGATATTGTCACATTCTGTTATGAGATCAGTAGAGTTCTCAATTTTAAGATTATTGTAATTAGGTCTATTATAATTTGTTATTGAAAATGCTACGTATTTTGTTTTTTCTTTGTATTAAGTGAGAGTTTATTGAAATCCAGCCACTCTTTAACATTTCAATATGGCTCTGGTTGTCGCCATATTGAATTTTGTCACAATATGGCGACTGGTTGTAGCCATATTGAATTTTGATTATTACTGTCATGTCTTTATTCACAATATGGCGTCTGGTTGCCGCCATATTGAATTTTGATTACTGTCATCTCTTTAGTGACACTCGCAAGATTAAGACAATTCGATTGACGTACGAATCATCAAAATCGGTCAACGCGTTTGCCTCTGAAGCGCCACAAAGGAACAAACATACAACATGATAAACACATTGCCCTCCTTTGCGTCACGCAGTCTGGTAAAAAGGTAATAGATAGATAGATAGATCTTTATTTTCCAGTAGACAGCAGGACATTGTATAGGAATAGTCAAAATACACTTAAATCTGGGTAAATACAAAATTTAAAATCCAGAACAATATATTTAAAATACAAAATAGAATTTAAAAGCGAGAGAACTCAAATTTAAAATTCAGAGTCTGAACCAATGTTCCCAAAATTCTTTTAAAATATACATGTCAACATCTCAAGATAAAAATTTGCAGTACAGTTTCAGGACATAAACTCTCCAACACTATACACACATTTTTCCAGTAAAAATTCTCGTATTTGCTTTTTGAATATGTTTGTACTTTTACTTTCTTTAATATAGTTTGGCAGTTTATTGAATACCCTGGGCGCCATAGAGAGAGGAGAGTTGAAAGATACTCTATATTTATTATAAGGTATATCAAGGTCATTTTTAGTTCTGGTATTGCGTTGATGTCTATCTTCATTGGTACTGAATAGAGTACCTCCAAAAGTTCAAAAATGACTAACGAAGGAACTTAGAATTCTATAGTTTTGAAAAACAGTTCCACAACTTGTTCGGGCCGATATATTGACGAGAGAGCGCTAAACTCGCTTTTGAGCAATGAATACATCATGTGAGAGTACAGTGAAACCCCATAGACATATACCATATCGTAATCTACTGTCAACTTGTGCATAATACAATGCAACAAGTTGATTCATTTCTAATACCTTCCTAGTGGTTCTAATTGATATGATAATGAATTCAGTTTGGAATCAGTGACTGACAATATTTTTCCAGTCCATGAGAATCAATTTGGAAACCAAGGAATGTTACACAGTCACTATCACTGGAACATATGGTGTTAAGAGCCATCTGAGCCGAATGTAATTTCTTCACATGATTTTTGACCGTTATGTAACCTCATCGATTTTGTTTTTTCCGCATTGAGAAACAATAAAAGTACAGGTGCCACAATATTCTTCCCTTTGGAATCATACAAAAGTATTGCATTCGTCTCCTAGTCACAATACTCCCCCTCTTGTGATGACATATTAATAGAAAAGGTAAAGTAATTTTTCCCCTTTGGAATGATAAAAAAGTATTGCTTTCGTTGTATAACTTCACCAATCTTTCTTAATCACTTTCTAGTCTAACAACATAATTAACCACATAGAGATAAGGTGTCACCTATAAGTGGTCTAGGTTTTTGCTGACCGAGTCAGTCAGCGAGTGATAAAAATGGCCCTTTTCAGACCTTAATAACTCTAGAACTATAATAGGTTTACTCTCGTTTCGGACGTCCATAGTCATAATGGATTTGAAAGGTTTTCACGACGTTTCGAATGCGTGTACCTGCAATCGTCTTCAGGTGAATGAAATTTTGGATTCTAGATGTTCAAGGGGTGCTTTCTTTGGAGGTGGAGAAAATCCTTTATGGACACTTTTCGGTAGTGTGGGAGTCCCTGAGTCAGATTTACCCACTTTCACCCCAAACTACGTGAATGTGAGGTTGGTCTTTAAGGGGCTCATCAATAATCAAGGGGGGCTTATTGGAGTTGCAAGTGTGAAAATCTAATAGTTTTTGAGTGAGGGGGAAGGGGGTCAAAAGTAGCCCGAAATGGTTCGTGTGATATACACATTGTCGGTTACTGCATAACTTGGATGGGGCCATATGTTTAGATATAAATAGGACAAGTCTCAAAATGGATCCTTGTGGCACACCACCTGTCTTGATATATGATATCTTAAGCAGCTTCAATGGCTGAGACATATTGTTGCATTTTTTGAACTCATCCAAGAAATGATTCTAACCTACATACTATTATTTTCATTGTGAAAAGTGTATTAAAAAATGTTATACCTTCTCGGTACATGCGAGAAAAGAGAATCAATATAACATACTCCCACAATAAATAACTATCAATGTTTTTATTAAAAAAATTATAATAAAATATAGAAAAAAAAATAACTTAAAAAATTACAGATTCAATAACCCAATCCCGTCCCCTCCGTGTGCTCCTTGGTCCACTCATCAAATTCCCGAATAACCTCTTCTGACATCTTAGCCTTGTAATCGCCGACTTTCCCCGACCTCATGAAAGTTCCCTCACACTCGATCAGATTGAATTTTCTGTTCAGTTCGATGACCATCTCGTAATTGACAGAGGGGTTGTTCTTCATGCTGGCAAAACTCAAATGATCACCGAGAACCTCCACTTGGTCGTCCGACAAGGGCTTCTCGAGGAATTCAGAAACTTTCCTGATAACGGAAGGCAGATCTTGGATCATTTCTTCGTATTTCAGGAAGAGGATGTTCGGTTGGTTCCGCCTCTCCCAGAAGGGCAGTACGTGGTTCCAGAATGGGGCATATGGCACTGAAAGAGAGCTCCGTTAATTTGGGACATATTGAAATTGGGAAAACTTGGAGGAAGAAATTGAGAATTCTAAGGCCCAGATCAAGAGAACACAGTAGAAACAATCAACCTAGCCTTAGACACGCGAGAATTTTGAAAATTATTGTAGAATGATAGGTAAAACTTACTTACACGTGAAATTAATTTCCTAAGCATTCTCGTGAAAAATGCAAAATAATGGTAATAACTTCAACACGCATCGATTATCAAATAATCGACTTGAAATTTTCAAGTCTAAATATCTAGAAAACGGTTGCTTATAGCGACTTGTAACGAGGGTAGCTTTTTTACGTAGATATGATAGAAGAATTGATTTTTTTTACTGAAAATGTGCTAGAAGTACGCTCAAAAAAGTTATGAATCTTCAAAAAAGAAAAAGACGTGTAGGTGGCGCCCCCTACGAGTAAGAGCATTAATAACATCAGGTTCGAATTCGGCACCTCAAAAAACCTCTCAGTACCAATTTTAGTTTAATTAAGGTCAGTATTTCGAAAGTTATTTGAAAAAAAAAGAAAATAAAAATAAAACTTTATCACCCTGTATCTTGGAAACGAAGCGTTTCCGGACATATATTTACTTGGACAATTCATATTAGAATATTGTGAGGAATCACCTCCTGAAGTTTGTCAAAGTACTTTTAAATCACCCTGTATAGGTATAAAGTCCAAGATCCCAGAGCCGACACACCTACGTCGTTTTAGCAAAACTACGTTAGAGTTTACTGATATTCTGTCACTTAATATACTGAGACAGCCGAGCGGTCTAAGGCGCCACATATAGTCTACTCGACAAGTTGAAAATGGTCTAAAATAGAGATACTGCTCTTAAAAATATGTGTGATAGTTCATTGGATCCGGAATGATGCCTAGAAAAATACGCCAAAAGCGTGTATTAGCACATAAAAAATTGCAAAAGTTATAAACAATTGAAGATGAACAAAAAATGGCATTTCGTTTTTTGCCAATATTTCATGCACTATTGATATTTAAGAAATTTCAAAAGAAGATTCTGAAAGAGGAGGAAATATCCAATAAAAAACTCTCGGCTCCCGAAACTCTATCTCCATTATTTATAATTTTAATTTAACGCTGAAAATGGGTCTCCAAGCGACATTTTTAGGTTGCGCGCGCGGCGTCAAAAGCGAGTACGATACATTAATTAATTTATTTAAGGTATTAAATATTTTATTTTAAATTTGAAAAAATTATGGTGTATTCGGAACACTATAAATAATTTATTCCCGTTGAAAATTCTACTTGAAGTTGATTTTTCAACAAGTTAAACGATTGTTAACTAACAAAATTTTTCTCGAACTTCTGTCTTAATTTTAAATTAAAAAAAATGTTTAAGTAATTGTCGTAAAAACTTTTCGCTTCGTAGAGCCTTTCTTATATACGTACTTAACAAGATCACGCCATAAAAGTTAAAAAAATATTCATACTTTGTTTATAATAATTTTTGTACTTGAACAAAAACAAAAAAATCCAAGTAATGTTGTTAAAAAAAAATTATTTTTTAAAAATTTTTGCATAAAAAATATTCACATTTTTATTTTTTTTATAAACAAATTGATTATTTCAATTTTTTTGAAAAATTTTTTTCCACAACTTCATTATATTACAAATATTATGATTTGAAAAAAAATTTCCCTAATAACAATTTTTAATTGTTTATAATCGTTTTTTTTTATATTTCTATTAATTAGTAAAATTAACAAAAATAAATTTTTTTATCAGCTTCCATTGTTTATTGACTTACCAATTTGTTATAAACAAATTTTTTACTTTGTTAGATTTTTTTTCTAAAACTTCTAAGATTTACAAAAACAAACGTATAAAAAAAAAAAAAAACCCAAAAAAAAAATTGGAAATTTTTTTTATACTTTGTTATATATGGTTGTTTTTGTAAATTTTAAGAGTTTCAAAAAAAAAATCTAACACAGTTAAAAAAAAATTATAACAAATTAGTAAGTTAATAAACAATGGAAATGTTGATAAAAAAAAATATTTTGGTACTTCATAGAGAACTGTCAATTATGATTTTTAGAAGAAAAATAATTCCTTAACTAATTATTTGAACAATAGAAATATAAAAAACAATTATAAACAATTAAAAATTGTTAAGGATTTTTTTTTTCCAAAAATCATAATATTCATAATGTAATGAAGTTGTGGAAAAATTTTTTCAAAATTATTGAAATAATCAATTTGTTTATAAAAAACAAATAACGGGAAACATTTTTTTTGCAAATCAATTTATATCTTGTATTAATGAAAAAACGATAATATGATGATTAAGAAAAAAAATATTTTTTTAACAACATTACTTGGATTTTTTAGTACAAGTACAAAAATTATTATAAACAAAGTATGAATATTTTTTTAACTTTTATGGCGTGATCTTTTTGAGTATGTATATAAGAAAGGCTCTACGAAGCGAAAAATGTTTACGACAATTATTTAAACATTTTTTTTCATTTACAATTAAGACAGAAGTACGAGAAAATTTTGTTAGTTAACAATCGTTTAACTTGTTGAAAAATTAACTTTCAGTAAAATTCCCAACGGGAATAAATTATGTATAGTGTTCCGAATACACCATAATTTTTTCAAATTAAAATAAAATATATTTAATACTTAAAATAAATTAATTAATGTGTCGTACTCGCCTTTGACGCCGCGCGCGCAACATAAAAATGTCGCTCGGAGACCCATTTTCAGCGTTAAATTAAAATTATAAATAATGGAGATAGAGTTCCGGGAGAGTTTTTTATTGAAAATTTTCTCCTCTTTCAGAATCTTGTTTTGAAATTTTTTAAATACCAATAGTTTATGAAATATTGGCAAAAAACGAAATGCCATTTTTTTTTCATCTTTAATTGTTTATAACTTTTGCAATTTTGTATGTGCTAATACACGCTTTTAGCACATTTTTCTAGGCGGTATTCTGAATCCAATGAGCTATCACACATAATTTTAAGAGCAGTATCTCTATTTTAGACCATTTTCAACTTGTCGAGTAGACTAATATAAGAGATTTGAGCTCTGGATCTCGAAAGAAAGCGTTTGAATCCCACCACCTAAAGTTTTTTTTCTCTCCTTGAAATTGAGGAATGATTTGTTTTGTTTTTTTTTATTAATATTCGTCCCAAAACAAGCCATTTCTCAATTTCAAGGAAAAAAAAACGTCAGTGGTGGTATTTGAACCCACGCCCCATTTTGAGATCCAGAGCTTAAATCTGTTGAAGCTGGCGCCTTAGACCGCTGGCTCTGGGATCTTACTCTAATAGTATTGCATGGTATAAGGATAATTAAATGTGATGGAATAGAAAACGTCAACTTTCATTGGGAAACATATTGAGAAACAAAATAACGTGTTTTTAGATGATAATATCCTTTTTTAAACATAATTTCTTATGTTTTTTATATGTCAAAATTGGATTAATGGTTTACATATATTTATATATATATATATATATATATATATATATATATATTGATATAAGTACCTGGGAGACCAGCTTAGCTCGGTTGTTTTCTGTAAAATCGTGTTTTTTTGGAGATGCTTATTTAGATACGAATCACATATGAATATTTTGCAATCTTACCTAATGCACAGCTTGGCTACAATAACACATTTTAAATAAACGTATGAGTTCCTTTGACTAACCAAAGAAAAACTCCTGTATTCAAACAATGTCATATAGCGCCATCTCACAAAGTTTAGAGGTACAAGTAGGGTGGATTAGCAACAATGCAAGTACCTCACAAATTTACGAGATGGCGCTATACATATCGATTCGTAATAAATAATTTGTTTTGTGTAAAATCGCGTTTTTTTCAGGAAAGACGCCTATATAGATAAACTTAAAAAGCAAAACCCTATCTAAATACAAAATTTCATCCAAATCGTTAGAGCCGTTTCCGAGATAGCCGAAATATACATTTATATACTGGATTACAAAAACTATAAAAATATTCTGGAAAATGAAAACTTTCTTGGAGTTTACTCAACTCAGGATATTAACCAAGCCACCAAATCGTTCATAAAAAAAAAAAAATAATTCGAAAACGTGTAAAAGAAGTCCATGGATAACACAAGGTCTGGTCAAATCCATAAACAAAAAATACGAACTATTTAAAGTAATGAAGATACATTATATACAGGAAAATATTGAAATCTATATAAGCTATAGGAATAAACTCAATGATTTGATGAAACAAACAAAAAAAGATTACAATTCGAAAAAAGTTTATGAAAACAAAAACAACAATAAAACTCTATGGGAAGTTTGAATGAAATGATAGGCAAAAAAAACAACAAGTATAATTAAAGAACTAAAGAGTGATGGAAAAATCATAAACAACCCAAATCAAATAGCAGACGTCTTTTGTAAAAAATTCTCCGGTATAGGTAAATTTCTCTGTTGTAAAAACAGAGCATCCAAAGAACCACAAATACTAGAAAGAATACCCAACTCTATAGTTATGAAGATGACTGATGAAACTGAAATAGTTCAAACAATTAAAACATTGAAAGACAAAAAAGCTGCAGGAGTAGACGGTATCAGGTCGGAAACGTTGAAATATTTCAAAAACACCATATCTAAACATCTTTCTTATATAATAAATAAGGCAATCACTGAGGGTATTTTTCCGGAAGTCTTCAAAGTGGGAGTAATCACCCCCATTTGCAAGAATGGCTGCCACACAGACCCATTAAATTACCGCCCTATATCGATAATATCTAGTCTAGAGAAAGTTTTCGAAAAAATTATAAAAAAGCGCCTTGATAGTTATCTGAACCGGTTTCATATACTCTCTGATTTACAATTTGGAATCCGAGAAAATAGGTCAACATCGGATGCTATAGCCAGGTTAATAAGTACTATGAACAACTCAGTTGATAAAAAGCTATCTTCTATGTGTATCTTTGTTGACCTGGCTAAGGCGTTCGACACTGTTGACCACATCAAATTACTCCAATACATGGAAAATTTTGGAATTAGAGGAAACTCGTACAAATTGTTCACAAGTTACTTACAATAAAGGTAACAGTGCGTACGTATTGGAGACGAGCTGAGTGCTATGCGAACAGTAGAATATGGAGTACCCCAAGGCACAATCCTAGATCCCCTCCTATTCAATATATATCTAAACGACATATTCCAGCTAAACATCAGAGGAAAGATAACAACATTTGCAGATGACACAGCAATTTTTCACGAAGCAGCAAACTGGCAAGAGCTGAAACAGATTGCTGGGGTTGATTTAGGGTCTCCAGCTACCTTTATGTTGAACTTTTAACCGTCAATTTAAAAAAACCATTCTTTGTACCTTTTTCCTCTTACTCCAGATACTTACCTGAATACAAAGAGCTGCACATAAAAACAACTCCAACGAGAACCTAACAGTGAAATCTGCTGAAAATATCAAATACCTCGGCATCTACGTAGATAACCACCTGGGACACCTGGGACAAACATATTGAATATGTGATGAAAAAACTCAGTCCAATGATATACAGATTTAAATTCATATCAAACAGTTTACCCCTGAATTTACTGAAAACATTATACTTCTCTCTAGTTGAAATCCATCTAACGTATGGTATTATAGCCTGGGGAGCAACGTCAACTAATTTCAAGAATAACCTGGAGAAAATACAGAAGTATATACTGAAAGTTATTCACAAAAAACCTCGCCAATACTCAACAGATATTTTATACAGTGAAACTCGAATTTTCGACATCAACCAGCTCTATACTAGAATTATTTTATTGAAACAACACAAAGATAGAAATACTTCAAAGCATACTGACCATGTGTACAACACCAGACATAACACCGATAGAAGGATGATTGTCCCTCGCCCGGAAAAAGCTATAGGCTTGAGTTGTTTCACTTACCTTGGTCCCAAATTATATAACGAATTACCCAATCTAATCAAAAGATTAAACTCGCTCAACATGTTCAAGAATAAAATAAAAAAATGGATCCAATCCATTCCTAGAACACCAATACACCAATTTATAAATAGCCAAAACCCACTTTTGTCCTAAAAACTCCATCTTCATAACTCCCCCCCCCCCTAAAAAAAAACTCTTCAACTGTCACCATAATATGGATTACGCGGTGTGGATCAATGTTACAGTGTTTCCCATGCACAAGGCTTCTTTTATGAGATACACTAACATTTATTCATTCATTTTATTCACTTTCCAATTATTATTGTTGTAGTATTGTATGGTTTCAATATTGATTGCAGTAGATATAGGAAACATAAAATCATTAAAACTATTTTATTTTTATTTTATTTAAGTGATTACTTATTCTGCACACAGCCATTAGGCTTTGCAGATTCCTTTTGTTTATTTGCTACTTTGTATATGTATCTTGTCTATTATTGTGCGAATAAACGTTATATATATATATATATATATATATATATATATATATATATATATATATATATATATATAAGAATTGCTCGTTTAAAGATATAAGATATAACGAATAGTATTATCAGGAATGAAATACCTTTTACTGTGGCGGAGTTTGGAAAAAGGAAATATAGGCGTAGTATTGCTTGGTATTTCGTGACGATTTCTATCAGTCAACACCTACCGCAAGCCGCGTAAAGGGACTTTCTGACAGAGGTCTCTCGCCCGCACATTTTTTTGAGTGTTTTTTTTTTGAGTTTATAGTTGATTTTCATATTAATCACTTAAATTTCAGACCCCGATATTTTTTAATCATATAAGAAAGTGCTTTTTTATTTTCTTCATTATTCTGGTAGCTTGTTGGCAAAAAAATTAATGATACATATATTCAACGGTGTTTTGAAAAAAAAACCAATACTTACATTTTCCAGCAAGGAACAATTTACAATAATCCTCAAAAGTTCCCTCTGTATCCTTCCATTAACCGGGAATGATTGTAGTATGAAATGCAGGTGTCTTTTGGATTTCTGGTAACGTATATTATCTGAAAATTGAATGATTCCCCTAATAAAATAATGATTCCCATAATAAAAATTATGCTAAAACACAAAACAGAACAATTAATAATAGAATACACGGTTTATAGAAACAGACTAAGCAATTTGATTAAACATACTAAGAACGAATACTATAAACAGAAACTCAATGCCACCGAAGGAAACTCGAAGCAAACGTGGAAAATAATAAATGAGATAACAAATAACAACAAGGATAAAAAGAATGTTGCAGATATTCCCATGAAACTGCCAAACGGAGAACTAGCGAACGAGAATAAAAAAAAAGCAAATATTTTAAATGAGTATTTCACATCTGTGGGCATGAAAATGGCAGAAAAATTGAAAACCAGATGTTCCCAATACCTTTTTAAGAGAACCGTTTGTCCATACTAGTTTATTTCTGCAGCCTGTTGAAAATAATGAACTGATTGAGATAATTTCTAAATTAAAAAATAACTGTTCACCAGGTCCAGATAAAATAACTACAAAAACAATCAAACAAATTCATAGACACATTCTTGAACCGCTCACATACATAATAAATCTTGCATATAGTGAAGGCAAAATTCCTTCCCAATGGAAAGAATCTACCGTAACTCCTGTTCACTACACAGGGGATATAGGTGATCCAGGAAATTATAGGCCAATATCTGTGATAGATAACTTCGGAAAATATTCGAACAAAGTATTAAAAGAGACTAATTGGATTTCTCAATACACATAATATAATAACCAACAGACAGTTTGGTTTTTTACAAAATTCCAATACAGAAAATGCTGTACTTGATTTCACAAAAAATGTGTTGATGCCCTGATATGTCGGAAAAATGCTTAGCAATTTTTCTTGACCTGGCCAAGGCTTTGACACAGTTTCTCACGACATACTCCTAGATAAATTATTCAGGTATGGAGTAAGAGGCATACCACTGAGTATCTTGCGAGATTATCTATCACAGAGAAGACAAAGGGTCAAAGTGGGTGATCAGTTAAGTGAATGGTCTACAGTGACTCTTGGTGTGCCCCAAGGGACGGTGTTAGGGCCTATACTGTTTCTGGTGTATATCAACAGCATCACACACATAAAAAACTTCCAGGGTCACCTTGTCTCATATGCTGATGATACCGCCTTAGTTTTCACTAAAGATACTTGGTCAGAGGTTTTTACAGCAGCTGAAAAAGGAATGAAAGATATAAAATTATGGCTTGATCTCAACCTCTTAAGTTTGAATATTGGCAAAACAAAATTTATGACTATCTCACTACAAAATAATGATCAACCAGAAAATGAAACCCTTAAAATACACAATTTTTTTTGTAATCAAGATCCATGTACATGCCCCAGGATTGAAAAAACCGACAAAATGAAATATTTAGGGGTTGTCTTAGACAAACACATTCGATGGGATGAACATGCCCTTTACATACGAAACAGGCTGAGACAACTCATCCACAAATTCCACTATTTGAAAGATATAGTAGACAAAAAAAATATGCTAACCATATACTACTCATTAGCAGAATCTGTTATCAGGTATTGCATCACTGCATGGGGGGGAATGTACAATATGGAAAGTAGACAAAAAAAATATGCTAACCATATACTACTCATTAGCAGAATCTGTTATCAGGTATTGCATCACTGCTGGGGGAACTAGTTCAAAATACTATTTTAAAGATAATATTTTAAAAAAATAAGTTATTTTCTACTGAAAAACTCTACAAAAAATCTAATCTACTCGATGTAAGAAGCCTTTATACCTACTCATGCCTGATCTGGATGTTTCTCCATAAAAATGAATATGACACACCCAACCAAAAAAACACCAGATCATGCGAAAATATGTCTGTGAATTTGCCATTGTTCAAGAAGAGTCATTCTCAAAGATTTGTACACTTCCATGGTCCAAAACTTTATAACTATCTGCCACTAGAATTTAAAAAAATTGAAAAATTAAACAAATTCAAATATTCCATAAAAAATTCATACTCGCCAACAAAGAAAAATTGATAATCTCTTTTAGAAAGTACAAAAAAAACTAATATCCAACCTAACACCTATAGCTTCAATTTCTCCCCCATCAAGCGTCAACCATATTTCACACACAACCCCCTTTTGATGAGTGCTGCAAAGCACAACACAAGCACTCAAGTGTTTAGGTGTAGCAGGCTACTCAAATTGGGTTGAAAAGTTATATATTTAATAATACTCATTTAATATTACTATGATTATATTCACTATGTTGTACATTGCCATCAATAAATAAATAAATTGAAAAATAAAATTGAAAATAGACTACCTGAACAATGACATTTCAGTGTATGGAAAATGTCAGTTAACACGAATCAAATTTTTGGCTATGAATTTTTCATATACCATATTTTGAGAAATACATCCAAAAAGCTCACCTTTGGACGTTTGATATCATCTTGAATTTCGTTGGGTAACAATGTCCATGGAAGATGTGTTTTCAAACATAAGGCACCAGTCTCACTCTGATCTCTCACAAATTTCAAGGAATCGTCCAAGAATGGAGGAGGTTGAAAATTTGCGTTATTTTTCTTGAACCCCCTGTAGTCGAAGAGAGCTGAAACCCTGAAATGTACATGCAAATAGTACCTTCTCAAATGAAATGTAGAAGTAACATTTCCGGGGGTTGAAAAGTAGAATTGAGTTATGTTAACTTATCTATTACAGTTTTTCACCTATGTTGATTTTTCTGAAAAAAATTACCGCTGTAGTAGTTTAAGGAAAAAATTGTATCTCGCAAACCGTTTAGAATTAGGAGTCCACGCTAACTTTCTCATCGATGGTCCCATTTTGTACCATATGGGCAAAGCAATTTTCAAATACCGCATTCAAAAATTGTCAAAAACTGACTTTTTTCAAAAGGCAGTTCATATTTTTGTGACACCATTCGGAAGAAACAAAAGACAATTCTTATAATTTAATCAAAAATATGGATTCATTTTCAACTACACAAGACAATGTACGTATTGACCTCGAATAATGAAAATGTCTCAAGAAACACCAATCACTGAATTATCACGTTGAATAAAATAAATAATTAATCCAATTTAATAATTAAAGCCAACTAACAAAAAATTATATAAGAAATGAATGCTCAAAGTCATCTTCACAAAAGATTCAATATAAATTGAAAAACATTGGTAGACCACAGGCGAAAAACAACTACTTTCCTAGCAAATACCACGCAGAACGTTGAATGATATTCACCTGAAAATCCATGCAACTTGGCTTTCTACAGATGTTATAGGCTCGATGGTGATTTTGTTTATGTTGTGTCTCGCTTCGGCCAGAGCTCTACGGATCTCTGGCTGGTGACTACTCCGTACTGATGAGGGCCAAAAAAGCCTGAAACCGGTATGCGGACCCGACATAGATTATAGATATATGTTTGGTGATTTTTTTTTACTTGTATAAGACACCGTGACTAAATTTGAAACAAAACACATCTCAGGAGTTCTGTTTAACTTTAACAACTAATTCTTACTCTAAAAATGGTGATCTGTGGCCCAAATTCACTTGTCCACCGACAAAATCGAGATTGTGCATTATCATCCAAACCATTTCCTGAGTCCAAGTGGTTCCTGAAACGTTGAAAAAAGTTTTTGACGTGTATTTCATTGAGTATTATAATTTTTCTCACTCTGAAAAATGAAGTAACGAATTCATTTTCCCACAGAAAATCAGTCAAGAGTCAATTATCTATAGAGAGAGATATTTCTATTCAATTCTTTTTTTTAATAAAATGCTATACATAGAAACTTATCGGGGAGAACTAATTTTTTCGTTTTCCATTTTCTGATCTCTTTCTCAAATCCAAGTTTTTCTCTAATAAATTAAAGTTGGAATGGCAATTCTTACGGAAAAAAATGTAGGAACAATTTTTATAACTGCATGACCTACAATTTTTGTCTGAACTATTTTTATGATAAAACTGACCGTTTGGCTGAAAAATGCAAAAACCCCATATTTGCGAAATTTGACCTTGAATAATTTCGTTTGCATACGCGGGATCAATGGGGATTTTTCACATTTTATTTATGATGATGTTCGTACAAATTGTTAGCTTGTTGCGAATATTGGTAAGCTTAACACTATTTTTCGAGCTAACTTGGCCGGATTACTTGTACAGTTAATGATTCGACTAGGTCAAGAATTTCAATGGACAGTAATACAAGTAATAATTATTTCAACATCACTTTTGTAGAGAAAAAATTCCTACTGGTTAAGAGAAATGATTAATATTTTAATTTATTCATGTCTATGGTTGTTTCTAATTAAATGATTTGTTAGTGTTCATTCAACCAAGCGAATGAGGTTAAGTTATACAGTTGTAGGAAAAATATTGTATGCAATAAGTGACTATAGTGCCTTTTTAATCGTAGGAGTTGTCAATTCGTAAAACATGCACAACATAAATACCAAGCCTAATATTTCTTATGAAATGGCTCCAAAATCATAAATAAAGATTGGGCTACCATCAGCTGACTTCAAAAAAAACTTTAAAACAAATTAAACAGACGAAAAAAGAAACTGAAAAGCAAAAAATAAAATGAACCTTTTAGTCTTAATAACTGAGCTCTTTTGGCCAAAAAAAAATTAATTAATTAAAAAAAAATAAATGTGATAAGAAGAAAAAAAAACTTGAAATGATGACAGAGTGGTGTGCGGCGGTAAACTGTGTCTCAGGCCTCAGACATATTAATGATGCAGTGTGCTCTGATGGAGAAGAAAAAAAAACTTGAAATGATGCATTGTTTTGCGCCTGGCTGCAATTACAGACACTCAGGTGATTGTAATTTCTATTTAATGCCAACAGACTTGAAAGATTTAATAAAAACTTTTTAATAAAAAATTAAACCGACGAAAAAATCAACTGGAAAGCAAAAAACAAAATAAACATTCATAGTCTAAATGATAATTGAGCTCCTAAACTAATGTGAGTAACTGATTTTGGGTCGGCGCCAAACAAACAATTATCGAAGATAATTATATTACTTGAAAGAAGTAATCAAAACGCAGCAAAAAATTAAACCAACAAAATACGGAACTGAAAAGTAAATAATAAAATAAACCTTCTTAGTCTCAATAACTAAACTCTTAACTAATGTAAGTAACTAAATTTGAGTCGGCGCCAAACAAACAATCAACGAAGATCATTGAATTACTTCAAAAAAATTATCAGAATGTCACCGCCCAACTCGATGCCATCATTTTACGCTTTACCTAATTCAAATGCTAGTTTGTTTGGCGCCGACTCAAAATCAGGTTTATTTTATTTTTTGCTTTTCAGTTGATTTTTTCGTCGGTTTAATTTTTTGTTAAAAAGTTTTTATTTTTCAATTTTTTGTTGCTGAAATCTACTAATTACTACCTACTTAATTTTTGATTACTTCCGAAATATTTACTTACCTAGCTTACTTCAACTATTAACTATTAAATAATATGATTTTCTATTTTAACTATTTATTGTTAAATAATATAAATTAATTTTGAAAGTTCTAGTTAGTTGATTTAATCACTTTGTATATAATTCCATGCTTTCATAGAATGTAATCATTTTGACGGATGTAGGAGGGTCTGTCAATGTCAACTACATATGTGTGCCAAAGTTCACAAGTGAAAATCAATCATCCCCTATGTTTCTACCCATAGGGGTGGATCATTTCATTCCAATTGGAATTTGATCAACTATGAGGTATACCCTTTCTAATAAAAAAAGAAACATCCAAATCGGAAAACCCACTACAAAGTTATGCCTGATAGAATCGGTTAACGGACCAAAATTCAGAGGGTGAACAATTAATATCCTTCATTTTGCTACCCTCAGGGATGGATTTTTTTGTTCAAATTGAAATGGGACCAACTTCGAAGTACACCCTATTCAATGAAAAAAGAATCATCGGAATCGAACCGCTCTGTGAAAAGTTGTGGGTGATCATAAATAAAAAAAAATATACGCGTCGAATAGAAAACCTCCTCCTTTTTGGTTTCGTCGATTAAAAATATACATAAAATACTTGGCATGGTGTGTAACAAAAACTTTGCAACAAAAAATTAAACCAACGAAATACGGAACTGAAAAGTAAAAAATAAAATAAACCTTCTTAGTCTCAATAACTAAGCTCCTAAACTAATGTAAGTAACTAATTTTGAGTCGGCGCCAAACAAACAAGCAAACAAATTAGATAAGGCGTGAAATGATGGCATCGAGTTGGGCGGTGACATTCTGATAATTTTTTTGAAGTAATTTAATGATCTTCGTTGATTGTTTGTTTGGCGCCGACTCAAATTTAGTTAGATATTCAATTTCAATTTATTCATATCATTCCATTTTGTGTACATATGCAACTATAAATAATGAGTTATAAAATATGATAAAATGAGGTACAGAAAACCAGATAACATCCACATCGCCTAAGCTTCAAGAGCTTGTATTGCGGTTTGATATCCTCTGATTTTCTGATTTTCATACCTACTTGTTTACAAATTATAATCATCTTTCTAGTACCATTTTTCAGATGATAGAATCTCTCAAATTTTTCCTAAACAGGTGAGTGATTATAGATTAGACGTTCATTTACTGTAAGGACTATTCGAAAATTGTATTATACATATTCTGATTTCGTCCGATAATATCCTTGATAACACGTTTGTAGGAATTCAATGTATTTAATTTCTTAACTTGTAGTGGAAGCATATTGTATAACCTGGGTCCATAAAAAAGTATATTTCTTTGGGGTGATTTTTTCTCATCAAGGGCACCTTAAGTGACAGATTTTCAGTGAATCTGGTGGATCGTGAATGATTTATAGAAAAATTAATTTTTTCTTTGAATACCCAGATCAAGCACTGGTAAGCGTAAACGTTTCTGATCATAAAAATATTGGATTCATGATAGAGAGACTGCGTTGAGTAACGTCTGTTTTTCTTTAGCATAATTTTTAGAATAGAGTTTTGAGCAAGCTGAATATTTTTTAGAACATTATTATAGAGACCGCCCCAGATAATGATACAATATCTTACCACAGATTCTACTAGTGAGTTATATAATAAGATTGTTTTTATTAAGTATATCTCTTAGAATATAGAATCTGTAGTAAAGACTTCTAATTCGTTTTATAACGTACTTTGCTTGATCATCCCATCGCATGTGCTGATCTATAACAATGCCAAGGTATTTCATTGAGGTAGTTTTATCAACTTGTGGACAGGTACATTTATTATATTGTTTTTTACAGGTGAATTTGTGTATTTTCAGTAGCTCATTCCTAGGTTGGTCTGTGGCTTGAAGAGTAAAGGTGATATATTTTGTTTTTTTTTATATTCAAGCTCAATAAATTGTGATTTAGCCAGGTCTGGATTTTTTTAAGATCCTCTTCTGCTACTTTATACAAATCACCCATGTATCACTGGAAAACACTATGGCAGTATCATCAGCATATGATATTAGGCTTCCTTGATTTGTTTTATTTCAAAAATACTGTTAAGATATATGAGAAATAGTATAGGACCTATTACAGTACCTTGTGGAACTCCGATGTTTATTTCTAGTGAGTCACTCAGATGGTTATCAATTTTTACTTGTTGAGTTCTATGGTCCAAGTAATTTCTCATGACCTCAAGGGCTGTATAATTTATCAATCAAGACACCATGCTGGACGGTGTCAAACGCTTTTGCTAGGTCGAGAAAAACAGCCATACATTTTTTTGAGCCCCCAAGGTGAGAAATTATCTGTCTACTTATTTCCAATACTGCATTCTCTGTGCCAATATTTTTCTGGAAACCAAATTGGCTCCGTGATATTATTGAATGTTTATTGAAAAAACTCATAAGTCTATCTTTCATGCATCGTTCAAATAATTTAGCAAAATTGTTAATTACTGAAATCGGTCGGTAGTTTGTTAGTTCTTCATGCTTACCGGATTTATATACAGGGGTCACTAAACAATTTTTCCACTGCTGAGGGAGCATACCACTTCTGAATACTAAATTTATGAGATGTACCAGGGGTTTTATCAAGATAGTATGATTTTCTTTTATGATTTTTGCTGGAATTCCATCTGGACCAGGAGAGACATTATTTTTCAAGATTGATATTTTTTCAATGAGTTCATTTTCAGTAATTGGAGTTAAAAATATAGAAGATAGAGCTGAAGATTCATTTAAGAATTGTCTAGGTAATTCTTCCACTTTTTCAATCTTTCCAGCCATTTCTGTACCAATACTTACAAAATACTTATTGAAAATGTTTGCTTTTTCACTATTATTTGAAACAATTTTTCCATCAGGGGATTTCACAGGTATATCTTTCAGATTTTTTTTAGTGACAGTATTGTTTGAGGCCTCATTCATCAACTCCCAGGTTTTTTTAGTGTTTCCGTATACTTCACTTATTTTTTTTTTATAATAATCATTTTTAGTAGTTTTTATAAGCTTAGTCAATCTATTTCTATATTGTGTTATTGTAATTTATTTTCTTCAGAATAATTATTCAGTAACCGCTTTTTTAGATAATCTCTATGTTTTTTGTCTTAATTTATTTATTTTTTTAGGCCACAGGTTATCCATGGTTTTATTTTCTTTTGTTCTGCTGTATGGGGTCGGCTTTAGAATAGCCCCATGGTAAATCCTGCCTGTCGTAAGAGGCGACCAAAAGGATAACCGTAGGTGGAAGATGGTCTCATCGCCCGGTGAAATACCACCATATTGACTTTGTGTGCTGTGAAATGGATCATTCCATGTTTCAGTGTTCGGTCGATACTTTCCGGTCTCCCTCTTTCCTTTTCCCCAATTCCTCCTTTATTTTCAGGTGCATCGAAATAGTAATAATGATGAAATCTCCTAGAGTAAAACACTCCGGAAGTAAAATACCTCTCCATTCGGATTTCCGGGCGAGAGGTACTCGAGGGGACTCAACATTAAAAATTAATTTTTGCAACATCCGCGGACTCAACAAGAACATCAATGACGTCCACCATCACCTACAGACGAAAAAACCGGATATTCTGGCTCTAACAGAAACACAAGTAAACTCGTCCACCAACAAGGTCCATATGCTTTGTCCTGGTTACGAACTCCATTCTCGATTCAGGTTCAAAGGTGGAGTGTGCCTTTACGCTAAGGCTAACCTTTCATGCCAGCGTGAAGAGAGTTTGGAACCGAAAGACTTTGATGTGATGTGGTTCAAGCTATCTGATACCAAACTGACTAAGTTCCTATGCTGCCTTTACCTATCACCTAATGAACCTTCATATAACGACCTCTTTGAGTTTTTATCACTCAAACTGGACTACATTCAGGAGAACCATCCAACAGCTGAAACCATAATCATGGGAGACTTTAATGTACATAACGCTGCCTGGCTCAAATTCTCTAACAAAACAGATGATGCAGGTCGTCAAGCCGAGGCCTTCGCCATCACTCATGGTCTAGAACAACTGGTCGAGCTACCAACCCGCATCCCTGATGTCAACAACCAGTCTGCCAATACACTAGATCTTTTCCTCACCACCAATCCTGACCCGTATAGAATAGAAGTTTGTGCCCCACTTGGAAACTCTGATCACACCCTCATCTCCACAACATGCTCTTTCCATTTACCATCGAGCTGCACAATACCACCCCGTCTCATGTGGCATTACAATTCGGCCGACTGGGAAGGTCTTCGTATGTTTTTCTCAGCGTTTCCATGGAAGAGAGTTTGTTTCTCTACAGTAGATCCAACACGATGTGCTGAGACAATTTCTGAAATCATCATGTTGGGGATGCAAACTTACATACCGAATACCGAAAGAAGAACATCATCCGATAAGACCTGGTTTAACAGAAACTGCTCTAGAGCTGTGGCTTCCAAACAGGCTAAAAAATCCGGGCCCTGAGACCAGAGCAGCATATGTCGAGGCTAGAGGCAATAGAGACAATAGAACGCTCAAAAGATGCCCACAATGCCAAAATAAGATCAAAACTTGCTGAATGTCCTAACGGATCCCGTTCATTTTGGTCTTTCGCCAAAGCTGTGGGAAGAAACTTCACTTCCAGCTCATTTCCTCCCCTAACCAAAGAAGATGGAACACTAGCAACGACTGCTCAGGAAAAAGCCAATATCTTTGCGCACCTATTTGCTGGAAATTCCACTCTGGATTCATCGGGAAAACAACCCCCGAACATTACACCTATTGACAGTCACATGCCCGAGATCACCTTTCGCCAACGTACTATCAGAAAGATTTTGCTGGGTCTCAACACCAACAAAGCCTGTGGATCTGACGGAATCCCGCCGATTGTACTCAAGAAATGTGCCCCCGAACTAACACCTGTTCTTTGCAAGTTGTTCAACCACTCTTACAATTTGGGGGTATTTCCGTCCAATTGGAAAATTGCAAGAGTACAGCCAGTCCCTAAAAAAGGCAAAAAGGCCCTACCTAGCAACTACAGACCTATCGCACTGCTATCTATTATTTCAAAGGTCATGGAAAAAGCCATCAACATCGAGCTCATGAAATATCTGGAAGACTCAGGAATTGTCAACGATAGGCAATATGGCTTCCGCCATCAGAGATCAACTGGTGACCTGCTCGCTTACGTCTCACATATATGGCAGCTATCTATTGAAAAGTATGGAGAAACTTTAGCTGTGGCGTTGGATATCTCCAAGGCGTTCGATCGAGTTTGGCACCAGGGACTCCTCGCCAAGCTTCCGTCTTATGGCTTGCCCCCTCAGCTGTGTTCTCTGCTTGCTAGTTTTCTCTCAAACAGGTCTCTCCATGTAGTGGTCGATGGAGTTTCATCTGACACTCTACTCATAAATGCTGGTGTTCCGCAAGGATCTATTCTCGCACCAACACTATTTCTACTTCACATCAACGACCTGTTGAAAGCAACTTCATGTCCAGTACACAGCTTTGCGATGATAGTACCCTCCATACCGCTTCTCTCCAGGGCCCCTATATCAGCCCGTGAAACCAGAAATGAACGAGGAAGAAATGTTAATAATATAAATATGGACTTAGCAACAATTCTCGAATGGGGATCTAATAACTTGGTAGAATTCAATGCAAACAAAACACAAGCATGTCTTTTCTCTAGAAAAGCCGATCTCACTGTGCCTAACATAACTTTGTCAGGAGTAACCATACCACTGAAGCCATCCATATCGATGCTTGGTATTACTATCAGCAATAACCTTTCCTGGGAAAATCACGGAGGTCCATTGCCAAAGTGCATCCCAAAAACTTGGTTTTTTGTTTCGTGCCAAGAGCTATTTCACCCCCAGTCAGCTGCTTATGATCTATAAGGCACAGATCCGACCTGTCCTGGAATACTGTTCCCATATTTGGAGTGCGGCACCTAAACATATCCTGAGGCTATTGGATTCTGTCCAAAAAAGGGCAATTCGTCTCGTCGGTGATGCCTCGCTTACAAACTCGCTCACTTGTCTGGAACACCGTAGAAAAGTTGGCGATTTGTCTCTATTCTATAGATATTTTCATGGGCGATGCTCTTCTGAAATATCAACAATCGTTCCTGCTTTGGCAGTCTCTTCGAGATTAACCCGTCAAGTTCAGTCATCACACCCCTTCGTGGTCACTTTGGAGACCTGCAGAACATCACTTTCCAAAGACTCGTTCATCCAACGAACAGCGAGGCTTTGGAACTCATTGCCTAGGGAGGTGTTCCCCGAGGCATACAACCTTCAGAAATTTAAGAAGAACACCAACTCCTACCTTCTTTCCCTAGGTTCCCACGATGTTCTCTGAACATTACAGGATATCCCTTTTCGTAGGAACCAGAACATAAAAAAAAAAAGTGTTATTTTGTATGTTGCTTTGTTAATGCAGTTCTGTATTTTTAGATCGAATATATCACATGCTTCCTGTATGTTATTATTGTTTAGAACATCATTCCATGATTCAGTTTGTAAATATAAATTGAGTTTCTGTGAATCGGTTTTCTTTATATAATTTTGCTTTGGTGATATGTTACTATTATTGCTTATTATTTCGATACCGATAGCTATCGCAAAATGATCGGATAAGTCGCTCTTTATTACCATTGGTTTGATTTTAGTAGATTTTTTCAGTGACTTATTTCTTAAAAAAATGTGGTCTATTATACTTTCAGAATTTTCGGTTACTCTTGTGAATGTATTTATAAAGGAAACAAATCCATCCAATCCAGTTACTTACATTAGTTTAAGAGCTCAGTTATTGGGACTAAGAAGGTTCATTTTATTTTTTACTTTATCAGTTCCGTATTTTGTTACTTTAATTTTTTGTTAAAAAGTTTTGATTTTTCAATTTTTTGTGGCTGAAATCTACTAATTACTAACTGCTTGTTTTTTGATTACTTCCAAAATACTTACTTACCCACCTTACTTCAACTATTACCAGTTAAATAATATGATTATCTACTTTTACTATTTGTTGTAATATACATTATTTTTGTTGTTCTGGTTAGTTTATTTTATTACTTTGCATATAATTCCATCCTCTCATAGAATATAATGATTGTGATAATGACACTAGCGATCTGTCATTGTCAACTACATATGTGTGCCAATGTTCACAAGTGAAAATGTTCACAAGTGAAAAATCAATTATCCCCACAGACGAGGCAACTTTCACGTCGAACGGAACAGTTAGTTCCCAAAATTGTCGCTGGTGGTCCAACAATAATCCAAATCTTGTAATAGAATGCCGTGACCAATGTTCATTCAAGACAAATGTGTGGTGTGGTTTATTACAGAACCAAATAATTGAACCATATTTTTTAGAGTAAATTTGAACGCAGACATGTACAGAAATTTCATTATGAATCAGTTGTCTGAAGTTTTGGATAATCTGCCTCTAAGTTGTTTTGTTGTGAATTTGGTTATAGTTATTTTGGTTTAATGTTTTCACACATCTAAGGTGAAAATAAAGAATATGAGATTTATGAAATTAATTCAAAAAACGTTGCGAAAAATTATGATTTGCTCGAAAACAGTTAACATCCAACAGTCACACTGTTGGGTGTAAACTACATCAAAATATTTCGGGATACAAATCTGTTAAAAAAAGAAATACGAGTGTAATAAGAATGAAAAAAAATTCGTTTATTCGATTACTGACATATTAACGTCCATACATTCAAAATTCGAATCAGTTTCACAATGAAATGAAAAATCTAGATGAACTTTGCAACAACAAAGACGAATTTCTCTAGGTGCATTTATTTTTTTATCTGGTAACAGGCCAATGTGGGTATTTTCTGGGCAAGATATGACATTGAAGTCTCGTATTCATCAAAATTATGAAATTTGAATCATGTTTCGTTCGAATCGGTAGAGCGAAAGATTCGAAAAATTAAAAAAAATGGAAAAAAGTCGAAGTGACAGTAGAGATCAAAGGTATACAATTGGAAACTGAGCAACTTTTTTCTTTGGCATTTTTCGAAATTTCCAAAAAAAAACAGATTTTTTGAGGATTTTCGAAAAACATGTCAAATTTGACAGGTTTAGAGTAGCACATGACAAAAGGAAAGAGGCTGTTTTCTACTCCTTTTTCAGGCACAAACTAACTGCGAAGTCAAATTTTCATTATATCTATTAATAAAAAAAACTTTCATATATTGCGAACTTTATGTGTGACACTGTATATATTTTATTTTTGATGTAACTTTGTTGACACGATGTATTTAGAGATGTTTTTAACAATGTTTTCTCCCAACCCAACCTAAGCTACAATGTGTTTATTTCAGCCTTGAGAAAGAAATGAATAAATATTTCGAAACGTTGGCAATAAGTAAATAGTGTTTAACTATTGGTCCTCCAAACCCACAAAAACAACTGTACTGGGTTTATTGTTGAGGCAATTAAGCTCCTATAGAGTTATCTTTTGAATCGCCTTCAATCAGTTCTTATTGATGACTACCACTCAAACGGTGGAAAACGGTGTTCCACAAGGCTCTGTATTAGGACCAACATTATTCATTGTGTATACACATGGATTTGAAAAACAAATTGGATTTTGTAAAAGTCACTTGTACTATGCGGACGTCACCCAACTTTTCTTCTCTTTCCCTGGATCAGATTTGTTAATGACGAACTCTAAGATAAATTTCGATTTAGAGAAAATCTTGGACATTTCTAACAAGTTTTGCTTGAGTATAAATCCATCAAAGTCACTCGTAATGCTATTCGGTAGGAAAAAAGCGAGAACTCGAAATGTAGATCTCCTAAATATCAATATAAATGATGTAGCGATCCCAAAAACAGAATGTACAAAGAATCTAGGACTCTATATTGTCATAACAAGGGCTTTTTGTAATCTGAAGTTAATCTATTCAAATGGGAATATACTTGATGAAAATAGTAAAATAATGTTATGCGAGGCTCTTGTTCTCAGTCATCTTAACTATGCCGACATAATTTATGGTCATGCCATATCGAAGTCGATCTTGCATCGGCTGCAACTCGTTCAGACTTCATGTGTTCGACTTATTTGGGGTTTGAGTAGAAGACATCACATTAGCCAACATCTGAACGACATTGGGTGGCTGAATATGGAAAATTGAATAATTCTTCAGTCTTGCAGTTTATATCACAAATTAATCAAAACTGAGAAACCGGCATATATTTTTTATAAAATTTATTTTAGAACAGACGTTCATCATCTGAACATTCGTTTCAAATCACGTTTAACCCCTCCTCGCCATTCCACAGCCTCATTTCAGTCGCCCTGATAACCAGGCTTTACAATAGGATTCCCGACGAAATAAAACAAACCAAACCACCAGTGTTTCAGAAAAAACTGAAACAAAAACTATTTGATGGCTTTATACATTTTTGAATTGTCTTCCCACTCGATTTATTCATTTTATTCCCTTAAACATTAACCTTTAGCTAGCTTATGACTTACCATTTACCATAGTTGATCATTTGTTTTTGTATACAGGGTGAGTCAAGCTGAACGCCTCGGACTCTCGTGGCCAAATTGTTTTTTCTTTTCAGGAAACGGTCTGGGGAAGTATATGTATATCGATCTGAACTACATTTAAAAATAATGAATTTCATACAAGGTATTTGAAAAGAGCGTACAAACTTTGACCGGTCACTCAAATCCATTCCAGCTAGTTACTGTGGCTTGAGTAGACGATCAATAGTATACAGTGTGTTTTATATTATCAGGAACACTTACCGAGTGGAAGAACAACTTATTAGCACTTGTGTTACATAAGATGAACTTCGCCTTTTGTAATTTCAGAAATTAAATTGTCTATTGAACCAAAATTGTATGTGCCCAGTACTGAAAAACAATAAAGACGATTATTATTATTATTATTATTATTATTATTATTATTATTATTATTATTATTATTATTATTTGAACTCCAATAACTTTGTTATTTCAAATGGAACACCCTATATTTTTCCACGTGACAAGAACCATATAATATTTCCCTATACCTAAATGTGGTGCTTCAGGAGTTATCGAAGCCTTTTTGAAATCCGATGAATTTTTTTAAATTAACATTATTTCATCTAGTATATCATATACTTGAGTAACACGTTCAACTCTGTTCAATTGTTGTTCCAAGCAGACTCCTGTCAAATAGGGTGATATTTTGTCATAAGTTTGTGTTGAATTCGTCTTGCTCTCGTGTTCTCAGATTTGAGAAGTAAAATGAAAAGTTTTACACTTGAAGAAAGAATCAACATGATTTTAATCATTGGAGAGTGTTACGAAAATTGCTTATTAGCGTCGAGGGTTTAGAAAACACAAATATCATGCATACCACATTCAGCTGCATCAATATCTGTATGGAAGGGATTTCGAACGCAGGCTAGATTTCTGTTTATGGTATCTTCAACGAGTTGGCGAAGAGATGAACTTTTAAGAACATATTTTATTCACAGACGAATCAACCTTCCATAACACTGGTCCGGTGAATCGACATAACTTTCATTATTATAACACCGAAAACAGACATTTATTTCGAACCGTCGATCGCCAGAACCGGTGGAGTGTTAACTCATTCGGTGGAATCATAGGAGACACCATAATTGGTCCTTATTTCTTTGACGGGCATCTGGATGGTGGAAATTTTTAAGATTCATGAAAACAGATTTATGGAATCTTCTGGAAAATATCCCTTTGAATGTGAGACCGAAGATGTGGCTACAATTAGATGGTGTCCGGCACATTTCAAACGTGTTGTCAGGAACTATCTGGACAGAAAATTTACAGATGAATGGATAGGGAGAGGTGGTCCTTATAACTGGTCAGCGAGATCGCCTGATCTTACACCCTTGGACTTTTTTTTATGGGGATATAACAAGGATATTGTATACAGTACACCACCCACTACTCCTGGTGATATGAAAGTGAGGATTAGAAATGCCTTCCAAACAGTATTTTGTTGAAAAATGTCAGAAGCTCATTCGAAAAAAGAATTAGATGCTGTATTGAAGTAGATGGTGGTCATGTCGAACTGTATTATACATTTTTTAATCCTCCCTTAAACTTTAATCTTTCAATATTGCTTTTTTTAATAAAAATCAGTAACCCCAAAAATATAGATACAGGTGGACCGATATAACAATGCTCTAAAGAAAATCAACTGTAAGTTGAGAGTGTTCAAATTCAATTTGCTAATAATATTGAAGAACTATTCTTCGGTATTCGACATCACACTACTAGATGAAATAATGTTAATTCAAAAAATTCATCGGATTTCGAAAAGGCTTCGATAACTCCTGAAGCACCACATTTAGGTATAGGGAAATATTATATGGTTCGAAAGGAAATGAAAAGGTGAATCTTGTCACGTGGAAAAATATAGGGTGTTCCATTTGAAATAACAAAGTTATTGGAGTTCAAATATGCGGTAAGTGTTCCTGATAATATAAAACACACTGTATACTATTGATCGTCTACTCAAGCCACAGTAACTAGCTGAAAGGGATTTGAGTGACCGGTCAAAATTTCGTACACCTGCCGTGGCTAATTCCAATGATATTGAATTTCTTTGACAACGTTACATTTTGTGAAAAAGTTGAATATCTCACAAACGGAGAGAGTGTAAATAGAAATTTTATTAGAAAAGCATTAACAAAAACTCATTATTTTTAAAATGTAGTTCAGATCGACATACATATACTTACTGAAAAAAAAAATACCATTTGGCCACGAGAGTCCGAGGCGTTCAGCTCGACTCACCCTGTATATGTTTACGTTTTTTTTCTTTTTAGGTTGAGTGTGAGAGAATGCTTGTTTATACTCTCATGTACAAGCAAGCGTTAACTCTGCCTTTTGGCTGTAGGATTACTGAATTGTAACATCCTAGATGTAATCTCATTCTGTAGCCAATAAAATCATTTATTATTATTCATCCTCTATTTTCCTACCCTTGGGGTGTATTTTTTTCAAATTCAAATGGGACCAACTTTCAAGCATACTCTATACATTAAAAAAGAATCATCTAAATCGGATAACCCAGTACAAAGTTATGCGTGTTAGAATCCGTTAAGCAGTAAAAATTAAGTGGGTAAACCAACAATCATCCCCCATTTTCCTACCCTTAGGAAAGGATTTTTTTTTCAAATCCATTAAAAAACGAATCATCGAAATCTGATAATATTAAAGTTATGCATGGTCATAAAAAATATATACGTCGACTAGAGAACCTCCTCAATTTTTTTCGTCGGTTAAAAATTAAAAAGCAGCTTGGCCTTATTCACAATTATCATTCCAATGATATTAATTCAAAATTTTGGGATTATCTTAAAAAATATATGGTTTGAGTGAGAAAAATCCTTGGTTTGATTCAATTATTCCTTATTTTCAAAATATTCGAAAAAAAATTGAAATAATGTATGCACTAGGGGTGTTAGAACTGAACATTCAGTTGCGAGAAAAACAGTAGTACTCCTGACGTTTCATTCTGATTATTCATAATTTAAATAAAATAATAACTGCGAAAAAACTAAAAATCACTCACCTGTTTTCGGAAAACTGCAAATCCACACGTCTTCTTCCCTAACATTCAAATTGTATATATTTTCCTGTATATCCTCGAACCTTTTTGGCATTGCCACACCTCGTAATGTAATGTACCCCGTTCGGAAAGTACTTGTGTAATTTTTTTCCATAATTTCGTCGAGTTCCCCATCTTCCGTATTGTTGTTTATTATCACCATTGTTGTTTGTGTAGGCCACAAATCGATTCAAAAGAATAATGCGAAATTTTCTACTTGATCGGTTTATATAACAAATACCCGAGATTTCTTCGGTTCCAACCTTGAGGTTGAGCGCGTATGAAATGAATGTTTTCAGAAGGGGGAAGTAGGAATCGTGGAGAATTCAGTTTTTACTACACAAATTCATTTTTTTGAAATCCTTGAAATGCAGTTTCTTCACTTATTGTTATATAATCCACTATGATGAGGAATTCGAATAGTATTTTAATTCTCAATGAGACTAAGAGAAATTTGGATCTTTAATTAAAAAACCGTTCAGCAGGACCGAGTACCACTCAGGACACATTGCCAGGGCCGTCGCGAGGGACGGCTAATTGCTCAGTATGTGGATCAAAAATTGATTTCACGCAAAAAATATTACAGGTATCTGAAGGTTATATGGAGGGGGTTAGTACATGATAAATACATAAAAACGTATAGCCAGTTTTGCACTATTTTTATATAAACAACGATCAAAGTCGAAAAATTCAGTTTTCGGGCAGTAGCATTTTCCGATTACGTGTTAGAGAAAAGTTGTATTGGTTACTTGTAGGTATTAAAAATACCTTTATTTCATCCTTATGCATTAAAATCGATAATAAATTTCGAGATAATGACGAAAAACCCTCTTTTCGGCACTATTTTGGAAATGTTTATAACTTTTGTCATAATTGTCATAAGTGACGTAAGGGTCTTTATAAATCTTCCAAATTTCAGCTTGGTTCAATAGGTTTATGAATAATTGCATTTGTTTGTACCGTTTATTTGAAACAATCGTCATAGGCAAGATAATGAATCTAGAGATGTTTAACAAAGTGAAATGGATGAACTTCAAGGTAAGTTAAAACAATAGGTATGTTATTTGTTAAAAAATGTGTTTAAAAAAAGGGGTAACAAATGGAATAACTTCATTATTTTTTATTATAAAGGCATATAATTAGGCTAATCAAAAAGCTGGTTAGAAAATACGTATTTAAAAAAAAATCTTTATTATATCTTTGTTATTTATAAACATTAAGAGTTGAATTTCTGACAGATTTTCAATGAACACCTATATTTGATTATATAATTGATAAGTGTACAATTTATCCGATATGTATGATGTCCTAGCCCTTTGAAGTGAAGGTACTCTTGCAAGAGTGCCGGCCACCAAAATGTCATATATAAAATAAATATAACTTGCTTTTATACGACCGAGAAATGGTATAATGTGTGTCAATTGTCGGCCATCACATTTTTCACATTGCTTCACACAATATGTACGAAAATACCTAGGTATACCGGGTGATTCTGCAAGGTGGCTCACGCCTATAACTTTTTTATTAATGAAGATAGAAAAACGAAATTAAGGGGTTGTATATTATAGTTCAATTTCCATTTTTTTACAAATTTTCTTGCTTTGCCGTACTTACGGTTTGACCGCAAATGACCTCATCTTTCGATTTTTAAATGGGACATCCTATATATTTTTACTTATTTCGATCAAGAATTACATTATAAATCCAACAACACCTCACTTGTCAATATTTGACAAACAAAGACATTTTTTATCCAATGTTTATTTTTCTATCTAGAATGCCATGGATCTTGTAAATCGCTTCATTTTTTATCAAGTAACATGGGTAAAATACAACTTTGAGGCTTATGACTTCACAGTCGTTTTAAGAATTATTTAAAAGTCTCATATTAGTCCATTAGGGTTCTGAATTTTCAAAATGACCTCCTCCTTGATCACGGCAAAGTTCAACTTTTTCAATTGTTGCCGCACCACATTGATTAGCTGTTCCGCAGTGATGTTCTGGAATGCCACCCTCACTTTATACATCTGATTTTTAATTGTTCCCCAGAGGAAAAAAACTAGCGGTAGGTCTGGTGATCTACAATATGAGAAAAAAATATAATACATTATGATAAAGTATGACAACTTAAGAATGTACCTCGCAGGCCACTGAATAGGTCCATAAGTGCCAATCCACTTTTCTGGGAAGGTGTCATCCCGATGTTCTCTTACAACTTGAGAATTGTGAGGTGGCGCTCAATCCTGTTGAAAATAGATATCAACTTGGTTAGCCTGTGGCAAATCTTCAATGAAATCATTAATTTGGTTTCTAAAGAACTAGATATCTTTCCGCAGTAAGTTGTCCGTCAGAAATTATTGGCCCCAAAAGTTTTCCTCCGATAATACCCATCCAGCAATTAAAACCAAATCGCTCTTGAAAATTTCCTTCTTGCATTAGATGTAAATTTGTTTGAGGCCAGTACCTTTCATTATTCTGATTGAACGGACCCAAGTTGGTGAGTCGAGTTTCATCTGAATAATGATTTTAAATCGAAAACGTACATCTTCTCTGTATTTGGTCAAAAACTAGTTACAATAAGTTAATCTTCGGTTGTGGTCATTATCGTGAAGATGTTGGTGTAGTTGGTAGTTGAATGATCGATAATTATATTTGTGAAGAATTCTCCAAACGGACGAATAACTTATATTACACTAAGAAACAATTTGGCGAATTGACGCCGTACACAGAGCCGGATTAAGAGGGGGGCAAACGGGGCTGCAGCCCCGGGGCCTCCACAAGAGAGGGGCCTCCACAATATAAATAAACGAAAGAGCAGTTCTCCCACTTTTTCCTCTCATTTTTCGTTTTAAACATTCAAAAACATGTTTCGTATTCTTGTCAAAATCCATGGTTAATATTAATCTTCGATCTGATGAATCATGTGTATATGCGAGAAACAATCACCAAGTAAAACATCATGGTTGGTTGGTTGGTTGGTTTGAGGCTGACGAGCCAGAGACAGGGTTGGCACTTAGCTTCCCTTGACACTGCGACCAGCTGGGGTCTATTGTATCACTCTGTCGTCAGTGGTTCCTCATTCAAACAGGTTTGTGCCTTTAATTAGGTTAAGAAGCCTGTTGATAAGGTTCTTCGGATTCATGCCTGTTTCCGGGCTGATCTCTCCAAAGGTTCTGTGTCGCCTACTACTTAGGGCGTCACAGTCGAAGATGATATGAGAGGCTGTTTCCTCCTCTTCATCACACATCCTACACTCCACGGTTTCCCTGCGTACTCCCATAGTGTTTAGGTGTTTTCTTAGGTCGCAGTGTCCAGTCAACAGACCTATTATTATACGAGCCTTCGTTCTGTTCAGGTTCAGAAGGTCAGCCGTCAGGGTCCGGTTTGGATGCCCTACCATGACTTTGCTGTGTATTTGCCCGACAGTTTGATCCCAATATTGTTGGTGTCTTCTTTTTATCCACTCGTCGATCAGGGTCCTGCATCGGTTTTTGCTAATCCCGTGTGCAGGTTCTGGCCCTGTGAATAGCGTTTCAGATGCTTGTCTAGCTAGCTGGTCCGCTTTGACGTTGCCTTCAATGCCTCTATGACCTGGCACCCACATCAAGGTGACCTTGTTGTGTTTTGCCAGCTCGATGAGGTTCTGGAGGCAGTCCCAGACCAGTTTGGACTTTATCTGTGTAGAGTTGAGTGCTTTGATAGCACTTTGACAGTCAGATAGAATGTAGATGTGTTTTTTCCTATAACCACTTTCTAGATTCTTCTGAATGCATACCATGATAGCATGTGTTTCAGCTTGAAATATCGTGGAGCATTTACCAAGTGGTATTATGTAATCCCTTCTTGGCCTTACCCCATGTATTCCTGCTCCCGTTCCTTCAACTGTCTTTGAACCGTCTGTATACCAGACTATGTCCGCAGTTGATTGTGATTCTATACTCGGGGCCCATCCAGATTCATCAATTCGTGTTTCGAATGGTTTTTCGAAACATCATACTATTATACAAAATATTATATCGTATCGAAATTAGCTGTAAAAACAAGAACAATTGAATTTTTAAAAAAATATTCATTCTTTTTTATTAAATGAAGGATTTTCTGTCGATGTATTCTTCGAATGACACAAGCGATCTAGATACACAATGAAATTCAATAATCATAAGCAAAAGAAAATAATATTTCAATTTATGAATATGATTGCATCAAATTATTTATAAGAGCCCTGTGCGCATTCCATAATAGAACAAAAGTTCAAATTCTGTTGACTATTTTTCTGCCAATTCTACAAACACTTTGCCCGTCTTTATCTGTTTTTCCTATTTATTGGCGTTGACAAGTGTCCGCTGAGTGGCGCGCTTGTAACAGAGAAATCCCCGAAATCTGAAAGTGTGAGTCTAAGAGAAGGATGACATTCCGCAACAAATGTAAATCCTTCTGAAAAGGGACTATCAAAAAGACCAATCTAAGATGTTCTACTATCAAATTCTTGAAAACCAAAATTTCAGAGCTACATTCTCAAACATTGAAATTACAGTGATTATTTTTTGACATTGCTAGAAACCAATGGAAACGTTCAATTCAAATAATTCATATACGTTTTGGTCAATCAATAGTGGGAATATGTCGCGGGAATAATTTGAGGTATTTTGTTTTTATTGTCTGACAACCTATATTTTTAATTTGACGTCTGTCATCAATTCGCATGAAAAGTGTGAAATGAATCAAAACCGGTTTAGTACATTATATAATTTTGCAAAGAAATGTGTTTATGATCGTAATATCAAAAAATAATCTAAAGAATACCACACGAGAGTTCGATATAGTAGAAAATAATTATCTAGATTTCTTTCTCAAACTTGTTGCCAATAGCCACTCGAGCCAGTTGGTCTCTCTTGTCTATTGCCTGGCAACAAGTTTTCGAAAATCTGTCGAATTATTTTCACTCTCTTGTGATATTACAACTGAGAATGTGATGATGTCAAATTGTACTGGAAAGCGCTCATTTTCCAAAATGAAAAAATAGGCGAATTACGATGAGACAAAGCCGCCTATCAAAGTTATCGCTTCTTAGCATTGAGAATGATTTTCTACGGATGCTGGATTTGACCGAAATCATCAAATGATTTTTCGTCGAAAAAAGCTCGCAAGAATCCATTCGTTTACGCTGTAATTTAATTTATTTCTTGTATTTTATTATACCTACATATGCTCGTGTCAAAATAATTTGATTTGTTCCGCAATAAATAAAAAAAAAAAACTTGTTTGAAAAATAATTAGGGGCCTCCACTCCTTTGTTGCCCCAGGGCCTCCACACCTTTTAATCCGGCCCTAGCCGTACAATTCACTTGAACATAGGCCAACACGTCTATTTCTGTTTCTTCACTGACGATGAAGTTATTGGCATTTTCTTCTGGTTCTTTTCGCATTTTCCTTTCCAGTTTTGGAAAATAATGCCGAGTGGGATGGCGACGATTAGGGAATTTCTGAGCACAAATTCGAGCTGCATCAGTTGCATTCTTTCTCGTTTCTAGTATCATTTTCCATATCAAATTATAAACTACGCAACAATTAACTTTTGAAAAGTGACAGCTTATTCATGAGCCTATTTGTTTAGGTAGTCCCAGCAACAGCTTCAATTGTTTGTCACGGATAACTAGAATAACAGGACTTAGTGCATAAGTATACCGAATACGTATTTGTTATTAGGTATGATCGCTTCTTGCAATTATTAAGAAAAATAGTGAAAATAAAGTGAAAGTGTGTGGTATCAAATTATTCGTGAGAAAATGATCTTTCACAAAAAGCCGACGACCCACCCCCTTTCCATTTGAAAAAATCAATTTAACGGAAAAATTCATATTTGCGACTTTTAAATAATTCTTAAAAGGACTGTGAAGTCATGAGCCTCAATGTCGTATTTTTCCCATGTTACTTGATCAAGAATAAAGCGATTTACACGATCCATGGCATCCTAGATCGAAAAATAAAAATTGGAATAAAAATAACTTTATTTATCAAATATTGACAAGTGAGATGTTGTTGGATTTAGAATGTCATTCTCGATCGAAATAAGTAAAAATATATAGGATGTCCCATTTAAAAATCGGAAGTTGGGGTCATTTCCGATCAAACCGGAAGTTCGGCAAAGCAAGTAAATAAGTCAAAGAATGTAAATTGAGCTATAATACACAACCCCAAAATTTCGTTTTTCTATCTTCAATAATAAAAATTATAGGGGTGAGCACCTTAGAGAATCACCCGGTATATTATTGTACTAGAAAATATTTAAGAAAAAAACTAGGTAGGTAGGTACATACCTACGCAACTTAATTCTCTTGAAATTGATTTTCAGATGACACCAGTCAATAAAATAGCGAAAAAGGTAATTAAGGCAATTAAGTAGATCTGGATCAAAAAGGCACCTGTTTAGATATAACGAAGGAGCCTTGAAATAGACCCTCAAAGATAAAAATAATCAATAAAAAACCATTTTAAAGACAAACTTCTATTCAATTCAAAAGTTGCGTATGCGCAGTAGTTGTCAAGCGCTGGAGTGAAAAGGACAGACTGATTTTCGTGACTTCACTTTCTTTACACAGGGTCTTATGAGTGTTATTAATATTGGTAGTTGAAAAATATTTGGTACTAACCCCTCCTATCACCTAGTAATAAATTAAATCAACTTTATTTAAATTCAAATGAGTGATTCCATAACAACGTAGTAACGACAGGACACGCCATTAATTTTGGAGAACATCTAGAGAAGCCATCGAAATTAAGAAGGGACCACACGATCTTAATAAAAAAAATGACACTATCAATAAATAAAAAAAAACCTTTCAAGGTGGCAAAAAACTAGGACCGTCCCTGTATGTCGAGAATATTTGTATTTCATGAAAAGGGGGTCAGTTCCTTTGCGTTTTTACTTTCAAACGACTACGGGTGAAAGTGATCGATAAAAAAATAATGCAAATTAGTGTATTCATAAAGTTACGTCCTGACTATCAACTCGCAAAAAAAATAACTACGGAAGCCAAGATACTTTTGGAGAATATTTTTCCACCGCAATGTAAACCCACTATGTCTGTTACGATTTGCTAGATTCCGACCCTAAAAGAAGTGAAATAGGGTGAATTTTCCATATATCTTGAAATAATTGTTATGAATGTTTTGTTGGTAAAGTTTCCGAAAAAATATCTAAACACTAATTTTAGATCATTTTGTATTTAATCATCAAGGGGAATAAAGAGGGTTGAAATTGTTTTTGTTCGAGATATCAACTTATCTGTCTAAAAATACATGTATGGATTTATCATATTTTTTTATCAACTCGCCTTCTTGTCTGTCTGTTCGGTACAAATTTTGCAATATTAACTCGCTTTCTTGTCTGATTGTTTGTTTGCCTGATCGGTACAAATGTTGCAACAGGTTTCAGATTGAAGAAGAAGTGGGTGTGAGAGAAAACACATGAAAAATGTGAAAAAATAAATAAATATTTCACACACGAAAGACTGATATGCAGAAAAGAATTATTTAAATAATAATAGTTCTTTATTATACAAGGAAAAAAGTATTATATTTTAGTTCGGGGAAAAAACCGAACTAATATTTTTTAAACTGGTAGGCTGTTGTTGACAATTAGACCTGCGTTGCTAAATTGAAACTTTTGAAGTAATCAAATATTGTCAATTTAATTTGTTTTGATTTAAATTGCAGAATTAATAATATAAGTTAAATGTCGATTCGAGTTTTCTGACTCACAGTTAGTAGATTGCGAAATGCGTTACAAAATTATTCATAATCGCTATTACGAAACCATATTTCAAGATTTATGGAAGGGAAGATGATATAAAGAAATGAACTTTTGTACAATAAAATATTCTAAAATTATATCTACCTTACTTAGTATTATATCCGAAAATTCACTTTTCAGTAATTTATAAAGTGATATTTTGTTACCTGTCAACAGAGATAAAATGTCAAACTTTTTTCCCGCGTTCAAATTTCAACGCAAAGTTGACGTTTTCCGAGGAATGTCATTAATTGACAGCATTGCCGCTCTAGAGCGAAAAAAACGCTCGCATTTGTTCGGTACTGTTGAAAATAAATAAGTATTTTTGGAAAATAGTGATAGTGAATTATCTAACACAACTGCCGGTTGTGACAGAAAGTACGAAATATGTGACTTTGAATCTCCTTCCAGAAAAATCGAGGCAAAAATATTAATTACAATACAATAAGTTCATAACTTGGTATTACTGGCTTATTTTGGGAGAAAAATCCAAGACTCTGAAATTAACAACTCTTTGGTCTATGTATTCGATGATACGGACGTACTTGAATGTTAAAAACAATATAGACATCAACAAGTATTCCTAACTTATCGCATTTCTCAAGAAACAATCTGTTGGATATAAGCAAAAAAATCCAAAACATTTACCACTGAAAATATACAAATATTTTTACAAGAAGCCCCAGATGAAGATTGCCTCCCCAAAAAGGTACATTTCATTAAAACTTTATACTCTTCAGAGTAGTTTGTAAAGCAGTTTTTACTATTATGCATTTAATATGTCCGATTTGCCGGCGTGTATATTATAAATTTTCATGTTTTACAGGTAATTCTAATTATTGGTATTGCTGGTGCCTGCAGGCGGGATGAATTGGTGAAAATGGACTTTGCTGACATAGAAGATGAAGATTCAGTTTCAATAATCCAAATTCCGAATTCAAAAACAGGAATAAGCCATGTTTTTACGATTGTTAGTAATAAGAAAAAATTCAGATGATCACCTTTCAATTTGTAAAAAATACATTGCCTTCAGACTAGTGTCAAAATAATAATACTACTCGACGTCTATTTTTACGTTTAAAAAAGGTAGATGTATAAATCAAGTTGGGGGTATGAATACAATTGCCAAGATCCAAGTAGCATTTTGGGTGGAACACATAGAAGTGTTATCCATATCGATGCTTGGTATTACTATCAGCAATAACCTTTCCTGGGAAAATCACGTGAGGTCCATTGCCAAAAGTGCATCCCAAAAACTTGGTTTTTTGTTTCGTGCCAAGAGCTATTTCACCCCCACTCAGCTGCTTATGATCTATAAGGCACAGATCCGACCTGTCCTGGAATACTGTTCCCATATTTGGAGCGCGGCACCTAAACATATCCTGAGGCTATTGGATTCTGTCCAAAAAAGGGCAATTCATCTCGTCGGTGATGCCTCGCTTACAAACTGGCTCACTTGTCTGGAACACCGTAGAAAAGTTGGCGATTTGTCTCTATTTTATAGATATTTTCATGGGCGATGCTCTTCTGAAATATCAACAATCGTTCCTGCTTTGGCAGTCTCTTCGAGACTAACCCGTCAAGTTCAGTCATCACAACCCTTCGTGGTCACTTTGGAGACCTGCAGAACATCACTTTCCAAAGACTCGTTCATCCAACGAACAGCGAGGCTTTGGAACTCATTGCCTAGGGAGGTGTTCCCCGAGGCATACAACCTCCAGAAATTTAAGAAAAACACCAACTCCCACCTTCTTTCCCTTGGTTCCCACGATGTTCTCTGAACATTACAGGATATCCCTTTTCGTGGGAACCAGAACATAAAAAAAAAAAAAACCACAACCACTGCCACGTAATATACACGATTCTATCACGCGGCGTCTACCAAAATGTCGGTGGCTGCTACGTTCCGATCTACGTTCCTGGATCTCAGATATCCACATTCCAACCACGTTGTGGTCACCTGGCAAAAACATGGATATGTAGTGGCCGACACTAGACACATTAACCAACTGACGGCGTTTGTGTAAATAATATGTAGCTCGATCTCTGTTCAGCAACATATTTTTGTGATATATGTTCCTCATTCTTCCATTTTGCCTGATTCATTTCTAACACTCTATCAACTATAAAAATATATAACATATAAACATACAAATGCGTAAGTAAGTATATTGAATTTGGATACTTCTGATCGGGATAAAATTAAAACGTTTTAATGTTTTATGTGGAAAATGGGTGTTGTAGCTCGATTGTGAGCACGCGCCATCTGAATACACTTTATTTAAGGAAAACATTATAATTTTGGAAATAACTCGCCTCTGAAATTATGTACTTAAATCCCTCAAACATTATTTTATCAATCTTGGTTAGTTGAAACAAATACTTACGTAACAAATTACTACGTTTGATGCAGTGCTGATGACAAATAAATCTTTATTGAATATTTCGATTATTTCTCTAATAATGGCGACCCAGCATATTCCTGTAAATATGGCGGATTTTGGAGAATATAACTTCAAAGGGGCAGAAAGTTTAAATATACCACTCTAAATCTCCTCCCATCATAAAGTGCCGAGTGGAACTAAATCATTAACTTTTCCACCACTGGAAAGTGGCACCCACATCGCAGGCCCATGACTCATCACTTCAAAGTTATAACCTAAAAATTTCAATAGGTCTTATACCCTTGAAAGGGGCGAACACGTCGGGCTATTATAACCTGGCACTTCAAAGAAATTGCGGGTACATGTTCATTAATTGTTAAAAAAGGACATGTAGCAAGTATAGTGAATTTATGCAGCTCCAATCAACAATTATCAAGTAACAATTATCAATTAACAAGTAATGAAAATAATGGCTTTCATGCAAACATAATTTTTTAAAGTATAAATATTAAGCAGGAGCACAAAATCAAGAGAAATTGTCTATTGAAAACGCATAACCCACTTTATTTTGAATGAATATCATTCACGTTTCACGTAATAGGTAAAACGAACTTTTTGTAAGCCACAATAAAATAATTTGAGAAAAGTTAGGTTAGTTTTCGCCCCATTGTATTCTGAAAGAATATCATTCACGTTTCACGTAATAGGTAAAACGAACTTTTTGTAAGCCACAATAAAATAATTTGAGAAGAGTTAGGTAAGTTTTCGTCATCGCGCTGACCAATCCACGGTCACTTCAAAATTAAGGAAAATTGTCTATTGAAAACGCATATCCCATTTCATATTGAATAAAATCATTCATGTTTCACGTAACAGGTTAAAAAAACTTTTTGTAAGCCACAATAAAATAGTTTGAGGAAACTTAGGTTAGCTTTCGTTATCGCGCGAAATGGTGAATTTTGAAGGTTATTGTAATTTGTAGTGACTTATTAAATGCGAACTGTGGTTATCACTTATAGAGATAGCAAGAACGTGGCAACCATCACCACATATCACAATCAAGTGCCTGCCACATTGAATGTTTTATGGAAGTTACCAAAACGTCACCGAAACTATCATACTCTCTTGAGTGACTGTGACTTGTAAGTGATATTTAAGTGGTACAGGATGGTTACCGCAACGGTTATTTTCCACTTTTAAGTTTAAAAACCTTTAAAGTGATTTGCTCAGTGGTCATAATGTTTCAGACACCTAAAATGGCACTAATAAGTTATAGAACTGATGGGAATTACGTGACTACAACCATACACATATAAAATTTTAGTTATTCCTACTATATAGTGGTAGATTTTGTGGTGATTACGTGATAACCACCGAGTCGAAGTTGCAGTATCGGTTTCCGTCTCTATAATGCTGCTTATATTGTTCAATACTTGAAATTACCGGATCATCATTTATATAGGACACTATTTTCGACGAATCTCTGCAACTTTATTGGTGAATGGTGGAGGTGATTCAATAGAACTAAAGAAACATGGTGGATGGAAAAGCAGCAATGTCGCAGGAGGCTATATTGATGAATCTCTCAAAAATAAAATTGAAACTTCCTAGAAAATATTTTTAAGACAATCCACTTCGCGTTGTGTGGATTCTCAATCTTCGGAAGAATTTGTATTTCAGAAATCTGCTGAAAGTTCATCAGGAATATCTATTAAAAATTGTCAAAATTGTTCATTCAATATTAATCAAGTAAATAATAAAATTAGGTAATAATGTAAGTTCAATAAAGTATCGAGTGTTTTTTCTGTATTTGAGATTTCGTTTGTCGAAAAAATATTGTGTGTAATTCGAGCACAAAGTGTAATTGCAAACCATCACTTTGTGCTCTAAATACACAAATAGCTATTTAATATACCACATTTTCAAAACGAATTAAAAAGTATAAAATAATTTCTTCTTGCTCCATACAAATTTTTAACTCCCCCATACAGGTTCCTAACCCCATACATCCTGAAAATTTTATAATTTTTAATAGCTATCAAAATACTTGTAAGATTTAAATTGAAAAACGTGGGGCGCATGCAATCTTCTATACAGGGTGGGGCACCCCATACGACACGGTCCCTGTAAACCAAACCATTGATTTTTTCGGGAATTTCTCCATTTCATTATATGTATATTGATTAATGCTGCAAAAAGGAAATTATTTTGGAGTCTACAGGGTGGCTCAAAAAAGTGTGAAATATCAAAGTTGTGTTTTTTTAAATGGAACACCCTGTATTTCGTTACACTTATGAATAGGTCAGGAAAAAATAATATGATTTCATATAAGGTACTATAACCGTTATCGAGTTATTGATTTGATTTTTTTATGAAAATGCTAGGTACAATTGGAAACTAAATTACATCGAAATGTATAGAAATCAGCCTTTCGAATTCTGACCAAGCATGAAAGAGGTTTTGGGCTATTGATTTCGATAAAACCCGTTTCTCAATATTATACAGCATGTTCAAAATTCATTGGCACTTTTTTATAATTTCGGACAAAGATAACTTTGTTATTACAAATAGAACACCCTGTATGTTTTTGGACTGAACAATATAAAATTCAATTATCTTTCATTTCATATTGGGGTTCCCTATACCTAACCTAGATAGTTTTTCATATATTGGCTTTTTCAAATAGTAGTTCTTATTTCAATGCATTCTTTGATTCAAGATAGCTTTGAAACGACATTTATTCAACCTGTTGAAAGAATTCTTATTGACAGTTATTGTGTTTTACGTTATTTAAAACATTCACTGAATTATTAGCGTCGAAAATGAAAACTTGGCGATTGGTGAGTGTTTAGAGAATTCCTTTTTGGCGTCGAGGGTGTATGCCCAAAAATATCCAGACCGGAATCATTCAAACAAGTTGGTTTCTAAACGATTGCTACATCAATTTCGTAGGACTGGAAGTGTAGCTTATGAAAAGGCAAATAGACCAAAACCTATCATTGGAAATGAGGAAAATGGATTTCTTATCATGGGATCAATCATAGAAAACCCTCATACGAGTCAACGTAAAATCGAGAAAGATACAGGAATAAGCAGACGGAGCATTTCTAGGGTAATAAAAAAATACAAATTTCACCCGTAACGTATTCAGATGCAACAGGAATTATATGAAATAGATTTCCATCGACGAATCGAGTTTTGTGAGAATGTGCCGCTAAATATCAGACAAAGGATGTGGTTACAATTGGATGGAGCTCCGGCATATTTCAAATTCAGTGTCAGACAGTTTTTGAATATGTGCTTTCCGAATAAATGGATTGGTAGGGGAGGACCACAAAATTTGCCAGCGAGATCACCAGATTTGACTTGCCTCGATTTTTTCCTATGTGGATACTTGAAAAATGAGGTTTATGACACTCCTCCAACCACACTGGAAAATATGAAGGAGAGAATAAGGGCTGCTTTTCGAAGAGTGACGCCTCAAATGTTATTAAATGTTAAGAAGTCTTTCATAGAGAGAGTGGCTCTTTGTATTCAACAGGAGGTCGTCATTTCGAGCACCTACTTTGAATTGAATACATTTGTGTTTCATATTTTGTTGTTGTTTAGGATGAATAATAAAAAAAATTTGTATAGTCTATTTAATGAACTACTGTCAGAATATGAATGTAAATGATAACTTCAATTTAGTGAACAGTAAATATTTTCGATTAAGTGTGATTAAGTATAACAACTGTCAATGAGAATTCTGTGATCAAATCAAATAAATGTCGTTTCAAAGCTATCTTGATTCGAAGAATGCATTGAAATAAGAACTACTATTTGAAAAAGCCATTATCTGAAAAACGATTTAGGTTAGGTATAGGGAACCCCAATATGAAATGAAAGATAATTGAATTTTATATTGTTCAGACCAAAAAAATACAGTGTTCTATTAGAAATGAAGTTATTTTTGTCCGAAATTATAAAAAAGTGACAAAGATTTTTGAACATTCTGTATAATATTGAGAAACGGGTTTTATCGAAATTAATAATCCAAAACCTCTTTTATGCTTGGTCAGAATTCGAAGGGATGATTTCTATACATTTCGATGTTATTTAGTTTCCAATTGTACCTAGCATTTTCATAAAAAAATCAATAACTCGAGAACGGTTATAGTCAGGTACATAGTACCTTTTATGAAATCATATTAATTTTTTACAGGATGTTCCATTTAAAAAAACACAACTTTGATATGTCACACTTTTTTGAGCCACCCTGTAGACTCCAAAATAATTTCCTTTTGCAGCCTTAATCAATATACATATAATGAAATGGAGAAATTCCCGAAAAAATTATTGGTTTGGTTCCGTGTCGTATGGGGTGCCCCACCCTGTACAGTGCGGCTTTTTATAGCCCCCCCCCCCTGTTAACTTTTGAACGGTTCGACGTAGAACAATGAAAAATTGTATGATATTACCGATACTACTTTTTGAAATAGAAGACATGGTGCTTGCCCGATAGATGGCATGGGGGGCAGATCAACTTCAAAATTTTAAATACCATGGGGGGTCATGGGGCACATTGTTGAAAATAAATACAATTCTCTTTCCAAACATCTATTTTTTTTTTCATTTCGTTGATATGTGACTACGACTTTTAATGGTCCCCCTCCCCTCTCCCGCCCCTTATAACTAGAACACTATTCGCAATGTCAAGCGACGATGGCGGATTTGAAGGGTGTAAAAACATTCGATCTGTCATAAAACAATATATTGTCGATTATACAGTGCACATAAACCTTGTTATTTTTGATATTATGAATCATTGTGGTCCATCACAACGATTTCTGATAAAGACAAGCCAATCATTTATTCTTGTTATGGAGCGGTCTAAGATTTGAAAATATGGCAACGTTGCAAAATTGATTGAAGCTGTCAACTGTGGGATTGTTGATCGGGTGATTACGTCACATCATTTTGCAACGACGCTAGAAAGAAGCCATTTGAATTTTGACAACTTCAAATTTTTTTTTTTTTAAGTTTTGGAAAAAAGTATCAACAAAGTTTTCACAAGCTGTAAAATCCATTACAAATATTTTGAAAATTTCGTGTCCTCGCCCATTAACAAAAAACCTTTCAAATGAGCTATCACACGTACCCTCGTTTGTTTTTTTTTTTAAAGGGGTTGATGTCACTCCAAGGGGGTTGAAAGGGGAGATATAAAATTATGCTTAAACATTTATTTTAGAATTAAAAATGGGCGTGTTTCAGGATTTCACTCATAAATTGTAAATTATATAAAAACTGAATTTACTGTATACACTGTATATAGTCGCTGTGTAGTAGTAGATAATGACACAGTAAGTTAAGTAATTTTAACGATATTATGAAAATGACTAGAACACGATGGCATTATCTGATTTCATTGCCCCCCGTCCAAGATGACAAAAATAATTATTTTTTAGTCATAATGAAGAAAAATGACAATGTCTACCTCAAAAAGTTCCATCGAATCATTGGTCTTTTTTTTCCAACTATGTATGTTACGAATACAGTATGCCACTGCCGTTGATTATATCTGAACCTAAGGAAAACCCCAAACAGGTAGCGTGACCGACCGCCTACGACGTCACAGAAAGGTCCAGATCATTTTCGAGCGTAATCAGGATACATCTAGCGAAAAGGCCGCCGAACGACCGTTACGAATGTTCTCGTCGTTAGTGACCTAATCAGTGCGGCTTTTAATAGTCCCCCCCCCCTGTTAACTTTTCAACGGTTCGACGTAGAACAATGAAAAAAAAAGTATTGTATGATATCACCGATACTACTTTTTGAAATAAAAGACATTGTTATTGCCCGATAGACGAATTGAAAGATATAAAAAACTACCGAACGTTTAAAAAAGAATTGAAAAAATGGATAGCCAAAGATAGACTTATATTTACCGAAATTGTTAACCAGAGATAAACACATATAACTGAGCAATTTATGATGTATATAAGTGTGTATATGTATGTGTGCATATAAGTGTATTTGTGTATATCAATGTGTGTATTCATCATGTATATTTCATAACTCATCTTTATTAGTACTGGAAAATTACCCCAATTGTGACTAGAAAATGACCCCGATTGTGACTTACCCTCTAATATATGTGAAATCTCAATGAGAAAAGCCCACTTATGATGGATGTGGCAAACCAACAATTTTCTATCATTTTTACCATTAAAAAAAATTTACCCATTTTAATGTAATAATTTTACTATGGAAATCACACAAGTAGTTAATACTACTTCTGTGACCCACCTGTTTATTCACAAGCACACTTGTATAAGTATATATTATGTATTATTATTATGATAAAATATTATTATTATTATTTTTTTTTAAGGCCTTCAACTGCTGTGGTTATTGGCCGATGGGTTCACAATTCGAGATATATGCCAATTTCTCGTATGAAGCTAAGGGTCTTCTGTGTCGCATTTCTGTCGTTGGCTAGACATTGTTTAAGGTCATTTGTTATTCCTATCCTTTGCCTTTGTTCTCGAAACTCTTCGCATCTGAGTATCAAATGCTGAACAGTCTTTCTCCTTTGACAAAATTTACATCTGGGTTGTCGTTCGCCACTAAGCATAAAGCTATTCTTTAGCCTGGTATGACCAAGACGGAGGCGCGTTATAACAGCTTGTTCTCTCCTGGATTCAAATGGTGAGTATTGCCATGGTTTCACTGATGGTTTTACAGCTCTAAGCTTGGCTCTGATCTATTCCATTCTATTTGCCATTTTTCCGATGCCATTTCTTCCAAATGTATCTTCAGGTCATCCGGTCTAACGGGAATGTCATCAATTTGTTCTTCATTCGCTGCTTCTCTTGCAACTCGGTCTACCATTTCATTTCCGCGATGCCAATATGGCTGGGTATCCATATGAATTTGGTGATTTCCCCTCAGTCCTTAACCATTTTATGCGAGAGAGAATTATCTGGATAAGAGGTTCTTTACTGAAGGGTTTCTTCAGTGCTTGTAGAGAGGATAATGAATCAGTACATATAAGGAAGTTGTTTCCAGGCGCAAGTTCTATATACCATAAGGCTTGTAGGATGGCATAGAGTTCCGTCGTGAATACAGTAGCCTCCCTAGATAAGCTCCAGGAATGGCTATTTCCCGAGCATGTAAAAGCAGCTCCCGCCCCTGCCTCTGTTTTTGATCCGTCTGTATATATTATGTGACTTTCTGGATACCCGTTTCTCATCCTGAGGAATTCTTTTATAATAAGGCTTGGGTTCATTTCTTTTTTTTGAAATTCAGTTAGTTGTAGTTCCATTTCAGGGATGCTCAATGTCCACGGAGGGATTTCACATGGGGTCCAGTTGTGGATCCTTGGTATATCGTAGTCGAATGAGTTCAACAGTTCTCTAAGGCGGGTTCCAGCTGGTCTTGGTATAGTTGCCCTCCTTTCGTATATATCATACTCCTCATCGGATGGAATTGGAGGATAGCAAGGATGGTGTGGTTGTGCCAATATGCCGCAACAGTAGCTAACTAAGAGTTGTTCACGCCTGAATTTGAGTGGAGGTACTCCTGCTTCCACACAAAGTGATCCGTATGGGCTAGTTCGGAATGCCCCCAAAGCTAACCTCAGGGCTGTTCCTTGTATGCTTGAGCTTTGATGGTCGTGCTGCTCCGTAAATAAAACATCCATAATCTATTTTGGACCTTATTAAAGCCTTATATATTCTAATAAGAGTTTCTCTGTCACTTCCCCAATTGATGTTAGCTATGGCTCTGATGGGATTGAGAGCGTTCTTGCATTTTGTGACCAGATTTTTTATGTGTGTGTCCCATGTTAGCTTTTTATCGAAATACATTCCAAGAAATTTCATATATTCCTTACATTCTAGTTCTCCTCCGTACATGCTGAGTTGTGGATCTCGATGTGGGGATCTCAAACGGCAAAAGTGTACGCACTTAGTTTTGGATGAGGAGAATTTGAAACCGGGGTGGAGTGCTTCCCGAGTTAGATTGTTTATGGCTTCTTGTAGAACTCTTTCGATCTGATCCATTGATGGTGCAGAGTAAAATATGGTGAAGTCATCAACATATAAGCATCTTCCTATGGACGGATCTAGAAGTTCCGCAATTGGGTTGACGGCTATTGCGAACAGTAAGACACTCAAATTTGACCCTTGCGGTATACCGTTTTCCAAAGAACGATTCTCGGAGGTTGCGTGAGCATTTCGTACGCAAAATGTTCGATCTTTGAGGAAGTTCTTAATAAGGTTTGGTAGGTTTTCTTTAAGTGCCCATTTTCTGAGTTGGTTCAGAATATTGTAGCGCCATGTTGTGTCATATGCTTTCTCTAAGTCGAAGAATACGGCAACCAGGTGACTCCTCTCTGCAAAGCAGTTCTGTATTCTATTCTCCAGCAAAAAGAGTTGGTCGAGTGTGGATCGATGATTTCTGAATCCTGACTGTGCGGGTGTCAGTAACCTATGAGTTTCAAGGTGCCATCTTAATCGTGAGCTTATAATTTTTTCCATAATTTTACTCAAACAACTCGTCAAGGATATCGGACGATAGTTAGCAGGCAGTGCGTTATTTTTCCCTACTTTCGGTATAGGGATGATGATTGCTTTCCGCCAAGAACTTGGGTAGGTACCAGTTGACCAAATGTTATTATATAGGTTCAATAAAATTTGCTTTGCGGATGGTGTGAGTTGTTTAAGAAACTCATATACTATTTCGTCTTCCCCTGGGGCTGTATGTTTTACTTCTGTTATTGCATTCTCCAGCTCTGTTATTGTGAATGGGACGTTGTAGTTTGCTAAGTTGTCGTCACCAAAGTCAATATCAATTTCAACAGTGGCCTTATGCTGGAGGAATTCTGGTTCGTAATTTTGTGAACTGCTAACAGATTCAAAATGGGCAGCAAGAGCTTCGGCAATGTCCTCATTATTCACGATGACTTGCCCATTGACCTCCAATATGGGGGATACCTCAGTAAATTTTTTTCCCAGTATGGATCGTATTTTATTCCAAACTTCTGCTGCGGGTGTATCCACAGTTATGGTAGATACATATCCTTCCCAAGTTCTTTTTTTGCTATCTCTTATAAGTCTTCTGGATTTAGCCCTAGCCTTCTTGAAAGCGATCATGTTTTCCAGAGACAGGTTTCGTTTGAAGACGTTGAATGCTCCATTTTTCCTGCTGATAGATCTCATTATTCCACCATGGTACCGATTTTTTTCCCCTGGTTCCCCCAGTTTTAGGTACTGCGTCTTGAGCTGCTCCTATAATCTTTTGTGTAAATAGTTCTGTGGCTTCATTTACATCGTCTGGTAATAATTCGATGGTATCTACTTTGGTTTTATAGAGAGGCCAGTTGGCTTTTTCTATTTTCTATCGTCTGGGTAGTAGTCTTGAGGTGTTCTGACTTGCGCATTCTAGTTTAATGGGAAAGTGATCAGTGAGGTGATCCCCCAAACATATCCATTGGAGTGAGGGAGCTATGTTGGGTGAACAGAAGGCTGAGTCGAGTGCTGATAACTTATTCGATCTTAGGTTCAAGTAGGTTCCTTCCCCAGTGTTCAATAATGTTAGGTTGGTTTCCTCTAAAAACTTTTCTACTTTTCTTCCCGAGGCGTCTAACCTTTCCGAACCCCATATAGGGTTGTGTGCATTTAAGTCACCCATAATCAGGAAAGGTTGGGGGACATTATTATTATTATAATATACAGGGCATGACTACACCTAGTGTATTAGTTCTGACCCAAACTTATGTGATTTAGGTTATTGAAGCTGTTTCTAGATAAAACAAGAATGTGTAATGTTTCTTAGTAAGGGTAGAGAAATAAAATGGTATTTTTTCTTGTTCAAAATCAGTACATGGGGTCCTTGTTGGATTCCAAACACATTTTCCCACTAAAAATTTTCGATATTTTGTCAATTTGACCCATTTTTCGGCACCACAGACAACTTTTTTTAAATTCCCGCCAAATCTGAGGTAATAATAATAATAATAATAATAAGTTTATTTCACATGTACAGAAAGATTTACAAAAAAAAAACTAGTACTATGTATATCTAGTAAATAAACCTAGGGAGATCCACTAAAGGCAGAGCCTGTGTGTGGTAATATCTACAGTGGGGAAAATAGTAACATAGTGTAGAATATAATAATATTAAAAAGTTTCATTACAAAAAACATTAAAAGTGTCGTTAAGAAAAAAAAAACATAAAAAATAGGTATCACAAAAATATATTAAAAAATTTAAAATAATTAGCACTAATTAATAAAAGAAAAGAAACATTTAGAAGTATCAATTTTTGGAATTTTGGGAAAAGTAGCTATAAAATAAAAATAAAAGAAGTCATCGATTTCGCCTCAAGCGCTTTGTGAACTATTTTAAAAGCTATTCTAAAAGTTGATGGATTGTCGCTCTTGGTAATGAAAATAAGAAATGTTTAAGCTTATTTTTGAAAATATTTGCACTGGAAATTGTCTGTATTTCTACAGGAAGATATTGAAACATTTTTGGTCCCAGAAAAGAAAAACTTCTTTGGCCTTTCGTTTTGCGCATAAAAGGAATGAGGTAGGTAGTTCGTTTGTTTCTGGTATTATACTGGTGGTCCGGGTTTTTTAGATCAGATTTGAACTGGTGTTGTCTGATGTTACCGCGTAGAAAAAATAATTGCCGTGGATCCAGTAAGCCAATTTCATTAAATAATTGATCTGAGGGATACTTGAAGTCTTTGTTAAAAATAATTTTCAGTAATCGTTTTTGAACAGTTATAAGTTTATCGATGTAGCTCTTGCCGACCCCTCCCCAAACTAGTATTCCGTAGACTAGGTGTGGTTCGACAAGGGCTTGGTATAGAGTTTTCATCGATGTTGAATCCATTAGATCTTTTAGGTATTTCAATTTATAGATCAGAAATTGGATTTTCTTTATAATGAAATCAATTTGCTTATCCCATTTTAAATTGCTATCAATCATTACACCGAGATATTTGATTTTATTGCATATTTTTATTGATATTTTATTGTTGATACACAAGCTGTTATATGTGGGGGTATTCCTTTTATCTATATGTATGGGCAAGAAGAAAGTTTTATCGATGATATCAATTTGCTTATCCCATTTTAAATTGCTATCAATATCCTATATCTCT